>ML664199.1:19388045-19621921 GCA_007570785.1 Antilocapra americana
CCCAACATGGGAGACAACAAAAGGAACGCAGATGTATAGAATAGACTTGTGGACTTTGTGGATGAGGGTAAGGGTGGGATGATATGGGAGAAGGGCATTGAAGTATGTTAATTGTCATGTGTCTAATCAATCGCCAGCCCAGGATTGATGCTCGGGACTGATGCAGCGAGATTTCCCGGGGGGGAGGGAGGAGGGAGGGAGATTCTGGAGGGGAAGCATATGTAACCCATGGTGATATCATGACAATGTATGGCAAAAAGAAAAAAAAAAAAGGAATAAAACAGATAATGTGTAAAGGAAAAAAAAAAAAGCTATAGATAAATCTTCATCTTAGGAAAATTGTTTTATTTTGGCTATCCATATTTCATGGAAATACTACATTCCCAGGGTGATTATGAAAACCTTAGTAACTACATTTCCAAAATGTACTGCATGATTAAGAGGTATCACTTAGAAAAAAGTTCAAGCATTTTGGATCTCGCTATTTTTGAGTTGTTATGAAGTTTGATATATGCTTTCTTGATACTGAATCTGCGAATATAAGCAAAACTCCCACAGAACTTTAAAAACAGCTATTTGAAACAATGGCAAAAATATAACTCACCAATAAAACTTTTCCGAAACCTAGAAGAAGACTAAGATCTGCTCCCCTTGTCTAGATCTAGAATGATGCTACCCATGAAAAGAAAAAAACAAACAAAAAATGCTTTCTTACTTTTACCCTCGTATCTTTAATCAGAGGGCACTGAGAAACAAAATCTGTACCCAGATTTTCAGTATGCACGCTTCCACCCACCTCAGTTTTTCTGGATGAGCCTGAGGGAACACATCAGCTGAGTAGTCACAGCTGTGGGCTTCTTGGCCTTGTACCAACACAGAATGTTCTATAGCCCAGGGACAAGAGTGACTTGCAGAGGCTCTGAAAGTGGATTAAGAGGTTTGCCAGGTCCCCTGGCTTATCTGAGTACAAGTAGCACCTTAGAGACTCAGAACTCACAGGGCTGGGCCCCAGCAGAGGTCAGGGGAGCCATATCCTCCAAAGAGCAATAGCTGCTGATGGAAACCAAAGCTAATGGACGATAAAGGTACTGCCTCATACACAGGCAAAACACTGCTAAAGTCATGGATGCTCAAAGCTAAACTTAAAGGACTGCAAATTTCAGTGTTTTAGATAAACAACAGTGAAAAAAAGAAAAAAATTCACCAAACTCATTTCCTACCATCTTATTACAGAAAGAGAGAGAAAAGCTGCAGTCTGCACATTGCTCGTTTGAATATCAAAGTGGAAAGAAAATTGCCTTTTTAAGTCTTCTAGAAAATGTTATTAGAAAGTTTGTACCTGGTCTAGGAAAGTAGCCACTTTGAATTATGATGGCACCATAATACCACACTACGAAAGATGGCAAAGCAGTGCACAGGCCCATCTTCTCACCTAGTAAAATCATCTTTCCACACAGTTGTTCTTTCAGAGCATAGACCAATGCACAGATTTCTATAGCAGTAGGAGATGATGTTTAAAAATGTATAAGCTCCACGTGCCGTTTATAAACCCTTCGGATGGGCTATCTTACATGTTAGTTTCCTCTAATTTTGGTTAGCTTCTGCCAGTCTCCCTAAATGTGACCAAACTGCATGCACTGGCAAAACTAAATTTCTGGGACAGTAAAACTAAAAATAATATTGTCCTCCATGTTCCAAAATTGTGAGGTTCTGTCAAGAGGCTGACTCACCCCGAGCATCAATCTCTCCTTCACTCCTTAAAAAAGTTACCAACCTCTGTTTAACATCTTTAACTTGGGACATGCTCAGACACCTCCCTGTATGTTAATTCAGCACACACTACACGTTTTTGCCTCCACAGTTATGATTTATTCCTATTCTGAAGAACTTTTCCAATTCCTATGGTTTTTACTTTTGTTTTATTAACTTTTCTTCTAAAACTTGTGTGTTTGGGAAGAAAAAGCATGAAACTATAGTCCCTAAGGTTAGTGATCAATCCAGCAGGTATTATGGCTCTAGTTTTATACTTTTCTCAATGTTGAGGTCTCATGGCAATTGTTGAAAAATGTAAACTGCCACCCAGAAAATTGTTAGAAATGTCCTGGGAGCTGTTGGATTGTGCTGTGGAGAACTCATTTGAAGGATTAGAAGTCCCCAAAGAATAGGCAGTTTTCCATACCATAATTCCTCCTTTTTCTATTTTTTGGAGGGTTATGGTTATAACAGTCCAAAGGGCTTTCTGAATAAATACTAATGATAAAGAAGGCTATTTTCTTGCTTATTCCCTTGCTTGAAACTATCTCATACTGATTCAGCATCTCATACTGATTCTCGCCAGAGTAATTTCTTTCTCTGAGAGTAATGAGGTCCGAATACTCAAATAAATAAACCAGTCATGTGGGAATAAGTATTCCCAAACTGAAATCCTTTCCATGTCTAGGAGAGGGAGTGTTCTAAATGCTGTTTAAGCATCTTGGAGGTGAGTTAATTCATCCAGAGCTCTACCACCTTAAAAGTAAATACATGATGAATAGCCTAAGTTCAATCATAAAATGGTAAAGATGTCTCAGGAACACAAATGTGCTTGCAAGTTTTCAGTACAGTCATTGCTTATTTCTCTGGAAGTGTTCAGAGAAAAGGAGGAAGGAAAAGAAAAGATCATAATTTCTGTTATGTCATTCACTTCTGCTGTACTACCAACCAGTTCTCAGTACTACCAACCAGTATTCTCAATTTACTTAACGTAGAATGTAAAATTAAAAGATAGGTTTTGAAAAGAATTTAAATTAAGGAGGATCTCACAGAAACAAAGATCCACTGTATCTTGGGGGAAAGATCTGAGGGAAACCAACCAAACAAACAAACACAAAATGGTAAGACAGCAAAATTCAAGTTTCTGTGACCATTAAATTCCTGTCTGTGAAAGTTGCCAAGAACTTCAACCTAAACCAAGTAGATAGCAGGGAAAAAGGCACGATTAATGATTATAGACTGATGTAGATTGGAATGACCACTTGTGGAAGTGAATTGCAGTTGCTGGAACAAAATTTCCTAGACAACCCTAGCTAAAAGTTAAAAAAAAAAAAAATAGAGGGACTTAAATATGCAGCTCTCAACTATGCACTCAAATATCTGTTTAGGTATAAACCAGAAAATCATGTCTGCAGCAATCATATGTAAGTATTTACATTATATGGATATAGCTAAAATCAAGAAAATGCACTACTTAGAATGCGGTTGGGAGCCATGATTGGTCTACAGGAGACCAAGATATGACAAAGGAGTGATATAAACTGAGGCTGGAGAGGGAGGATGGGACTATTATTTGTACTGAAAGTTTATATTCTAATTTCCCTAAATTGGAAAACTTCATCTCACCTCAGTAGGCAAGGCAGTCCTTGATGGTTTTAAATACAGAAAGTACGATATACTAGTGGTATACTATATCTTCAATGCAGGAGACCCAGCTATGATCTGGGTTGGGACGATTCTCTGGAGAAGGGAATGGCAATCCATTCCAGTATTCTTAATGGAGAATCCCATGGACAGAGGAGCCTGGCAGGTCACCGTCCATGGGGTCACAAAGAGTAGGACGTGACTAAGTGACTAACACTACTACCATATAGTAAAGACACTACAGCACCAACTATAATAAGATAATACCAAAGATGCAGTTTCCCTGTTGGCTCGGTGATAAACAATCCGCCTGCCAATGTAGGTGATGCAGACTTGATCCCTGGGTCTGGAAGACCTTCTGGAGAAGAAAATGGCAACCCACTCCAGTATTCTTGCCTGGGAAATATCATGGACAGAGTAATAATGGCAGGCTACAGTCCATGGAGTTGAAAAAGAGTTGGACACAACTTCGTGACTAAAACAACAGAAAAACCAAAGATAGTCCCCCAAATAAGAATAATAGCTATAATAATAGTTTCAGCATTGTATACTTTAAATAAGTATACAGATATAGCAAATATTATTGGACTAAGTCCCATGATAAAATATAAAATCTTTAATAAGTTTATAAGTTGCCTTGAGGCCTACATGAATTCTATTTTTATATAGTGAAAAGTAAATGTGTTAGTTGCTCACTAGATTTTTCTTATAACTCAATTATAAACTCAGTTATATTTTTATATAGCTACAGCCCATTTGTACTTCCTTTTCCTCCTAACACCGGTTAGAAGCTAGCATGTATTTGGCCTGAGATGAAAACGATTCTCTCTGTTCAGTTCAGTCACTCAGTCTTGTCCGACTCTTTGCGACCCCATGGACTGCAGCACGCCAGGCCTCCCTGTCCATCACCAACTCCCAGAGCTTACTCAAACTCATGTCTATCCAGTCGGTGATGCTACCCACCCATCTCATCCTCTGTCATCCCCTTCTCCTCCTGCCTTCAATCTTTCCCAGCATCAGGGTCTTTTCAAATGAGTCAGTTCTTCCCATCCAGTGGCCAAAGTATTGGAACTTCAGCTTCAGAATCAGTCCTTCCAATGAATATTCAGGACTGATTTCCTTTAGGATGGACTGGTTGGATCTCCTTGCAGTCCAAGGGCCTCTCAAGAGTCTTCTCCAACACCACAGTTCAAAATCATCAATTCTTCAGCGCTCAGCTTTCTTTATAGTTCAACTCTCACATCCAGGCATGACTCCTGGAAAAACCATAGCTTTGACTAGATGGACCTTTGTTGGCAAAGTAACATCTTTGCTTTTTAATATGCTGCCTAGGTTGGTCATAGCTTTTCTTCCAAGGAGCTAGCGTGTTTTAATTTCATGGCTGCAGTCACCATCTGCAGTGACTTTGGAGCCCCCCAAAATAAAGCCTTCATTGTTTTCATTGTTTCCCCATCTATTTGCCATGAAGTGATGGGATCGAATGCCATGATCTTAGTTTTCTAAATGTTGAGTTTTAAGCCAACTTTTTCATTCTCTTTCACTTTCATCAAGAGGCTCTTTCGTTCTTCTTTGCTTTCTGCCATAAGGGTGGTGTCATCTGCATGTCTGAGGTTATTAATATTTCTCTAAAAAATTCTCTAGTCCTCAACAAGTATTAAACTTGAACAATACATATTAGTAAGGCCAGCAAAAACTCTAAGAATAAGGGCAAGATGAGTAATTAGTATTAATTAGGGTCAATTGCTGTTTTCCCTGAAAACAGCTCATGCTGAGGAAGCCATGTCATGGCATAGGCTGAATGCATGCCTACAGCTTTCTTGAATTTCACCAATCTTATATATATATATATATTTTAAACTGAACTTTATTTTATTTTATTCAAGAACACTGGGGGAAACAGCTTTATTTGCTGAGATAATGTAGCATTGGATAGTTGGCTTTTGTGTGCTGTCAGTTGGAAGGGGCTGTTCTCACTTGGCTCTGTTTTCTGACATGAAATGAGCCTTGAAGATTAACCAGCCATGTGGTATGTGCATCCCTGATATCATATGTTTTCTTGTACTTACTGTCAACAGAAATCTCTTATTTTTTTCTTTATCTCCACATATCATCTGCCTCACATTCATATTGGAGCTTCAGATCATCACACAGACAGAATTCTCAAGAAATTGATTATGAAACAATGTCCACTGTGTTTGCAAAATTCCTATTGGCCAGGTTAATACCTGACTGTGCAATACTGTCTCAGCTAATGCAAGGTGGCCTTTCACATCCAAAATAATATAGCTCCCTCCCTGGGGCAAAATCCAAAAATAGCATGAAATGCAGGAATATGCCACAGGCCAATAGCTAATTTGCAGCTGTTTGTTTTGCTTGTCTTTCTCATGTAACATGATAAAATTGTATGCACATCAATTAGCCCTTCCTGTTGGAGTTAAAGAAAAATATATATGCTCCTAAGACACTGTCAAGATATTTTTATTCTTAATTGTATTATTATTCAAGTCTTTGACTTCCACAAAAATCAAATAATCTCACCAAAATCAATCTGTTCTGTAAATTTTTCAATATTTATTCTTGAAGCTGTTGCATAGAGCCATTGTTTCTGAATCCCTCCTTCAATGCATTTACAAAGGGTTTCTTCTTCAGTGGGGTGTTACTTGGTTCTCAGTCTCATAGTCTCCAACAATTTTCAGTCTCACATGTGTCTCACAATGGAGATATGTACACTGAGGTACGGATCAGCTCAGAGTGCTGAGCATTACTTCTGTAGTTTCATGGCTGCTGTTTATGATTGTATTAATTTAATTTCTATTCCCTGTTCCATGTCTCTTTTTCCTGTATTGTCAGAAAGAATTTTAGCTAAAATACTCTTCCATGGATAGTGCACAAGGCTTGCAAAAATGCATCTGAAGATATGTGCTCTTCTGGTATTTTTTATGAGTTCACATAAAGAGGTACACTTTGAAAAAATGTAGTCTATTCTCAGTTATCAGTTTACATGGATCTAGTAAGCTAGACTCTGCTTAACTTGCAAATTATCTTTAAAATAATTGAAAAAATCATTTTAGCTCAGTTATTGGGAATTTTATGTATGGTTCTTGTCACCAAACAATCCCACCTCAGGCACAGCATTTATGGCTGATGAGAAATTGGGGCCTGAGGTCATTACCAGGGCTCTAGAAGCTTCTGGGAAGTAGGGGTATTCTGGTAGGAGATAGAAACTTAGAAGGGTATATGAATTAGGGGGATGATCCCATGGGTTCATATATGCAGACTTATGGGGCAATGAGTCCAATGTACCAATGACAGCAGGAGTATAGCCCTAACAGAAGGGATTTGGGGAGTAGGCATTTAGGGGTATGGCAGGGACCCCATTTTTAACCACTGGAGCTCCTTGTGAGAGTTGGTGGGCTCTGTGTGTTAGCCAAGAGAAATGTAAATTATGGATTGATTTTTTTTTTAAACAAAGCTACCCAATAGAACACTTTGTATTTTTTCCATTTGAGACATTTAACTTATAAGTTTAATCATATTTTGATGTTTGCCTAAAATATGGCTACATGTTAAAATCAAAATATCAACTTTAACTCCTCTTAAATTATCTCTAATAAATTTTTCTTGTGCTTTCTTTCTCATGGTAGATGATATTGTCACATGCTTACACAAAATTTTATTCTTTTTGATGTGCTTCATACCTACTGTCTACTATGTTCCTGACTTTATAGCAACTTTTGAAGATATAAAGATGGATAAAAAGCTGTTTGCCTTCAAAGTCTTTACTAAAGATAGGTGTGTGAGATATTGAAGTATCAAGAAATAAGTATAATGCAGTGTGAAATATGATAATTGAATATACAGATGAATAATAATAGTTATATCAGTCTTTACTACATAATAAAAACTCTTACATTTTATTTTTTAATTGGATCCTGATAACTGCTCAATGATGGAGATATTATTATTTAATTGAGATACAGGAGAAAGAAAATAACTTATTCAAGATAACACAACTACTAAAAGATGGAATGAAGCAGCCTGGCTTCAGAGCATTGAGTTAGAGGGCCTTAGTTTAGAAGATGTAGTGATTCAGCTCTTCCCTGGGGATGGTTTTGAAAAATCAATAGAAGTTAGCAATGTTAATGGTGGCATGAAACTAAGGGGTTAGAATAGGGTGTAGCCTGAAAGACGGAACAGCTGGAAAAGGCACAGAAATTAGATAGAATTTTGAAACCATAATAGTTCAAAAACTCTACATCTAAAATAAGGAAGGAATAAATAATGAAAAAAAAATGCACCTGGAAAGCTGAGCTACTGACTGAAGCTTGAATGGAATTTCAGGTTGTTGTTTAGTCACTGTCATGTCCAGCTGTTTTTACGACCCCCATGGACAGAGGACCCTGTAGCCCATCAGGCTCCTCTGTCCACAGGATTTCCCAGGCAAGAATACTGGAGTGGGCTGCCATTTCCTTCTCAATGGGATCTTCCTAACCCAGGGATCAAACTTGAGGTCTTCTGCATTGGCAGGTAGATTCTTTACCACTGAGCCACCAGGGAAGCTCGGGATTCCAGGAGCATAGGTTTAATTTAAGATTGAAAGCTACAGGGAGATGGAGAGGTTTGTATGGGGAAGAGTGAAGGGCTCATAAGGAGAATACATGGGATTGTGGGCAGATCCAAGACAAGGAGACAGTGATGGGTAGTGGGACTGTCCAGCTCAGAGAAGACAGGACCTTGAAAACATGGGGGCAGTAACGACAGAGGGAAAGGGATAGATGCAAAACAATTCCCAGAGGAGGTAACAGATTTGGACAGTAATTTGAGCATGAGAGAGCCGAAGTAGACTAGACTGGATCTAGGAGTTTGCTCCTAGTAGTGAAAATTGTAAATAACTGACTGCTGGTGAACTCATTTCCATTGAATAATAGAAATTGGAGGTTTCTTTTAAAAAGGGAACAGTGATAATGAGCTGCTTTAAGTTTTTCACAAAGTCAAATCTAATGCAACTCTGCTGACATAGTTATCTAATAGCTTGGAAACTACAAAGGAAAAACATCACAACTGTGCCAAAATAACTCTTTTTACCCTGCATTAGTCATCATTATATAAGAGCTATTTTCCCCCCTCCTTTTAAGGGCTTACATTAAATAACACTCATTCTTCTTCTTTGTCTTCACAAAATAAAGACACAGTATCTATAATAGCACAATCATGTACTGCAGAGCTTTGCAATCTTGGCTCCAGAAGAGAGAACCTTTTCTATCCTGAAGACAGGGCCAACTTCAAATAAAACATCAGCTTTCAAGGGGCTCTTCTATGGAGGTTTGCAGAACAAAATTTTGAAATCAGTACTCTAAAATGCAAATCAAAGCTAAAGTGTGAGGAAGTTCCCTGGTGGTCCAGTGGCTAAGACTCCAAGTTCCCAGTGCAAGGGGCCTGGGTTCTATCCGTGGTCAGGGAACTAGATCGTGCTACAACTAAGACCATTTGTAGCCAAATAAATAAATACTAAAAAATAGGTATCAGCTCACATTGGTCAGAATGGTTATCACAAACAAATCTGCAAATAAAAACTGATGGAGAGGGTGTGGAGAAAAAAGAATCCTCTTACTCTGTTGGTGTGAATGTAAATTGGTACAACCACTATGGAAAGCAAGATGGAGGTTCCTCAAAATATTAAAAACAGAGTTGCCATACGATCCAGCAATCACACTCCTGGGCATATACCCAGAGAAAACTATAATGTGAAAAAAATACATGCACCCCAATGTCCACCACAGCACCATTTACAACAGCCAAGACATAGAAGCAATCTAAATGGCCATCAACAGAAGAATGAATAAAGAAGAAGTGATAATACAATAATATATGTAAATATATTGACTATTACAATAATACAATATTACTTGGCCATAAAAAAGAATGAATGGATGCCAGTTTCAGCAATTTGGATGGACCTAGAGATTATCATACTAAGTGAAGTCAGTTGGACAGAGAACGACAAAACATTATATGATATCACGTATATGTGGACTCTAAAGTATGACACAAATGAACTCATTTATAAAACAGAAATGGACTCACAGGCATAGAAAACAAACTTATGGCTATCAAAGGAAAAAGGAGAGGGAGAGGGATAAATTAACATATACGAACTACTATATATAAAATAGATTAAATGACACAGCCCTACTATATAGCACAGGAAACTATATTAAATATCTTGTAATAAATCATAATGGAAAATAATATATACATATTTTAATCACTGCTGTATGCCAGAAACTAACACAATATTATACTTCAACTATACTTGAGTAAAAATTCTTTTAAAAAAAATCAATACTCCATGAAACTTAGAAATTCTCCATGGGACTCAATTAAATGCTTTTTGGTTACAAGCTAACTTTAGTTCATTTTCTTCTAAAAAAAATATGTGATGAATGATTATAAATCCCAAGAATGATCAATCATGAGAAAACTTAGGCCTTACTTTAATTCAGAGACATGATAAGGAATGATTTCTTTAATTTGCTTAATTGATTTTAGGGTTGTGGACCTTGAATGGAGAGGAAGTTTAATTAGGACAATCTTGTAATGATACAGGTAAAGCATCAAAAAAAAAAAAAAAGAAAAAGAAGTTCTATTCACATTGTATTTAAAAGATGAATATCCTTCCTCTTCCCAATAAATGTCTAATCTGCATACTTTCAAAGTTCCCAAAACACTAATTCTAATTCTAGCCCATAAACTCAAGAGTTTATAGAGCCTCCAAGGTATCAGACTGAAATAAAAGTCTGGTGGAATCAATCAACCAAGCAAGCATTTCATCAATTTAAATAATGTTATGCAGTACAGTGATTAGTACACAATAGGTGTTCACAGCCATAAACCCAAAGTGACACAGCACCAAACCGTTCTCTACCAGACTGAAGCCTTGGGATTTATCTGTTTACATATACACAAGTGTTCTTTATCTAAGCGTTTTAAACACAGATTGTTTCTCTAAAGGACAAAACATATCCTACAGGGAAACTTATTATAATATATTAATTAAAGATAATAAATTAGATAGTTCTGCTTGAAGACTTTGTCCCTGCACCAGTAGGAGGCAAGGCGTGTACTATCTCAAGCCTCTTTGGTACAACTCAAAAATCTAGGAGTACCTTCCTAACAAGAGAGTTCAGTTAAGTAAACTCTTAACAGGCACTGTCAACTGGGTTTGGCCAAGAAAACAAGGAAAGACAGAAATATGCAGACTTCCCTGGTGGCACAGTGGGTAAGAATCTGCCTGCCAACGCAGGGGACATGGTTAAGTCTCTGGTCAGGGAAGATTCCATGCACCACTGGGCAGCGAAGCCCCTGACCTGCAACTACTGCATCCACGCACCCTAACTACTGAAGCCTGTGTGCCTAGAGTCTGTGCTCCTCAGCAAGAGAAGACATTGCAGTGAGAATCCCCAGACCATAACCAGAGAAAGCCCATGGAAAGCAACGAAGACCCAGCACAGCCCAAGATAAAAATAAATAAATAAGTAAATTTAAAAATTAAAATAACCCCCACTTTTATAAAAAGACCTATGCATTATCATTTAGTTTGTAAATTAAAAGTTCTCCTTCTGCTCTTATAAGGTAAAGAAAAGCAATATTTACTCTTCTTGATAATTCTAAAGACCTAGACAACACTGATGGAGAAGGAAATGGCAGGCCACTGCAGTAATCTTGCCTGGAGAGTCTCATAGACAGAGGAGCCTGGGGGGCTGGAGTCCATGGGGTGGCAAAGAGTCAGACACGACTGAGAGATTAACCTTTTCACTTTCACTAGATGACACTGAAAGGCAATGCAGATGAAAACTAAATTCTAGACTTCTGTGGAAAAGCAAAATATTTTGTTATGTGCAAGGGAACACGAGGGAATTGAGTTTTGCTGTTTTTTCTTTTTTAATCTGTAAGAAACGAATTTCTGGACAGTGTTAAGCCTCTGTGAGAATATTCACGGTATTTATGTAAGACATATAATTTTGGGCAAACAATAAGCACACAGGAGGAAAGATCTTTTTATTTCCAAAATAATTTGTTGGATTAAAAGCTTTACATATCTTAAAATATTTCCCTTCTAATTTCTGTGACCAAAATTTCATTTACATATGTAATAAAACATTTAGCAATATAAAAATAAATCCAACTCCCACGGAATCGTTTGTGAGGAGGAAATCTTGAACACATTCAAAAGATAATGAACCAGTTGTACCACCCAGTAGTTATATATCTCAATATAAGATTAAAACTCTTATTCCCAAACTCTTAATTGAGTCAAAATAAGACAATTACAGCAAAGAGAGGGTATAGTGCTTGGCAATGATGCAAAGGAGCAGCAACCAAAGAGACCCAAATCTCTCTCCACTCTAAAGAATTTGTAGACTTTGGATCTTAAACATTACTTTGGATATTTATTTCCATGCTCAAGTCAGCTCCTCCTTTATCTAAATGTTTCTTTAGCATTAACTGCCTGGACAGTAATATTATTTCCCCTTATTTCCACATCCTCACCCCAACTGTTTATTAATACCGGGGGAAGAATCCAAGCATCTGGGAGGTGTCAGACTGTCACAGCACAGTGACAGAGCAGCTATAAACGCTGGCAGGGATGTGACTTGCCTTGCAATAAGAATCTGTCTCCTGCAAGGCAGACAGCAATATACAAGTTATACATCTAGCCCGAGTTGTCAAAACTGAAATGCAAAAGACTGGTCTGTGTGCATCTGAGTATATTTACCTTTATCAAACAGCTTTGATTGGTTTTCCACAGGGTCAGATTACAGAAGATCTAGAATTGTAACTTGTTTTGATAGCTTTTTAAAAAATTTATTGGTGGTGCTTCTAGAGACAATCCAAAAAGATTAAGATGTTGGACTTCAGAGGAGTTGATACCCAAATACTTTTCCAGACGGGAGACTGTGAGTAAGCATAATTAGGGAGGTATTTCCATGGTCTGATATCAGCCTAGAAATAATGTTCCTATACATTTATAATTTTCATATTAAAATTTGTGAAGCACTTTAATGTGCATTATTTCCTGTGGTTTCGAAGACAGAAGACAGAGAGGTAGAGAGAGAAAAAAGCACTGAACTGAGTAATAAGACATCCAGATTCCAGGAATGGTTATATCACCACAGGCAGAGATATGAATTCTTGTAAAAGTCACCTTATTTTTTTACATCTGCTTCCCCTTCTGTAAAAATAAGAGCATTAGATACAAGATAACTAAGGTCCCATCGAATTTTAACATTCTGCTCTTCAAGATAGGATAGACAATAACTCTCACTGAGGTTCACACTAATGAGAACAGAAGACTAGAGTTTAAGTGATGTGGCCAAAAGCATAGGTCTAGTGTCAACCCAGCCTGATTACTGACATTGGATGAGGCCTCTGTTAAGATAGCCACTCTTTCAATAATAAAGTCAGTAGGCAGTGTCAGACCCTTTACCCAGGTTTATCAGATTTAGCACATAAAATTATAGGATGCCTAGTTAAATTTTAATTTAGGATAATGAATCTATTTTTAGTGTAAGTATGCCCCATATAATGTTTATTTATTTTTGGCTACCCTGCATGGTATGCAGAAGTTCCCTGACCAGGGATTGTATTTGTTTCCCCTGCAGTGGAAACATCTAGTCTTAACCATTGGGCCACTGGGGAAGTCTCTATAACATTTTAGATACACTATTTTTTACATTGTATTTTACCTGACAACCCTACCATTTCTCCATGAATGAATAGGACAGAGGTTTCAAGGTACCTGCTGCTCCCACCCACCTCTAAATCCATGTGGGTATCCTATGCCATCCTTAGACCCTAAAACTTGTCCAATCTATAGCACCTCCTCCCCCCAGAATACTGGTGCTCTGGAAAAAAGGGACACTTTCCTGTTCCTAAGCTGTCTTGACAGGTTAATTTGTTTATCTTTCTTCTGCCAGCCCTCTTTCTGAAGATGCAGGCCATATTTCTGGCCACAGGGAAATTCCTCCCCTTGATTCGTCTTTTGTCTGACACTACAATTGCTTCTGTGCTGCAGTCTAAACACTAAACTTGTTCTCCATGCCTCCAGACAGGATCTCTAATTCTGGATTCTCAGCATGTGTTTTGGAAACAGATGGATTCTGGCCACCTCAATGAGAACTTAGCATGTGAACTCTCCATGGGGCTGTCCTGCCACCTCCCCCTGCCAAGACTGTTGTGTCATACAAAGTGTGCCTCAGAACTAACACCATACAGAGCAGTCAATCTGAGATACTGAATGAGAATCAATCAGAATCTTTGCTATTATAGAAAATGGTCCACATACTCACAGTTAGCTAGAACTATCCCCTCCAAGAGGGTAGCCACCAGTCACCTGTGGCTATTTAAAGTCAGGAAAATTAATAAAATTAAAAACTCAGTTACTCAGTCACACTGACCACATTGTAAGTGCTAAATCGTCACAAGTAGCACCTGATCACTGCTTTGATCGGAGCAGAGTTGGGATATTTCTGTTGTCACAGAAAGTTACTACTCTAGACAAAGGGTCAACATACTTATTCAGCAAAGGGCCAGATAACATATATTTTAGTCTTTGGGCCATATTGTCTCTATCTCACACACCTCTTTGCATTTTCACAGTGCTTATTTAAAAAGTAAAAACTCTCCTTATCCAGTGGTTGTATGAAAATGTTTCATCTGAAGATTTATCCCTCAGGTCACAATCTGCCAGCCTCTGCTCTAGATCATTCCTCTCATTGGAAAAGCCAATGGACCTGCCTCCCTTTTTTTTCCTTTTTATCACCAAGTTATCTCCTGAGTGGCCCCTCAGTTTGCTCCCGTGGCTCTAATCAACTCTGCCTCAAGTCCTCAACTTGTTGTTTAGTTGCTAAGTCCTGTCTGACTCTTTGCAATCCCAGGGACTGTACCCCACCAGGCTCCTCTGTCCATGGGATTCTCCTGGCAAGAATCCTGGAGTGGGTTGCCATTTCCTTCTCCAAGAGATCTTCCTAATACAGGATCGAACCCACATCTCTTGCACTGGGAGGCAGATTCTTTAACACTGAGCCACCTGAGAAGCCCAGTCCTCAACCTGCCTCAACTTTAATTCTATTTTTTTACATTTAGAATCACACAGAATCAATTTTATTTTTGTGTGTGTGTTTTAATTAATTTATTTATTTTCTTTACATTATTGTGTTGGTTTTTTCATATAGTTTTCCCCAGTGAAAAGATTGAAGGCTTTACAATTATTTTTACCTTCAGAAGTTTTATCTTTTAAAAACCAGATAATAAGTTACAAGAAGATCCTCACTATGTCTTCTCTTCCACTCATCTCCCTCTCTGAATTACTGAACGTGGTCCTGAGCCCATGTGACAAATTATTTGCTAAGTGACAAAGCACTTATCTTAGATTTCATAATACTATGGAATATGATGGGGAGGGGGGGACTCATAAATCTTTTTTGTATATAGCCTGGTTGAATGAACATATGAATTATATATGTTTTTCATATATTCTATAATCTGTAATCTATATAATACATAACATTTGACTTACTGCCACACTAAACAGAAAATAGTGGTGGTGGGGGTTATACTATTCTTTCACATGCTTAAAGTTTTTCTTACTTCCTATTTATATAGTAAAGAAAATTGGAGGAAGAGAGGAGAAATGAGGAATATGAGGTTAAAACCTAGTTTTGAGAATGCAGTGGACAATGTGGATTTAACAGAATATAGCATTCAGATTTTCAAGTTATATATGAACTTGGTCAATCCAATAATAGCTAGGACCTGATAATTAAACTACAAAAATTGGTTTTCAGACATTCTTACTTCAACCTCATTTTTCTCTCCTGGTTGGAAGAAATGAATGAGGAATCTGGCTTTATTTGACTCTAGACCAATACATGTGACCTTTTAAAGCAAAAACAGTTGGACAAAACCCATAATATTCTCAAATTTGTATCTTTGTCTTCCTTGTTTGAATTTATATTAAACATATTTTATTTTAAGGCTCTATGAAAAAAAATAGGATTGTTGCATCATAACACAACTGTCCCATAGACAATTCAGTTTATGTCTCCAGGATCTGATTATACATGCAATTGTCTTAAATTTCTTCCTTCAAGTGGAAAGATACACCCACTTTCACTCAGGGATTTAATTTACTTTGAAAATCAATTTCATTTAACATGGAGCATGATCTCAATATTTAATAGCTATTTAACAGGGTTTGATTTACTTACTGAACAGTTCTTTTAAAAGCTAGAAATCAGATATCTTACTTCTACAAAATGTGAGAGGGTACCAAAATATACTGAGGTGTAAAGTGTAATGGAGCTAAAAAGTAAAAACTTAAAAATCAATTAAACTTTTGATTTGGGGGGCATCTAGTGTTTAAAAGAGTGACTGTGTGTGATATATTTTGAATTTTTTAAAAAAGAACCTTGCCTCTGTCATTTGATACAATTTCTAAGTTGAGTATAGAGAGAGACATGGGATAACAATTCACTGCAAAAGGGTACCCCAGTTTTTATGGTACAAGGAAATCACAATGTACCAGTAACTGGATTGTTTTCATTAATGGGTTTTTATAGAGTGTATTATGATGCCAGAATCTGTACTAGTTAGTGATAGACTAAAACACCCAGCACTTGACAACCTCATTTTCTAAAAGTCAAGCATGAGAGGGAAGGCACTGGGCAGATCATAAATTCTGCAAAAGTGAGCAAAGTGGCCAAATTCAACAGCTTCTCTTCAGAGAGGGACCCAGCCCTCTGCAACTGCAGGACACAGGATACCACACTGACAGCCTGGGCTGTGTTGCCAAGAGGGAGTGACAAGTCTCTATTAGATTTCCACATGAGTAAGGCCACTTTCCAATTCTTCTGCTAAGAGCTGACAGATCTGATTATAGCGACAGGCTGCCCATCCGCAAGGAAAAATTGATGTGCACAAGGAAATTGCTATCGTTTTTTGAAACCTGCTGGAAACAGGGAATGCCGATTTCTGCCATCCGGGGGTGGGGGCAGGATTGCCAAAGGTTATCAGGGCAGGTAACACTGATCTTTATTTTGAAAATTTAGTAACTTTCTCTTTCTGAAGACTGGTTTAGAAAATAAAACCATCAAAATCCATTCCATACAATCCCTGGGAAGAATGTAACATGAAACTCCAAAAGTAAGAGCTAGGTGACATGTTAACATTATAGACAAACAATAATAGGATTAGTTGTCAAAAAGGTTTTATACTTTGCTACAGGTATTTAAAACCTAAATACTTGTTTACAGAATGCCTCTGAGAACCAAGTTAGCATTTTGGTAAGAATTAACTGTCACTATTTTACATCAAGATTTAGAGTACTGATTGATTAGATTAAGGTAGCTCCTTGATTGTGCATTAAGCAGTTAAATCAAGAAGAAAAGCAATGAGGAATGATTTGTCAACTTGAAAATTTTATGGTTATAAAAAATGTTGGAACGGAAAAAAATGATATAATGTCAAATGTGCACAGAAGGCATGTAGTCTGTAGGGAATCTAAAATAAGAAAGAGAAATGGGAGGATGGGGACTTATAACTATGATTCTGCAATATTCAGGAGGAATGGTGTTTTGACTCTATCAGATGGTCCTGATCAGTGGGCAGGAAAAGCTTCCAGTGTGGAAAAGAGCAATTCATTTTTTCCCAGTGTTCCCCAAACTGTGTTTCCTGGAGCACAAGTCATATGATTAAAACTAGACAAACAAGCAAAAACATTCATCATCTAGTAACTTCAGAAAACACTGTGAACTACATACTCACTTATGGAAGGATACTGGACATCAGCATATTAGAACTTCAAGGAGAATTTCTGACTAAGGAAACTTGTTAACTCTGTTTAACCAAGAATTTTTCAAATTTATTTAATTTAACCATGTGGTTGCCCAGACTTTCCAACATCAAACAACTTTAGCATTCTAGGAAATTATGATTTGTGACATACGCTACATAAGAAAAGATTATTTATATAAACCAATTCCTTTTCCCTAACTGTATGCTTAGCAAGCATTCATGTGATCATAATGCAGCGTTTGGTATGAATCCACCTACCTGCAAAGCAAAGTCCACACAGAAAGTCTATACTAGATTTCAGGCTAGGTATGTGTCTGACTTCTCCAGGGCCTTCCTGCTGCCAGGTTAATTACTAACGTGGATTCTGCAAACAGTAACCAAGATCCTAAAGCTCAGTTCTTGATTTGTTTTCAGATTTCCTCTGTCTCTGCACAATTATTTCTCTTTCCTTAGGGAAAACTGGATATATTTAGAAAGGGGTAAAGAGAGGAGGAGGAATTTTATCATTTTATTCTAATAGTTAAAACACACACACACACACAGAGCCTACTAAGACTTTATTTATGAGGAAGAAATCAGCAGAAGCGATAACAGACACAGTTGCCTGTTTGCTCTGTCTGGTCTCTGGTGTAACCCAGTGCAGCATTTCTCAACTACAGGTCTCAGCCTGCTAACAGTAAGTACAACTAATGGTAACTCATAAAAAATGCAGAAGTGTGTGAACTACAGCTTAATGCTTGGACTTGCTGGAGTTGGCACATGTTTATTTTTTTAAAGATCTAGAGATTCAGGTTTTGTGGGGCAAAGAAGAAAAATTGAGGACATTATGTTGGGACTTCAATAATCATTTAAAATGTGTTAAATTTAAAAATGTAAAATCTATTCTTAGTTCATGGGCAGTAAAAGATTTTAAAAAATAAATAAATAAAGTCAAGCAACTAATCAAATTCAGCCAATAGGCTATCGTTTGCCAGTCTCTGGTTTAGAGCACGGGCTCTAGAATCAGACAGATGGGGTCCTGGTGTCCCCTATAATCAGCTGTGAGACTGACATTACAAAGGAAACTTAATTTCTCTCTCTGTTTTTTCATCTATTAAGAAAATAGATGATAATAACATCCTCTATCTCAATTGAAAGCGATGAGGATGACTTAATACACATGAAGCACCACAGCTCTGCCTGAGAATGGGTGCTCAGTAAACGTCTACTACCATTTTTTAAATAAAGTGATTCTTATTAGTGCAAATAGCAACAGATTTGAGATGTACCCAGCTCTTTAAATGATAAAATCAGAGTGGAGTTTGGGTTTAGTGCACCAGGAAATCTGAGGAAAGTGGTGAATCTGCGAGCTTGCTGTCACCCATGTTGCTCTGCAAAAGTATTAAGACCCACTGACCTAAGAGATTAGCATACTTGGGTTCTAATTATAGTCCTGACCTAGTTCTGATACATTCAAGATGACCAGTCACTTTGTATCTCATTTTCAACAGCCACAAAATAGACTTAGCAATACTTTATGGTTCAGGAAGTATGAGTTAAATAAGATATTAAGTATAAATGTATACTGGGGTTTCCCAGCTGGCACTGTGGTAAAGAACCTGCCTGCCAATGCAGGAGACATAAGAGATGTGGGCTCCATCCCTGGGTCAGAAAGATCGCCTGGAGAAGGAAATGGAAACCCACCCCAGTATCCTTGACTGGAGAATCCCATGGACAGAGAGGCCTGGTGGGCTATAGCTCATAGGGTCACAAAAAATTGGACATGACTGAAGCGACTTAGCATGCATGCATAAATGTATTATGGGAAATCACTGTTAGGTTCCAGGCTGTAATAAAGCATTTAATGTAACTTGGATGTTTCCTTGTTCACTCTAGGAGAGCTACCAAGTTTTGCAGTAGTTCTGAGAAGGAAGCTCCTAAGAGAGAAACTGTCCATGATTGTGTTGGGAGTGAATCCTCAACTGTGGCTGAAAAACTTTATTGAGCATGCAGTCTTGCTGTCTTGGAATTTTTATGGTCTGAGTACTGAACTGAGCCCAAATGTCTGTATCCCCTCCAACTTAAAATCTCTTTAAAATCAATATAAATGTCCCTGTAACATCACAGGGAAACAAGAATGAAGGCCATTCGTATTTATGAAATTTTGGACACTCCTTCAAGCATAGAAATCAAATAGAGTAAGATTGACAGGAAAAAGCAGAGGAATAAAAAATATATCTAAAACATCAGAACGCAATGACGTACTTAAGAAATTCCAAGCCTGAAGTCTGCAAATCAACAAGGCGGACCTCGTAGTACCAAGGTGAAGAAGAGCTATGTTGAGTACTGCTAAGTTCACAGGGTTTGCTTTTCAGCCGGTAGAGCAGATGAGAGCAGTGTCTCCTGCCCTCAAACTGCTGCCTGAAAGTCTGTGGACCATCTATGCAGGGAGGGTTCACAGTGTACATGGATAGTGAGGCAAGAGCAGTCTCCAAAAAGACAGAAAGTCAGAAAGGATGGCTGCCTGCTCAGGCCATTCTGTGAAGTATCAATTAAGACAAAGGAGGAAGCCCAGCATGAAAGCAGCAGCGCTATCACCCCAGGTAATTTACAGTTTCTGGAGGGACAGAGAGTTCTCACAGCAGGAAGACAAACCAGTCTCAGGCACCACATCCCTCCCCACGATCAGATCAGCAGAGGCAGGCACTGTAAGAGGACTGTCTTTGTAAATGCAAGACAAAAGCTGAGACACAGAAAGCTTAGATCCCGAAGCCTCAAGGCCCATCAGTTATGTGTTTCAGAATAAAAAATTCAGGGGAACAGGACAGGAAGGAATGATAGTGGATTAAATCAAATAAAATCAAAGTCTGATGACTGAATATAGTGTTAGTACCAAGGAAACTTAACTGACACAAATTGTGGTGAAGTTTTCAACAGTTAAATAGAAGGGAAAAAGTCAACAGCTTCCCAGAAGAAAAAATAAAAACTTACTTACTGGCATGTGAACATCAAACTTCCATCCGAATTTTTGTCAGTAAAAGCCTCCAAAAAACTATTGAAGTCATGTCTTCAATACTAAGAAAAATAATTTCAAGGTACTATTCAAGTATAAGAACAGAAATTCAAGAAAGCAAGGCATGATAATAAAACTGCTTTTAAAGGAAAAAGACTGGTCTTCATACAAGTGAAAGAGGGGGAAGTGGGGCCTCTAGCTAAGTTTAAAAATTGCTGTTGCACAATATATGAGAAAAAATTAAAATATGTAATAAAATCATAAATGTGGTTAATACTAGAGCTGGTGATGATGGAGGGACTGGGACTTCAAAAACAGACTGGCTTTTTATTTTCCATCTCAGTTGAAACAAATCATCAACAAAGGGCTTTCCTGATGGCTCACTGGTGGAGAGTCTGCTTGAAAATGCAGGAGACACAGGTTCGACCCCTGGTCTAGGAGGATCCCAAGTGCCACTTGGCAACTGAGCGTACACACCACAACTACCGACCCACGTGCTACAGCTACTGAAGCCCACACACTCTAGAGCCCACGACTGGTAACAAGAGAAGCCACCATAATAAGCTCACACATCACAACTGGACAAAGTGAAGAGCAGCTCTCGCTCACAGCAACTAGAGAAAGCCCATGCACAGAAACAAAAATAAATAAAAATCATTCAAATTTCTATGATCCAGTGAGTATAAAACTCTCTATCCTGACCCATTCTTCATCTGCTTCATGAAACCATCTAAAGGTTAGTGAGATGGTAACTTCAGAGCCCATGTCATCATTTAAAACATGTAAGACGATGCACATTCTCCCACAGTCCTGATTGAACTCACAAGGGAGACTTGAGCAACATCCAACATGCACTGTGAGCTGAGCTGGACCAAATGAAAGTGAGATTATTTTTTTTCCCCTAGGTTACAGGTGAGTAGTAACTAAGACCAGAGGGAAGGATCTCCTTGTACACTGTCTCAGAGATTGCTTTCATTTTTACATGTTTTTAAAGTATACTAATGGAATGTGGGTAAAGAGGAGAAATAGCACACCTCCACTCTTGACTGTTGCATCACTCACCTTTATCCTTAGAGATTTAACAGTGTACAAGTGTCATTGTGTATAGGCATACCAGGATCATCTACTAAAAAAGCATTTGATTTACTCATTGCTGTTAGTTTTTGCATTAACAAGAAGACATTTTGATTTTAAAAATCAATCCAGTTGCAGCAGTAAAGTCAATAAGAATCATGGCTTTACAGAAATAAGGAGTCCAGCAATGAGTTCTTAATAATACCAAATGCTCCACACAGATCTTTGAGAAACACATGCATACCCGGCCTTCCAAGAAAAGACGAGATAATTCTTTAAAGAAGTAGACATGATTAGAAAATAAATTTTACATGAGGAAAGAATTATTCACATCTACCTAAAGAGTTAAGTCAAGGCTAAAGGAGGCTGGGATCAAAACCAAGGATGATAGATGTTATCCCACTCTTGCCTCCATTTTTCAGGAAATAATGCTTCTACAATAGGTCAGATCTCCATTTCACTCAACTGCAAAGCAGTGAGTGAGGCATCATTCCTGTGTGGCCAGATAAAACCATATACTTTACCCTATGTCCTTCTGATCTCCATCAGTAGAGTATAACAAAGCTCTCTTCCTTTTTTTTTTTTGTTGTTGTTTGAAAAGTTTTTAATTTGTTATTATTTTTTTAATTTTATTATTGTTTTTGCCATACATTGTCATGATATCACCATGGGTTTACATATGCTTCCCCTCCGGGTCCCCCCTCCCTCCTCCCTCCCCCCCGGGAAATCTCGCTGCACCAGTCCCGAGCATCAATCCTGGGCTGGCGATTGATTAGACACATGACAATTAACATGCTTCAATGCCCTTCTCCCATATCATCCCACCCTTACCCTCATCCACAAAGTCCACAAGTCTGTTCTATACATCTGCATTCCTTTTGTTGTCTCCCATGTTGGGTTCTCATTACTGTCTTTCTAAATTCCATATATATGTGTTAATATACTGTATTGTTGTTTTTGCTTCTGGCTTACTTCACTCTGGATAATGGGCTCCAGTTTCGTCCATCTGAGTAGAATTGCTTCAAATGAATTTTTTTTTAATGCTGAGTAATATTCCATTGTGTATATATACCACAGCTTTCTTATCCATTCGTCAGTTGATGGGCATCTAGGTTGCTTCCATGTCCTGGCTATTGTAAACAATGCAGCGATGAACATTGGGGTGCACGTGGCTCTTTCAATTCTGGTTTCCTCGGTGTATATGCCCAGCAGTGGGATTGCCGGGTCATATGGCAGGTCTATTTGCAGCTTTTTAAGGAACCTCCACACTGTTTTCCATAGTGGCTGTACTAGTTTGCATTCCCACCAACAGTGTAAGAGAGTTCCCTTTTCTCCACATCCTCTCCAGCATTTATTGCTTGTAGACTTTTGGATGGCAGCCATTCTGACTGGTGTAAAGTGGTACCTCATTGTGGTTTTGATTTGCATTTCTCTGATAATGAGTGATGTTGAGCATCTTTTCATGTGTTTGTTAGCCATTTTTATATCTTCTTTGGAGAAATGTCTGTTAAGTTCTTTGGCCCACTTTTTAATTGGGTTGTTTATTTTTCTAGAATGGAGCTGCAGGAGTTGTTTGTAAATTTTTGAGATTAATTGTTTGTCTGTTGCTTCATTGGCTATTATTTTCTCCCATTCTGAAGGCTGTCTTTTCACCTTGCTTATAGTTTCCTTTGTTGTGCAAAAGCTTTTAATTTTAATTAGGTCCCATTTGTTTATTCGTGTTTTTATTTCCAATATTCTGGGAGGTGGGTCATGGAGTATCCCGCTTTGGATTATAGCAGAGAGTGTTTTGCCTATGTTATCCTCTAGGAGTTTTATAGTTTCTGGTCTTATGCTTAGATCTTTAATCCATTTTGAGTTTATCTTTGTGTATGGTGTTAGAAAGTGATCTAGTTTCATTCTTTTACAAGTGGCTGTCCAGTTTTCCCAGCACCACTTGTTAAAGAGGTTGTCTTTTCTCCATTGTATATTCTTGCCTCCTTTGTCAAAGATAAGGTGTCCATAGATGCGTGGATTTATCTCTGGGCTTTCTATTCTGTTCCATTGATCTATGTTTCTGTCTTTGTGCCAGTACCATACTGTCTTAATGACTGTGGATTTGTAGTATAGCCTAAAGTCAGGTAGGTTGATTCCGCCAGTTCCATTCTTCTTTCTCAAGATTGCTTTGGCTATACGAGGTTTTTTGTATTTCCATACAAATTGAGAAATTATTTGTTCTAATTCTTTGAAGAAGACCTCTGGTAGCTTGATAGGAATTGCATTGAATCTATAGATTGCTTTAGGTAGTATACTCATTTTCACTATATTGATTCTTCCAATCCATGAGCACGGTACATTTCTCCATCTGTTTGTGTCCTCCTTGATTTCTTTCATCAGTGTTCTATAGTTTTCTATATACAAGTCTTTTGATTCTTTAGGTAGAAATACTCCTAAGTATTTTATTCTTTTTGTTTCGATGGTGAATGGGATTGTTTCCTTAATTTCTCTTTCTGATTTCTCACTGTTAGTGTATAGGAATGCCAGGGATTTCTGTGTGTTGATTTTGTATCCTGAAACTTTGCTATATTCACTGATTAGCTCTAGTAATTTTCTCGTAGAGTCTTTAGGGTTTTCAATATAGAGGATCATGTCATCTGCAAACAGAGAGAGTTTTACTTCTTCTTTTCCAATCTGTATTCCTTTGATTTCTTTATCTGCTCTGATTGCTGTGGCCAAAACATCCAAAACTATGTTGAATAGTAGTGGTGAGAGTGGGCACCCTTGTCTTGTCCCTGATTTCAGGGGGAATGCTTCCAGTTTTTCACCATTGAGGATAATGTTTGCTGTGGGTTTGTCATATATAGCTTTTATTATGTTGAGGTATGTTCCTTCTATTCCTGCTTTTTGGAGGGTTTTTATCATAAATGGATGTTGAATTTTGTCAAAGGCTTTCTCACATGATTATTGAGATAATCATGTGATTTTTATTTTTCAATTTGTTAATGTGGTGTATTACATTGATCGATTTACGAATATTGAAGAATCCTTGCATCCCTGGGATAAAGCCTACTTGATCATGATGTATGATCTTTTTGATGTGTTGTTGGATTCTATTTGCTAGAATTTTGTTGAGGATTTTTGCGTCTAAGTTCATCAGTGATATTGGCCTGTAGTTTTCTTTTTTTGTGGCATCTTTGCCAGGTTTTGGAATTAGGGTGATGGAGGCCTCATAGAATGAGTTTGGAACTTTACCTTCGTCTGCAATTTTCTGGAAGAGTTTGAGTAGAATAGGTGTTAGCTCTTCTCTAAATTTTTGGTAGAATTCAGCTGTGAAGCCATCTGGTCCTGGGCTTTTGTTTTTTGGGAGATTTCTGATTACGGTTTCAATTTCCGTGCTTGTGATGGGTCTATTAATATTATCTATCTCTTCCTGGTTTAGTCTTGGAAAGTTGTACTTTTCTAGGAATTTGTCCATTTCATCCAAATTGTCCAGTTTATTTGCATATAGTTGCTGATAATAGTCTCTTATGATCCTTTGTATTTCTGTGTTTTCTGTTGTGATCTCTCCGTTTTCATTTCTAATTCTGTTGATTTGGTTCTTCTCCCTTTGTTTCTTGATGAGTCTGGCTAACGGTTTGTCAATTTTATTTATCTTCTCAAAGAACCAGCTTTTGGCTTGGTTGATTTTTGCTATGGTCACTTTTGATTCCTTTGCATTAATTTCTGCCCTGATCTTTAAGATTTCTTTCCTTCTACTAGACCTGGGCTTCTGCATCTCTTCCCTTTCTAGTTGCTTTAGGTGTATAGTAAGGTCATTTATTTGATTTTTCTCTTGTTTCCTGAGGTGAGCTTGTATTGCTATGAACTTTCCCCTTAGCATTGCTTTCACAGTGTCCCATAGGTTTTGAGCTGTTGTGTTTTCATTTTCATTCGTTTCCATGCATAACTGAATTTCATTTTTAATTTCTTCTGTGATTTGTTGGTTATTCAGCAGTGTGTTGTTGAGCCTCCATATGTTGGAAGTTTTGAGAGGTTTTCTCCTGTAGTTGATATCTAATCTCACTGCATTGTGGTCAGAAAAGATGCTTGGGATGATTTCAATATTTTTGAATTTATCAAGGTTAGATTTATGGCCCAGGATGTGATCTATCCTGGAGAAGGTCCCGTGTGCACTTGAGAAAAAGGTGAAATTCCTTGTTTTGGGGTGGAATGACCTATAGATATCAATTAGTTCTAGTTGGTCTATTGTTTCATTTAAAGTTTGAATTTCCTTGTTACTTTTCTGTCTAGTTGATCTATCCATTGGTGTGAGTGGTGTATTAAAGTCTCCTGCTATTATTGTGTTGTTGTTGATTTCCCCTTTCATATTTGTTAGCATTTGCCTTACATATTGTGGAGCTCCTATGTTAGGTGCATAAATATTTATAATTGTTATTTCTTCTTCCTCGATTGATCCTTTGATCATTATGTAATGTCCATCTTTATCTCTTTTCACTGCCTTTATTTTAAAGTCTACTTTATCAGATATGAGTATTGCCACTCCTGCTTTCTTTTGGTCTTTATTTGCATGGAATATCTTTTTCCAGCCTTTAACTTTCAGTCTATATGTGTCCCTAGGTTTGAGGTGGGTCTCTTGTAGACAACATATATAGGGGTCTTGTTTCTGTATCCAATCGGCCAGTCTTTGTCTTTTGGTTGGGGCATTCAACCCGTTTACATTTAAGGTAATTATTGATAAGTATGATCCCGCTGCCATTTATTTTATTGTTTTGGGTTCCAGATTATCTATCCCATCTGTGTTTCCTATCTAGGAAAGATCCTTTAGCATTCGTTGGAGGGCTGGTTTGGTGTTGCTGAATTCTCTCAGTTTCTGCTTGTCTGAGAAAATTTTGAATTCTCCTTCAAATTTGAATGAGATCCTTGCTGGGTAGAGTAGTCAGGGTTGCAGATTGTTTTCTTCCATGACTTTAAGTATGTTTTGCCATTCCCTTCTGGCCTGGAGCGTTTCTGTTGAGAGATCAGCTTATGGGATTCCCCTTGTGAGTTATCTTTTGCTTCTCCCTTGCTGCTTTTAATATTTGGTCTTTGTATTTGATATTTGCCAATTTGATTAATATGTGTCTTGGGGTGTCCCGCTTGGGGTTCATTCTATTTGGGATTCTCTGTGTTTCTTGGACCTGAGTGGCTATTTGCTTCCCCAATTTAGGGAAGTTTTCTACAATTATCTCTTCAAGAATTTTCTGATGGTCTTTCTTTTTGTCTTCTTCTTCTGGGACTCCTATGATTCGAATATTGGTGCGTTTAATATTGTCCCAGAGGTCTCTAAGGTTGTCTTCATTTCTTTTCATTCTTTTTTCATTTTTCCTTTCTGTTTCATTTATTTCTGTCATTCTGTCTTCTACCTCACTTATTCTGTCTTCTATCTCTGTTATTCTACTGTTGGTTCCCTCCAGGGTGTTTTTGATCTCATTTATTGCATTATTCATTGTATTTTGTCTCTTTTTCATTTCTTCTAAGTCCTTGTTAAAGCTTACCTGCATCTTCTCAATCCTTGCCTGCAGGTTATTGAGCTGAAACTCCAACTTATTTTCCAGGTTTTGGATCATTTTCACTATCATTATTCGGAATTCTTTGTCAGGTAGACTTCCTATCTCTTCGTCTTTTGTTTGGTCTAGGGGGTATTTATCCTGTTCCTTTACTTGCTGGGTATTTCTCTGCCTTTTCATCTTGTTTGTCTTGCTGTGTTGTCCCTTTATTGTGGGGATTCCTCTCTATGGGAGGGGTTGGATGCGTGGTTTGCCGAAGTTTCCTGGGCGGAAAGGCTTGTGTGGTTTTCTGGTGGGTGAGTCTAGGTTTCCTCACTGTTACTAGCAAGAGATAAGAATGGGGGGAAAGCA
Organism: Antilocapra americana; assembly: GCA_007570785.1. Classification (NCBI taxonomy): domain Eukaryota; kingdom Metazoa; phylum Chordata; class Mammalia; order Artiodactyla; family Antilocapridae; genus Antilocapra; species Antilocapra americana. The sequence goes on from ML664199.1 coordinate 19,415,238, forward strand.
GTCAAGCCAATGATCTCATTCCCTGGTAGCAGTGGGTACTGGTGCTTGGATCTTGAAAGGTACAAAGTTGATACCAGGTACTAATGAGCAAAGATTAAAAATCTAGAGTAAAGACTGGGTTCTCAAAAATACTTAAAAAAAAAAAAACAGAAAATAAAAATAAAGGAGAAAAAAGAAATAAGAAGAAAAAAAAAAAAAAGAAAAAATAGCAAGGTCATATGGGACTTAAAAATTCTAAAAAAAAAAAAAAAAGAAAGAAAAAGAAAAAAAAAAAAGAAGAAGAAGAAAAAGAAAAAAACAAGAAAAAAAAACAATATATATATATATAAAAGTTTTAAAAATTTAAAAGATGTTCCTAGTACAGTTATAATGAAGGCTTTCTCTGGTGCTGGTGCATTCGGTGAAGGGAAGGGTCTGTAGATTTTCAGATGATTCCCTGGTCCGGCTTCTCCTTTTTCACAGACTTATAGACTCCTTTCTATGCAGTTATCGCCACCTGCAGGGCTTTAATTTGCTTCTCCTGTCTGTTTCAAAGCTGTTAGTTCTGCTAGCGTCTTCTGTCTGCTGGTCTTTTAAGTGTCTATTCAGCGCTTTGGAGTTTGCCCTGCTCCTGGTGAGAGGGCTTCCCCCGCCCCCTCTGCTCAGGCTCTCTGTCGTCAGCCCAGCACAGTTGGGGAGTGGGGCTTCTCCTCTCCCCCGGCCGGCCGCTCTGTTTTCTCGGCGTGCAGCTGATCGCTCCTTCTAAGGTGTATACGGCACCAATCTGTCCAGAATCCCCAGAAGTCTTGGTTAGCCTCCCCGGGGCTGGGTTATGCCCACTGCTCTCAGGCGGGGGTTGGGCCGGTCCGCAGCCCTCAGTTGCACAGCCTCTCTGTTGACTCCTCACCGCCCTTTGTTTTGTGCACGGACCTGGGGGGGAGAGGGAGCTTTTCCTGGAAGGTTAGGTCCCTCAGGCTGCTCCGTTCCCTGAGCCCGCGGCCCGCCCCTCCCTGAGCAGGAGCAGTCTGCTTCGGCTGTGCTGCTGCTCTCGGCTGTTCCTTGTAGCCAGAGACGAAACTTGCAGGGCTTAGCTATTAATCTGCTTCTGCTCTCAGTTATATTGCTCTCCAAGATCCACCGCAGATCTGCCAGAGAGAATGCTCCCTGGTATTCAGAAACCTTTCTCCTCTTTTTTTTTTTTTTCCTCTTTATTCCAGACTCCCCTTCCGGGACGGAACCTGTCCCCAGCTCTTTGTCTCTCCGTCTACTTTTTTTTTCTTTTCTTTCTTTTGTCCTACCTCCTCACGTCAGCACTGGGTCGCCTCTCCAGATGCCCGATGTCCTCTGCCAGCTTTCAGTTCCTGTTTTTTGGAGTTTGCTCGGCCTTTAAAAGTTCTTTTGGTATATTTATTGGGGAGAGAGTGTTCTCCCCGTCCTATTCCTCCGCCATCTTAGTTTTCCTCTCGCTCTCTTCCTTTTAAACTCCTCATTCCTCTCCATCTTCAGTCTTATTCTGAAGAGCTTTTATGACATCATGGTGAGCACAAGTTATCCTATCAGATTTATCTCTGTAATAAGAGAACCATTTCCTTTTTTCAAGGCCTTGTTATGCCTTTTCTATATGTTGAAGAATGTGAACAACTGGAGAATTCAACCTGGTGATACAGATTCACCTTATGAAACACAGGAAACTCAATGTTTTCAGATTGACCACAAGTGCAATATAAAGTAGAACTTTTGGGAGAGGAATAGGAAACAGAGTCCATGGGAAAGAATCTATCATGGCCCACAGCACCTACCTCTGGATGCCAGGAAAATTCCTGACTACTGGAAAGATTTAGTTCTTATTGGTGATGGACTATGTACTATTCTTTTCCAGACTTTAATCAGAATTGTAGATTGTATGAGCATGACTCATATTGATCACAGAATTCCCACATCTTTTCAGATGTGAAAGGCAGTTAGGGGCTAAATTAATACCATAGCAATTGATTATAAACACTTTATGGTCTTTGTTTTCTTCCTCCTTTCATTTCTGTTTCTTCAAGACTCAGAATAATTGGTTGTATGTACTGTAAAGGAACCATGGCTCCTTGAGAGCACACAAAGAAATCTGAGTAGTTTAAGCAGATTTCCTGTTATTTTCAGCAAATGGGTGTGGGGGCAGCTATTTCATTTTGGAAATTTCTTTCTTTTGGCAATCATGCTATTTAAAATTCTGACTACAAAAATACACATGGACACTATAATTTGAAAACTACAGAAAAAACTAGAGAAGAAGATTAAAATACCTCATAATCTTACCACTCAATTTTTTTATGCTTTGGTAACACATAAACACACATAACATACATTTATAAAATTAGTGTGTCTATAATCTCTTAACTCCATCAGTTGTTCACTAAATATTATATCACAATTATTATTTTCTTTTTCTTAAAGTTTATTTATTTTATGAATTACAGTGTTTCATTTGTATTTACTGTTATCCACTGAACTAGGCACTTAGTACAGGAAATTTTTATTTTCGTTATAAATGCCACTGCAGAAAGGCATCATTCATTTTACTTACATTGAAACAACACCACTTACATTTCTTAAAGTGCTCTTACCAAGTTACCAAGAAGCTAGAGTGCTGCCACCGCCATCTCCCTGCAACAGCACACGCGCTGCACAGCTGCACAGGGGGAATATCAAATAGCTCCTTCTGTAATTGGAGATGCTATTATGCAGGCTGGGAAGAGGAACGACTTCATAGGCACTGTTTTGCAGAGTGATAGTTAATAATCAGATTTTTGGAAAATGCCCAGCTGCTGTGGTGGATAGCTGAATAGCAGTGTAGTCAATTCTGAATAATCTTTATAATGAAGGCAAACTTTGAGCAAGACAGGAAAGATGTCAGATGAATAATCCAAACAGTAATCTAATATAAAAAAAAATCATTGATATTTGAGGCTAGATACAGTTTCTTTAGACCACAGGAATAATTTCCAAAATTCAGTCTTTAACTTATAATGCAAATTAATATTGCCTGTACTCAAAATTGACCAAAAGAAGGAAGTCGGCTCAGTATTAAATTTATGCTTCCGGGTAAATACGCATCAGGAATCATCAGCATGTGGACAGCCTAGAGGCACTTTTGCAATGTTGATAAAAAGCCATAACACATTTTAATTGAGGCTATGGAAAGAAAATTATGCTCTAACAAGAAGATTCTAAGAAAGTAACCAGCGCTGAAGATAACGACAACAAAAGAAAGTAAAAGTGCTCTCTCCAAAACACGCTGCACGGGAGAGTTTGTTTAAATCATTTAAAATCCAGATTGTTTTATGACTGATGTGTTTCTCCAAAATATGTAAACTGTTTGTTAGATGTGTGGAGTATTTTTCCCTTTTAATTAAGTTGAAAACTCCAGCATAGTATACATACAGGATTTCAACTTCTACTCAACATAAAAGTTACCACAAAACAAAGTGTGGCATTCAGTGCTTTCATTGCTTGTTAGCACACTAATAATCTCACCTTGCCCTGCCAAAAGCACAACAGTCCCATTCCCCACTTCAAATCCAGAGGAATCTTGAGTCCTTGTCCAAAAAGTAGCCAAATTCATGTTCTTCTAGGCACCTTCTCCTTTCTTTCTGGGTGCTCCAGAGGTTTGCCCACCTTCTTCCTTTTCTAGTTACTCCCATTTGTGATTTCTTTTCCTCAACTGATAAATGTAAACTGGTAAACTGATATATGTTTAACCAGAGACTCTTTGGAAAAAAACATGCATATACACATATGTGTACATAAAACCCTTTACCATTTAAAAGGTTTTTAGCACACAATTGGGAGAAGGCAATGGCACCCCACTCCAGTACTCTTGCCTGGAAAATCCCATGGACAGAGGAGCCTGGTAGGCTGCAGTCCATGGGGTCACCAGGAGTCAAACACGACTGAATGACTTCACTTTCCCTTTTCACTTTCACGCACTGGAGAAGGAAATGGCAACCCACTCCAGTGTTCTTGCCTGGAGAATCCGAGGGATGGGGGAGCCTGGTGGGCTGCCGTCTATGGGACCGCACAGAGTCAGACACGACTGAAACGACTTAGCAGCAGCAGCAACAGCAGCAGCACACAGTTAAAAGTAATTATAAAAAAATACAACAGACAATTAATTGCACATATCCACTCCATTCTCACACAATGTTTTGATTTTTGCCCACTTTTAGTATCCAGAACCAATCTATAATTGCAGTTGACAAACAAGTGTAGTTCTGACCTAAATAGTGGATGATATTTTCATTTACATTAAGGAGTTACATGAAAGTGAAACATAGAAGACATTATGCCAGAATGGCACTTATTCCTCAATGATGCTAGGGGCTTTCTTGCCGACTGGGAAAATAGTTTTCAAATACTGGAATATTTTCCAAAGTTTCTGTATTTCTCACAACGTAACTGATACAGATACAATACATTTTTAATTTAAATGAATTATGAACTTTTCAACATTCTGTTAAGTTTACACTAAAGATCAGCAAACCTTGGCTGATGGCTGTATATGGGCACCCTCCTGCTTTGGTAAACGGTTTTATTGAAACAAAGGTAAAGAAAAAGTTTGCCAACTTCTAGAGAGACAGTAAAACTCATTTAAAAATGAGCCTTAGAATGTAACATCTGCTGATTTCTATGGTAGGAAGATTCCCCCCCACAGCAAAATTTAAGCTACAAACCTGATTATGGAATTGGGAGAAAGTACACAGTAACACATGGCTTCCCTGGTGGCTTAGCATTGAAGAATCTGTCTGCCAAAGCAGGAGATGTGAGTTCAGTCCCCAGGTAGGAAGATCCCCAAGACAAGTAAATGGCCACCCACTCCAGTGTTCGTTCCTGGGACACTCCAGGGACAGAGGAGCCTGGCGGGTTACAGCCCATGGGGCTGCAAGGTCAGACTGAACTTAGTGACAAAACACCACCGCCACAATGGCATGCTCTTGAGTGCCATTTCCATCAGGTAACTATAATGGATATAAATAATTTTGATCAAATAGAACAGTAACACGTAAGTGGTGAGTTTTGAGTATGTATTATCTTTGTCTTTAATAGAAGTTATTTAAATGTAAGTTTATATAATTTAATTCTTACTAATGGCTTTGTTACAAGGCCAATTTTTTTGTAATTAATTCACCTGGTGCTCTGCAGGAGCCAGATGGAACAAGCTCTGGCTTTGACTTTACTCCCACTGTCCTCACCTCACAACTGCTGACCTGTGTATTCCTGTCCCTCAGCTAAACCCAGCCTTCTGGGCAGAATGGGATTTAGATATGCTTATCAAGAAAATATAGGTAGTGATTTAAAGGAAGTTTTCTACTTAATTGTCTTTTATTCTTTGCAGTTAAACTCAACAGGAGAATTACTAAAATGTATATAAAAGGGATCAATGTGGATTTTTAAACATTAATAGTAGAAGATCCCATTACATTATAAAGAGAAATAATTGAGCCTTAATTTTGGGCATTTGATCTGAAAGAGCCTGGTCTAAGGTGAACAAATGAAGTAAAAGAATTGGAGATAAAGGACCAAAAAATCCACAATTTAGTATGTCTAGGGTGGTAGGAGGACTGGCTGGGGTGGCCAGAACACGTCTGAGATGCGGGATGTTTATGGGGGTAACACTCCCCATCGTGCTAGACGCGAAGGGAATTGGAAAGTTGGGCAATCAAAGGAAAAGGACTGGCAGTTCACATTTTAAAACATAAACAATATGGAAGTACAGGAAGTTACAGTAGTAGTCTTGAGTTCATAAGTTACATGGTGAATGTGAATAAAAAGGAACATTAAAAAGAAAGGTTTTACACTATTTACCATCATTTTACCAAAGTAGGCTTGAAGTGATGAAGTGATGATAGTTTATTTTCATTTCACACTCAATGAGGTATACCATTTAGGCAAAACCAAGATGCTCAGTGGAGGCTCTATTATACTTTGTCTCTATCTTTCTACTTCCTCATTCAACAGGTTTTCATTTCTCCAGGTTTTCAAATAGTCAGATTAATGTTTCATGGAGTGCCTTCTATAAAGCCTTTAGAGCCAGGAGTTATTTTGTATCTATGAAAAAAATGTAATATGATTAAATACATTTGAGCAATGTTAAAAAGTATATGTTTTTCCCCTCGTAGACTTACAAATGTATGTTAGCAATAATAAGCATTCTGAGAAATCTAGGAGTAAAAAGAACTATCAGACTTCCCTGGTGGTCCAGTGGTTGGGAATCCACCTGCCAATGCAGGGAACATGGGTTTTATCCCTGGTATGGGACGATCCCACATGCTGTAGAGCAACAAAGCCCCTGTGCCACAATGACTGAGCCCCCATTCTAGAGCCCTAGAACCACAACTACTGAAGCCCACACACCCTAGAGCTTGTGCTATGAAGCAGGAGAAGCCACTGCAATGAGAAGCCCCCACAATGAGAAGCCTGTACACCACAACAAAGAGGAGCCCCCAGTCACTGCAACTAGAGAAAGTCTGCGTACAACATCAAAGACCCAGTGAAGCCAAGAATAAATAATTTTTTTTAAAAAAATTGAACTGCATAAACACTTAGATATTTTTAAAAAAACCAAGAACAACAACAACAACACAACTAGTTTTTCTCCAAAATACAAGTTAGAAAACAATGAGCTAGACCATTAAATAAAGGTGGTCTATGAGGCCACCTCACTGAAATAGATATGGTGCACTGTGACATTACAGGGCTGGCAAACACTTTCTCATTTCAAAACATCTCCCTCTTGCTTGGTTTTAGGTGTATTTTGTCACATTGAGGCAAGGTGGGATAATGGGACACTGGCATGGTAGACAGTACATAAGTCACAAAAATGTGTGTGTCCTAATACTTGACTCATGGTTATAATGAGGATGGAATGAGAAATGAATCTGAGTCAGCCATATCTTCAGATACGAAAGGTGACACTGTCAATCAAAGCAGTTACTTAAGTTGTCTTTACTAGAAATGCCTTGAAAATTGCGATCTGGTCCCTCAAGAAGTTTCCTGATTCAAATTTTAATATTAGTGAGCTCCTTCCTTCATATACATTCCTGACATAGGACCTTTGATATGTAAACTACTCATACTCCCTTTGAGAATCATTATGAATTATCATGCCAGAACAACCCATGTGCAGATATGCCACCTGTTAGGTTCTGCAAGGCTTCTCTTTGACATGAACAAGGATTCAGGGCATATGGTGTTTGTCACAAACAAATGCTTCACCATTTGAATATGGGTCTTAAACACTCCTGCATCAAGAACAGCAGGAAGTCAGTTACAAAGTGAGGAGTGTAATTGGGAGAAGGGGAAATTCTTAGAATCTGTAGACAGTAATCACAGTAAGAACAGCCAAGAGGAATGTAAATATGTATACATGCTAAGCAGTTCAAGTGCTCAGATGGAAGGGTATCTCCAGCGATCACAGCCTAAAATTAGTAGAGGTAATGTCTACCCTGAAAATATGCAAGAGTCACTTTAGTGATTCATCTGGATTCAAAGAGAATTAAATGAGATACACAGTTATATCACCTCTACAAGAAAAGAGACATGAAAACTAGTGATTATCACATAATGGGTGCCAAGAAAGGCAACTCTTTGTAAAATATTTCATCTTCTGACTTCCTGATGCTTGAAGAAACATCAAGTGGCTTCATTATTAAAGAAACGATTTAATATCCGTTAAGTCCCTCAGGAATTTAACAAATCACAATACTTTATAAAAGATGATTATAATAATAGCAATGAATAACATTCATTGAATACTTATTAATGACACTCCCTCAACTGGATAATTTTTTCTTTTTAACCAATACAGGATCCTATGACTTAGTCAGTTTACTCGACTGTAAACAGAAAGGTTAATGAACTTGCCCAGAGAATACAGCAGTAAGTGACAGAGTCAGCATTTGATACCATATTGTCTATTTCCAAACCCTACACTCTTCACCACCACTCTATACAATCTCTTCTTATACTTTACCTTCTTTTTTTAAAATTTTATTTATTTATTATTTTATTTATTTTATTTACATTATCGTGTTGGTTTTGGCATACATTGACATGAATCTGCCATGGGTATACATGTCCTCCCACCTCCCTCCCGATTCCATCTCTCTGGGTCATCCCGGTGCACCTGCCCTGAGCACCCTGTATCAAGCGTCAAACCTGGGCTGGTGATTGTTTTCACATATGATAATTTACATGTTCCAATGCCATTCTTCCATATCATCCCACTCTTGCCCTCTCCCATAGAGTCCAAAAAACTGTTCTATACATCTGCGTCTTTTTTGCTGTTTCACATAGAGGGTTATTGTTACCATCTTTCTTGATTCCATATATATGCATTAGTATACTGTATTGTTGTTTTTCCTTCTGGCTTACTTCACTCTGTATAATAGGCTCCAGTTTCGTCCACCTCAGTAGAACTGATTCAAATATATTCTTTTTAATGGCTGAGTAATATTCCATTGTGTATATGTACCACAGCTTTCTTATCCATTCGTCTGCTGATAGACATCTAAGTTGCTTCCATGTCCTGGCTATTGTAAACAATGCGGCGATGAACATTGGGGTACACATGTCTCTTTCTATACTGGTTTCCTCAATGTGTATGCCCAGCAGTGGGATTGCTAGGTCATATACTTTACTTTCTGAAAGCAAAGTTCGATATACTAATTTCAACTAAAAAGAGGTTTCTGAGCATAACACAGGAAGAATTAGAGAAGTCAAGAGGTGAGGAGACGAGCAAATATAGAATGCTGTTCACCACTGAGACACAGCTTCTCCACTTCATGCAATTCCTTTCTTAGTCTCCTCTGACACTTTAATAGCCTAGTAGTCAACACTGGGTGATGTCTAAGAAGGCTTCCTTATTGGATTTAAGATAAGACAATGAATTATTTCTTACCACTGACAAATACTTCTGATTAGATTAGACCTGCCGGAAGTCTCAAAAATGTTTTTAGTGTGATTATGTGAAAATTATGCTTTTATTCAGTTATTCACAAAATTATAAAATTTAAACTTGCCAATGACCAAGGTTTCAAGTAGCCAGGAAATGTTGGTAATCAGCATATTCACTGAGGGTTAAAATCTCATGGAAACAGTATAAAAGTGGTTGCCAGGGGTTGAGGGCTGGAGGAAATGGGGAGAGGTGAGTTGAAAGGCACACATTTTCTCGTGAATAAAGCCTGAGGATTGAATGTGTAAGATGGTGCCTACAGTTGATAACACTGTATTGTACAACTGAAATGTGCTATGAGAGTAGAACTTAAAGGTTCTCAAAAATAGAGATAAGTCTGTGAAACAATAGGTGTGTTTTAAATCAATGGGGGAATTTTTTCACAATATTCACATATATCAAATTGCCATGATGTGCACTTCATTTTGCAAGATTCTATAGCTCAGGGGTTAGAGCACTGGTCTTATAAAGCAGGGGTTCTAAGTTGATATTTTGCTGGCGCCTACTGTGTATTTCTTTGGGATCCTCTGGTGGCTCAGTGGTAAAGGATTTGCCTGTAATACAGGAGATGTGGGATCCATCCCTGGGTCAGGAAGATCCCCTGGAGAAGAAAATGGTCACTCATCCCAATATTTTTGCCTGGGAAATCTCATGGACAGGGGAGCCTGGCGAGCTATAGTCCATGTCCAACAAAGAGTTGGACTAGCCTGAAAGACTAAACAACAAACACTTCAATGACCTTACAAATTTATTTGTAAACTATGGCTCAATAAAGCTGAAATTAAAAAAAAATTCTGAATATCAAATTGTAGAAGTACAGACCCTTCATTGCTTGAAAGAGACATTAACACATTTGCTGATTTTGTAAGGAACAACAATGCAAAGGCTGACCTAGGAAAGAAACATGCTTGATGGTCCAACTGTTCTCAATTTTATCTTCAGAAAACCTTAGGGAGTCTTAGACTGCAATCTTATGCTACTGGAGAAAAATTAACAGGTGGAACAAATAAATGCCTTATTTATTAAAAAAACACGACCCAGTCTGATAAAATATGCTTTGGAATAAATGTTCACTATGCTACCATTTTTCAAAGGGCTGAAGAAAGAAATGATTAACACTTAGGTTTGAAAAACATATCAATACATGGAAAATAGAGAATATTATCAACATGATTCTCTCTGACTGGAAACAACAGTGTCACCTATTTAACAGGGAGCATTTTAAATTGCTATTTCATGATCCTATTTAAACAGCTTCTATTATCATCTTTCCTTGTTGGAGCCCTGACTTCTCTGACTTCCAAAAAGCAGCTCTTGTTGTTTAGTTGCTAACTCATATTCCACTCTCTTGCAGCCCCACAGACTGGAGCCTGCCACTCTCTTCTGTCCGTGGGATTTTCCAGACAAGAATATGGTATACATCAACTTAACATCTGCATACTGAGACATAATATTAGCAGTGAGTTCAACACAGAATCATGATCAGTATTTGATGATAAGACAAATGCAATTCATTCTAGCTATAATTAAGAAGTGAATCACATTTATCCAACTTTTTCAGGTTTATAGAAAGCAAAATTGAAAAAAAAGAGAAGATCCTCTTTAAGGTTTTATTCCCCAGATCATAAAAAGGAATATATCAAAGAATCAAATAGAAATAGACATTTCACTGACCAATTGGCCATTTGGAGGTCACAAGAGATTGTCACCTGAGCCCTCAGGTCCAGGCTTGTGCTGTGAACTAAAAGATAAGGTGTACAATATAGAACAGAAATGGAGAAAGAAATGGCAATCCATTTCAGAACTCATGCTTGGATAATTTCATGGACAGAGGAGCCTGGTGGGCTACAATCCATGGGGTCACAAAGAATTGGACACAACTGAAGTGACTTAGCAGCAGCACATGGAACAGAAAATAAGTCATAAACCCATAAAACAATAGAAAACACAACTGATAGTATGTCCAAATTCAAAAATGCATGGGCAAACAAATACGAAAACAAGTCTCACCAACCTACATATGGATTATGAAATACACACGCAATTAAAAGCAATATATAAAACATGTATATGGTCCTATTGTAGTAGCAATACATGCAAGACTTTACATAGAAGATTACTGGTAATATTAACTCAAAGGGAATCAGAAAGCAGTTGATTAGCTTGGAGAAGTCCATAGGCACTGTATTTAGTATGGCAGGAGAGAAGATAATTAAAAATGTACAAACTGCATGGAGAACAAATGATGTTTTTCAAATTTTTACTGAGGTTGCAGTGTCAGTTCTGCATTTACTTCATAAAAGCATACATGTGTTTGATAAATGTTTGGTGAAGGAATGAATCAATCAATCAAAAATATTTGACAAATATTGTCAGAGAGTTTCAGGGTAAGAGGGAACAGAGTCGAGGGAAGCCACCAGGTCCCTAGATTCTACCTTATTTTGTTATCCTCTTTAGAAAAAAAAAATCAAAGACTACTTACTAAGTTTAATGTCTGCCCAATTTTTTTAGTAATAGGAAATGAAATTTTGAGGGGCTACCTGGTTATCCTTTTACCTTGGAGGCTAATTATGAGCTGTGATTTCAGTCCTACCTCACAGTCACACATCATCTTAACAGGCTATGCTGATCTAACAAAAAAAAAACAACACTAGAATGATATCAGAAATGATAATTACCCTAAAATTTACCTGAAATTTCATTTTTATACTCTACTAAAATTTACCTTTGAATTATAAATACACCATTTGATTTTAAAGGAATCTCTCTTTTCTATATTACATGTTTGAACTCCTGGAAGAAGGCATGAATAGAAAATATAATGAGCTTTACAGAAAGGCTGACTTACATTTCTTGGTGCATGTATTTCCAGGGTTACTTTCTCTTATTGTCTTCTATCATTTTATTATCCATAGTCGGGGGTATTATTTTTTTATGGGTGTAAATTATAATGCTTGGAAGGAAGGAACAGTGTTCCATTAAAGATAATATAAATAAGATGGGATTTATTATTTTATTATAATATAAATAATTTGGAAAACTCAGCAGTGGCCACAGGACTGGAAAAGGTCAGTTTTCATTCCAATCTTAAAGAAAGGCAATGCCAAAGAATGATTAAACTACCTCACAATTGCCCTCATCTCACATGCTAGTAAAGTGATGCTCAAAATTCTCCAGGCCAGGATCAACAGTGCATGAACTGTGAACTTCCAGATGTTCAAGCTGGATTTAGAAGAGGCAGAGATCAAATTGCCAACATCTGTTGGAACATTGAAAAGCAAGAGAGTTCCAGAAAAACATCTACTTCTGCTTTATTGACTATGCCAAAGCCTTTGACTGTGTGGATTGAAATAAACTCTGGACGTTTTTAAAGAGATGGGAATACTAAACGACCTGACCTTCCTTTTGAGAAATCTGTGTGCAGGTCAGGAAGGAACAGTTAGAATTGATTTTAACAGACTGGTTCCAAATAGGAAAAAGGAGTATGTCAAGCCTGTATATTGTCACCCTGCTTACTTAACTTATATGTAGAATACACCGTGAGAAATGCTGGGCTGGATAAAACACAAGCTGAAATCAAGATTGCTGGGAGAAATATCAATAACCTCAGATATGCAGATGACACCACCCTTATGGCAGAAAGTGAAGAAGAACTAAAGGGCCTCTTGATGAAAGTGAAAGAAGAGAGTGAAAAAGTTGGCTTAAAACTCAGCATTCAGAAAACTAAGATCATGGCATCTGGTCCCATCACTTCATGGCAAATAAATGGGGAAACAGTGGAAACAATGACAGACTTTACTTTTTTGGGCTCCAAAATCACTGCAGATGGTGACTGCAGCCATGAAATTAAAAGGCACTTACTCCTTGGAAGAAAAATTATGACCAACCTACACAGTATATTAAAGAGCAGAGACATTTCTTTGCTAACAAAGGTCCATCTAGTCAAGGTAATGGTTTTTCCAGGAGTCATGTATAGATGTGAAATTTGGACTAGAAGGAAAGCCAAGCACAGAAGAATTGATGCTTTTGAACTGTGGTGTTGGAGAAGACTCTTGAGAGTTGCTTGGACTGCAAGGAGATCTAACCATCCATCCTAAAGGAAATCAGTCTTGAATATTCATTGGAAAGATTGATGCTAAAGCTGAAACTCTAATACTTTGGCCACCTGATGGGAAGAACTAACTCACTTGAAAAGACCCTGATTCTGGGAAAGATTGAAGGCAGGAGTAGAAGGGGATGACAGAGGATGAGATGGCTGGATGGAATCATCGGCTTAATGGACATGAATTCGAGTAAGCTCCAGGAGTTGATGATGGACAGGGAGGCCTGGCGTGATGCAATTCATGGGGTCACAAAGAGTCGGACACGACTGAGCGACTGAATTGAACTGAACTGATAACTGATTAAAATTTAGAGCAGAACAGAGTGTGAGTTGGGTTTAGAAACTCATTTCTAACAGCTTGGTTTGTGGAATTTTGATTATTATTTAAGTAGGTCCATTTTCATTTCTGGTCCTCTTACAAGCTGTGTGATTGTAGAAGCCTCACATATTCTTTATCTTCTTTCACAGCACAGTGCTCTGCAAGTTTCTCAGTTCCTGTTTCCTCGAATCGTAAGGTACATGATTGTGTTGCTACAAAGCTAACTCTGGCGATACGTCTTCACAGAATTAGCACTCATACTATCTTAATTAAAATTTCTGTGTTTCAGGTCCTTGCAATCAAAAGTATGGCCCATGAATGGACAATATTCACATCATCTGAGAGCTTCTTAGAGAAGCAGAATCTCCTATCCTACTCTGATTTACTGAAAGTGAATTTGCATTGTAACAAGGTGCTCAGCTAATTCGTATGCATATTGTAGTCTGAGAAGTACTGCCCTAACGTAAAGTATAAGGAGGGAAAACTGAATCAGTACAAAGCAGATGTTTATCCTGGTATCATTCACTGCATCCAAGGGGTCGTCTGCTAAATAATTTAAAAAAAAAGACAACTAAATGCAATGTGTTATCTTGGATTGGTCCTCAGACACTAAAAGGACATTAGGGGAAAAAACAATGAAATCCAAATAAAGTTTGTGGCAATGATAATTTCCTAATTTTGGTAAATGTAACAGCTATTTGGGATGTTAACATTAGGAGAAGTTTACTGGAGAGTATGTAGGAACTCTGCACAAACTTTATAATTCTTCAGTAAATTTACAATTTGATTGTTTCAAAATAAAAAGTTTAAAAATCATACTGCATAGCAATTAATCACAAAAATCTTTGTGGAATACAACACATAAATTTTCCTTATTTCAAAGTTTAACTATTCTCAATGGGCCCACTCATGAGCTAGAGATTTCTGCTCATCTTAGCTTGACTCATTCACATATCTGGGGATGGACTCTCTACTGGCTTATCTATATTGTGGCCTTGTCCAAGACAATTGGGTCAATATACAACTGTCCTACATTTCTTTCAATGTGGCCATTTATCATGGTCATAGTAGAGATCAATAACAGGCAAGCGAAAACAGAGTTTGTTTTCATGCTAGGAACACTGTAATAATGGTCCAAATAAAGTTACAAACTGCCCAATTCAAGGGGTGGAAAACTGTTGCTACCTCTGTTTTAAGAAGAATAGCAAAACAGATTGACAAAGGTGTGAATATGCATAAGTTTAAATAACCGAGGTTATTATTGCAATCTATCATGTATGCTATTAATCTATGTATTAACAATGTCTTCCATATTGGCACATCAGATAAGATACACACTACAACTTTAATCTCACCTGATCAAAATAAATTCAGAGCTAATAACAACAAAAACAGTTGTACAAGGAAGCAGACAGGTTGGCAGAATAGAAAGACATGAGCTCATCTCTTCCAAGGAAAACATTAAAATCACAAATAACTGCTCACCTACCATCAAAAAAAAATGCTGGAAATAACCCAAAAGGATACCCTAGATCCAAAGACAAAGAAGTCACAGTGAGATGGTCAGTCAATCATTTCAATCGGTCATTCGTAACTGACTCTTTGCGACTGCATGGACTGCAACACGCCAGGTATCCCTGTTTATTGCCAACTCCAGGATTTTACTCAAACTCATGTCCATTGAGTCAGTGACGCCATCCAACCATCTCATCCTCTGTCATCCCCTTCTACTCCTGCCTTCAATCTTTCCCAGAATCAGGGTCTTTTCAAATGAGTCAGTTTTTCCCATCAGGTGGCCAAAGTATTAGAGTTTCAGCTTTAGCATCAGTCTTTCCAATGAATATTCAAGACTGTTCTTCTTTAGGATGGACTGGTTGGATCGCCTTGCAGTACAAGGTACTCTCAAGGTCTTCTCCAACACCACAGTTCAAAAGCATCAATTTTTCAGTGCTCAGCTTTCCTTGAGGTCCAACTCTCACATCCATACCTGACTCCTGGAAAAACCATAACCTTGACTAGATGGACTTTTGTTAGCAAAGAAATGTCTCTGCTCTTTAATATACTGTGTAGGTTGTTCATAACTTTTCTTCCAAGGAGTAAGCATCTTTTAATTTCATGGCTGCAGTCACCATCTGCAGTGATTTTGGAGCCCAGAAAAATGAAATTAACCACTGTTGCCAGTGTTTCCCCATCTATCTGCCATGAAGTGATGGGACCAGATGCCATGATCTTAGTTTTCTGAATGCTGAGTTTTAAGCCAACTTTTTCACTCTCTTTTTACACTTTCATCAAGAGGCCCTTTAGTTCTTCTTCACTTTCTGCCATAAGGGTGGTGTCATCTGCATATCTGAGGTTATTGATATTTCTCCTGGAACTCTTGATTCCAGTATGTGTTTCATCCAGCCCAGCATTTCTCATGATGTTCTTTGCATATAGGTTAAATAAGCAGGGTGATAATATACAGCCTTGACATACTCCTTTTCTGATTTGGATCCAGTCTTTTGTTCCATGTACAGTTCTAACTGTTGCTTCCTGACCTGCATACAGATTTCTCAAGAGACAGGTCAGGTGGTTTGGTATTCCCATCTTATTAAGAATTTTCCAGAGTTTGTTTTGATCCACACAGTCAAAGGCTTTGGCATAGTCAATAATGCAGAAGTAGATGTTTTTCTGGAACTCTCTTGCTTTTTCAATGATCCAGCGAATGTTGGCAATTTGATCTCTGGTTCCTCTGCCTTTTCTAAAATCAACTTGAACATCTGAAAGTTCACAGTTCATGTTGTGTTGAAGCCTGGCTTGGAGAATGTTGAGCATTACTTTACTAGTGTGTAAGATGAGGGCAATTGTGAGGTAGTTGGATCATTCTTTAGCATTGCCTTTCTTTGGGATTGGAATGAAAACTGACATTTTCCAGCCCTGTGGCCACTGCTGAGTTTTCCATATTTGCTGGCGTATTGAGTGCAGCACTTTCACAGCATCACCTTTTAGGATTTTAAATACCTCAACTGGAATTCCATTACCTCCACTAGCTTTGTTCGTAGTGATGCTTCCTAAGGCCCACTTGACTTTGCCTTCCAGAATATCTGGCTCTAGGTGAGTGAGAACACCATCATGATTATCTGGGTCATGAAGACATTTTTCTATAGTTCTTCTGTGTATTCTTGCCACCTCTTCTTAATATCTTCTGCTTCTGTTAGGTCCATACCATTTCTGCCCTTTATTTTGCCCATCTTTGCATGAAATGTTCCCTTGGTGTCTCTAATTTTCTTGAAGAGATCTCTAATCTTCCCCATGCTCTTGTTTTCCTCCATTTCTTTGCATTGATCATACTGAGGAAGACTTTTGATCTCTCCTTGCTATTCTTTGGAACTCTACATTTGTATATATTTCCTTTTCTCCTTTGCCTTTTGCTTTTTTTCTATTCACAGATATTTGTATGGCCTCCTCAGACAACCATTTTGCCTTTTTGCATTTCTTTTCCTTGGGGGTGGTATCCTGTATAGTATCACAAACCTCTGTCCATAGTTCTTCAGGCACTCTGTATATCAGATCTATTCCCTTGAATCTATTTGTCACTTCCACTGTATAACTGTAAGGGATGTGATGTATGTCATACCTGAATAATCTAGTGGTTTTCCCTACGTTCTTCAATTTAAGTCTGAGTTTGGCAATAAGGAGTTCATGGTCTGTGCCACAGTCAGCTCCCAGCCATGTTTTTGCTGACTGTATGGAACTTCTCCATCTTTAGTTGCAAAGAATATAATCAATTGGATTTTGGTATTGACCATCTGTTGATGCCCATGTGTAGAGTCTTCTCCTGTGTTGTTGGAAGTGGGTGTTTGCTACGATCAGTGCGTTCTCTTGGCATAACTCTATTAGCCTTTGTCCCACTTCATTCTGTACTCCAAGGCCAAATTTGCCTGTTGACTTCCTGCTTTTGTATTCCAGTCCCCACAATGAAAAGGACATCTTTTTTGGGTGAGATGGTATGAGGAGTGAAATCATTATAAAATCAAATTCCATACATACTGGCTGGGTGACTTACAAACTGAAAAATAATTATACCAAAGAAGTTTTCCCACAGGAGAGAAAGTTCTGAGCTCCACGTCAGGTTAACCAGCCTAGAAGTCTAGCAACCTGGAGGAGGATCCCCCAGAGAATCTGACTTTAAAGGCCAAGAGGGTTTGATCTCAGGAATTCCACAGGACTGGGGAAAACAGAAACTCTTCTCTTGGAGGGCACACAAAGGGTCTTGTGTATACCACTATCCAGGGAATAAAAGCAGTGACCTCATAAGAAACTGGCCAGACTTACTTGTTAGTATTGGAGGGTCTCCTGCAAAGGTGGTGGGGGTATGCCTTTGGTTCGCTTCAGAAACAATGCCACTGGTTGCAGTAGTTCTGGAGAGTACTCATAAGCATGAGCCCTCTTAGGAGCTGCTGCCGTTTACTCACCAAGACCTGTCCCCACCCAAAAGCCTGTAGGTTCCAGTGCTGGGATGCCTTAGACAAAACAACCAACAGGGCAGGAACAGCAGACAGGCTGTTTAAAGTCTTCCTGAGCACACAGTGATCTGATAAACACATCCCTTTACATGGACTTGCCCACCAGAAGGACAAAAGTAAAACTAGACAAAGATACTACAACAAAAGAAAATCGTGGAACAAGATCACTGATGAGCATAGCATCAAAAATCCTCAACAAAATACTAGTGACCCAAACCCAACAACACCATAAAAGGATCATATATCATGATCAAGCGTGATTTATCCCACAGATGAAAGGATTTTTCAAAATGTGCAAATCAATGAGCCTGATACATGATATCAACAAACTGAAAAATAAAAACCATATGATAGTCTCATTAGATGCAGAAAGTTTTAGAACAAATTCAACACCTATTTAGGATAAAAATCTCCAGAAAGTGTCATAGAGGGAACATACTTCAACATAATAAACACCATCTATGACAAATCTAGAGCTAACATCATACTCATTGATGAAAAGCTAAAAGCATTTCTACTAAGATCACAAACAAGACAATGATGCCCACTCTTACCACTTTAAATGATCATAGTATTAGAAGTCCTAGGCTTCGCAATTACAGAAGAAAAAGAAAAGGAATTCAAGTTGGAAAAGAAGTAATACTGTCACTATTTGCAGATGACATCATACTATACATAGAAAATCACAAAGTTGCTATCAGAACACTACAAGAATTCATCAACGAATTTGGTCAAGTTGCAGGATATAAATAAATACACAGAAATCTTCTGCCTTTCTATACACTAACAATAAAAGTCAGAGAGGGAAATCAAAGAAAAATAACCTGTCTTTTTTTTTAAATGCTGATTTCAGGATAAAATTGTAGGAGCTATTCTTATTTTTTTTCTTTAAATTTTCTTTACTTTATTGTGTTGGTTTTGCCATACACTGACATGAATCCGCCATGGGTATACACATGTTCCCCCTCCAGAACCCCCCTCCCTCCCCCCTCCCGATTCCCTCCCCCTGGGACATCTCAATGCACCAGTCCCGAGCATCAACCCTGGGCTGGCGATTGATCTCACATATGATAATTAACATGTTTCAATGCCATTCTCCCATATCATCCCACCCTTGCCCTCTCCCACAGAGTCCACGAGTCTGTTCTATACATCTGTGTTCCTTTTGCTGTCTCGCATGCTGGGTTCTCGTTACCATCTTTCTAAATTCCATATATATGCGTTAGTATACTGTATTGTTGTTTTTCCTTATGGCTTACTTCACTCTGGATAATAGGCTCCAGTTCTGTCCACCTGAGTAGAACTGATTCAAATGAATTTTTTTTTTAACCAAAAACAAATTCAAAAGGCAGTTTAGTCCTATCTGACAAATGTCAACAGGTGGGCCATCGGGAGAAAAGAATGACGGTGGCAGAGAAACAGCATTTAAACAACTGATGGCCAAAATAAAAATCCCAGAATTGAAGAAATATGCGAGCATGAAATATCTTATGCTTTTTTTCCTCCAAAAAGGAGAAAAGATTAAAAACTGTGATCACAATGAGGTACATTGGTGAAACTAAAGGACATGAAAGATGAACAGAAAACCTTGAAAATGACTAAAGGGAAAAGAAAAACCAAGTTGCCACACAGTCTGTCACACAAAATAAGGAAAAAGGAAAAATGAAGATTAGGCAGGATTTTTATCCCCAACAGCCAAATCCAAGACTATGGAATAGCATCTCCAAAGGACTCAGAAGAAAATAACTGTCAACCTGCAATTCTATGCCCCAAATAAGCATGCTCATCATTCCCAGCAATTCCATCCTGGAGGTTCACCCAGGGAAGCCCTTGTGGTGTGCACGAGACAACGACAGGCATTGAACTTTCACTGTGTTGTGCAAAAACCAAAAACAACTGAACTTTACACACAGAAGACTGGGAGAGTGAACTGTGATGTGTTGCCTGCCATCCCAGTAAAGAAGGAACGCTGCCCCACCATCAGGCCATCGGTCAGTGCTGACAGGACTCACAATAGAGAAAAGCAGGACGCTAGCCCTGGAGAGTTAAGGTCTATAATCAAAGGCATGATTTCAATGAGCCCAGATTCTTGCATCTTCCCATTAATGGAGAAGCATTAATCCATTAATTCAAATGTGTGATAAACAGTCATCTTTTGATGTTCTACTGCATGTTAGTCTGTTTGATTTTCAGCAAAATCCCCTATATATCCTAGCTCCTCCCTTACCTCTTTGGGATAGTTCCTCAGAGCTACCTGAGAAATTTTAAGTTGCTCTAGTCCTCAGGGCATTTGTGCTCAGTTGCTTCAGTCGTGTATGATTCTTTGCAACCCTGTGGACTGTAGCCTGCCAGCCTCCTCTGTCCATGGCATTCTCCAGGCAATAATATTAGAGCAGGTTGCCATGCCCTCCTCCAGGGGATCTCCCAGACCCAGAGATCAAACCCATTTCTCCTGTGTCTCCAGCACTGCAGGCTGATTCTTTACCACTGAGCCACTGGGAAAGCCTAGCCCTCAATAAGGCCACCAAAAAAAACTTTGATTGTGCATTTGTCTGTCATTGACAGATGTATATGTAATAAAATACTATACAGCATTTAAAGAAAAAATAACATGTCTACCACTGCATCAAAAGGAATAAGATCTATAGGAATTAACCTACCTAAGGAGGCAAAAATCTTTTACTCCAAAAACTATAACATGCTGATGAAAGAAATCAAAGATGACACAAACAGATGAAAAGATGCACCATATTCTTTGGAAAAATTAATAATGTCAAAATGACTATACTACACAAGCCATCTACAGATTTAATACAATTCCTATCAAATTACCAATGTCATTTTTCACAGAACTAGAAAGAAAAAAAATCTTGAAATTTATATGGAGACACAAAAGACTGCAAATAACTAAATTAATCTTAAGAAAGTAAAAAGGAGCTGGAGAGATCAGACTCCTTGACTTCAGACTATGCTACAGAGCTACAGTCATTGAAATAGTATGGCACTGGCACAAATGAAGAAATACAAATCAATGGAACAGGATAGAAATCCCAGAAATAAACCCACACATAAATGACCAATTAATCTATGACAAAGGAGGCAGGAATATTCAATGGAGAGAAGACAGTCTCTTCAATAAATGTTGTTGGAAAGATTACACAGTTACATGCAAAAAAATGGAATTAGAATATTATTTAATATCACTTACAAAAGTAAATTCAAAAAGGATAAAAAACCTAAGTATAACACTGGACACTAAAATTCTTAGAGGAAAATATAGGTAGAACACTGACAACAACTGCAGCAACATCCTTCTTGATACATCTCCTACAGTAATGGAAATAAAAACAAAAATAATGAAACAGACCCTAATTAAACTCAGAAGTTTCGGCACAGCAAAGGAAACCACTGATAAAATGGAATGAAAACCCACATAATGGGAGAATATATGTTTAACATTAGAAAATGACAGAAGATTAATCCCCCAAATTTACAAACAGCTCATGTGGCTCAACAACAACAACAACAACAAAAAACCAATCAAAAACTGGGCAGAAGACCTAGATAGACATTTCTCTGAAGAGGACATTCAGAGGGTCAAGAAACACATGAAAAGATACTCATCATCACTAACTCACTAATAATTAGAAAAATGCAAATTGAAACTTAATGAGGCATCTCCTCACACTAGTCAGAATGGCCATCGTCCAAAACCTACAAACAGTAAGTACTAGAAAGGGTGTGGAGAAAAGAGAACCTCCTATACTGTTGGTGGGAATGTAAAAGGTACAGCCACTATGGAGAACAATATGTAAGTTCCTCAGAAAACTAAAAATAGAGCTACCATATGATGCAGCAATGCCACTCCTGGGCATATATCTGGAAAAAATATGGTTCAAAAATATACACGCACCCTGATATTCATTGCATTACTGTTTCCAATAGCCAAAACATGGAAGCAACTTAAACATCTATCAACAGATGAATGGATAAACATTATGTGATATATATGCACAATAGAATAATACTTAGTGATGAAAAATAATGAAATCATGCCAATTACAGCAACACAGATGGATCTACTAAGTGAAGTAAGTCCAACAGAGAAAGACAAATATCAAATGACACAACTGAACTTATTTATAAAATAGAAACAGTCCTACAGACATAGAATATGAACATATGGTTACCAGGGGAATCGAACTGGAGTAAGGGAGAGGATAGATCGGGAGTTTGGGATTGACATGTACACATGGCTTTATTTACAGTAGACAACCAACCAGGGTCTACTGTGTAGCACAGTACTATATATAACTTAATCACTTTGCTTTAACCTGAAACTACTACAATGCTGTTAATCAACTATGTGTGCTCAGTGTCTCAGTTGTGCCTGACTCTTTGCAACCCCATGGACTGTAAGCCCATCATGGTCCTCCATTCATGAAATTTTCCAGGCAAGAATACTGGAGTGAATGGCCATTTTCTACTCAGTTAGCCAACTATACTTCAATATAAAATTTTTTTAAAAAATTAAGTTTCTCTTGGATTAAAAAAAACAATGTTAATATTCCTATCATTTCATTCTTTAAAAGTTTTATTACAAGAAAAAAATACATGATTTTTCTGATAAACTTTATATCATTATTTGTCTTGAAAACTTTAAAAAATTTAAGCATAAAACAAAAACAAATAGAAGTCATGTTCAACTTAAACGTCATTTCCTTTGTTCTCTTCTTAACCAAGTCTATACCATTAAAAAACATAATGATTCAAATTTATACTTAGTACAGTTTTGAATCTGAAATATTGAAATTAGGAATGGATACAAATAAAAACTTTTTAATTTTAAAATTACATTAAAAAATAGAAATAAGTATTAAACATCTTCCAAGATAGAACTACTGAATTTTCTATCAACAAATCCCCTCCCATAACACACTTTGCTCTCATTTATATTAAGTGAATAAATGTATTTTACTTAGGTATATGATTTTCATTGGACTTCCCAGAGTGGTGGTAGTTGGCAAAGAACCCACTTGCCAATGCAGGAGATATAAGAGATGTGGGTTCAATCCATGTGTTGGGAAGATACCCTGGAGGAGGGCAGAGCAACCCATTTCAGTACTCTTCCTTGGAGAATTCCCATGGACAGAGAAAATTGGTGGGCTACAATCCATGGGGTCACAAAGAGTCGAACATGACTGAAGCAACTTAGCACATATATGCTTGCATGATTTTCAGAATAAGTAAAATTCAATGAACATTTATAATTGATCTCTTAGATAAATTCTGAGATTGCTTCCCAGGTGTGTCGGTAGTAAAGAATCCACCTGCCAAAGCAGGAGATGTGCGTTCAATCCTTGGGTTGGGAAGATCCCTTGGAGGAAGAAATGGCTTCCATTTCAGTATTCTTCTCTGGAAGAATCCACTCCAGTATTCTTCTCTGGAAGATCCCATGGACAGTGGAGCCTGGTGGGCTGCAGTCCATGGGGTCACAAAGAGTCAGACACAACTGAGTGAATGAGCAAGCAGTTATAAACCCTGAGAACATATCCTTGCTCTATTAAAATTGACATCTATTTAAAAGACCTTAGAAGAGTTCCTTTGGAAAGGAAACAGAAGAGAAAAGAAAGTTTCATAGCCTGTCACACCAAGTCAGCTGCTATTACATAAATAAACTTTGAAATAAAGCATGACTGGGATACAGATAAAAACCACCAAATCCCCGAAATTATTTATGTGGGCATCATTATATTTCCTTTGCTGGAGTCCAAACATATACAAGGATGATAAACTTGATTTTATCAAATGTGCCATGCAATTGGGTCAATGTTCCTATTTGGGTCAGATGTTACTCTGTTTATAGTAAGAATACTGCAAAGTCGTATGGTTTTTTGTAATGAATCAAAACAATTGTTTTGTTTTGTTTTTTTAATACAGATACACATACATGTCATAAGCACAAATACAATTACTTTTGTAGTATAGTGATGAATGTAGAGCAGTTTCACAAAAAAGAGAGGATACAGTGGGATTCTGATGGTGTAATCTTCTGTTTTTGAAATTTGAATGTTCAGAATCTATAGGTTCACATTTTAGTAGTGAATAGAAGATATACCACCTTCGGATCTGTAGAAATTTCTAACTAAATACTGACGCCTAAATGAAACTAATTTTAAAGCACACATACATAGCTTTGTGCTCATAAATGTTTGAAGACAGATATATCAAAAATAGATTCAATCAATTAAATTAATACTTATTATATAATTACTCTGTCAAATACTCTAGATGCTAGTATTGTTGATATTTCTTTTCTTTTAATGTTTAGTAGAATTCATCAGTGAAGTCATCTGACTGGAAGTTGTCTATGTAGAAATGCTTTTAACCAAACATTTTAATTCATGTGATAGGTACATGGCTTTAAAGGTTATCTGTTTCTTCTTGAGTGAGAGTTGGTAGCTTGTGTTTTTCAGGAAATTTGTATCATCTAAGTTTCAAACTGTTAGTATAAAGTTGTTTATAAATTTCCCTTATCTTCTTCAGATTTATGGGATTTATACTGCTGTTCCTTTTCTCATCTTAGTATTGGTAACATATGTTCTTTTTCATGATCAATCTGACTAAAACCTTTGACCAATTTATTGATACTTTAAAAAAAATCAGCTTTCAATTTCACTGATTTTTCATTCTTGATTTTTAGTTTTCCATTTTATTTCTGTTTTTATCTTTATTATCATGCTATTTCTTTAATTCTGCTTACTTTGGATTAAACTTACTTTTCTTTTTCTAATGTCTTAAGAAGAAAGAATATGTAGGTCACAATATGAGACTAATTTTTTCTTTGACTTACGTGTTTTAAGTTCGAAATTTCCTTTAGGTACCACTTTAAAACTGCATCCAAAGAATTCTGATATATCCTGTTTTCAGTTTCATTCAGTCCCAAATAAGTTCTCATTTCCTTCAGATGGAAAGATTTACCATGTTCATGGACCAGAAGAATCAGTACTATTAAAATGACCATACTACCCAAGGTAATCTATAGATCTGATGCTATTCATATGTGTGTGTGTGTGTGTGTGTGTGTGTGTGTTTCCCCTTTGCCTGACAAAGAAATAAAGCCACTATTTTCCCTTTCCTCAAAAAGAAAAAAAAAGTTATGGAAACACAAAAGACTGTGAATAGCCAGAACAATTCTGAGAAAGAAGAACAGAAATGGAGGAAAACACTCCTTGACCTCAGACTACCCTAACAAAGCTGGAGTAATCAAAACAGTAAGGTACTGGCACAAAAATAGATACATATGTCAATGGAACAGAATGGAGAGCCCATAAATAAATCTACACACTTATGATAATTAATATATGACAAAAGAGGCAAGAATATACAATGGAGAAAAGACAGTCTCTTCAATAAATAGTACTGAGAAAATTAAACAGCTACATGTAAAAGAAAATGAAATCAGAACATTCTCTAACATCATGTACAAAAATAAACTCTTTGACCCAAGTCTTAT
This sequence comes from Antilocapra americana, assembly GCA_007570785.1. Taxonomy (NCBI): domain Eukaryota; kingdom Metazoa; phylum Chordata; class Mammalia; order Artiodactyla; family Antilocapridae; genus Antilocapra; species Antilocapra americana. The sequence continues at coordinate 19,440,657 of ML664199.1, forward strand.
TTACAGATGTTGGTTTATTGTCTTTGGAAATTTTCCAGACTTCTTCCCTTATGGTTTTCTAATATAATCTCATGTTTGCTATACAGTATACTCTGCAAGATCTGAATGCTTTTTGATTTACTGAGATATGCATATAATCATGATACAGTATATCCTGGTAAAAGTTCTATGTGCAATTGAGAGGAATGAATATTTTTCTACTACTGAGTAAAATGTTCTAAAACTATTTATTAAATAAAATTTGTTTATATTGTTGTTCAAGCTTCTCAATCCTTATTTATTTTTGTTTTGTTTATATCCAGTATAAAATCTTTCACTGTAGTTGAGAATCTGTCCATTTCTACTTTCAATTCCATTAATTAATATTAAAATATCTATAAACTTTGGTAATAGGACCATAAACACTTAGGGCTATTATTACATGTTCTTTACAATTAGAAATAACCCACTTTATTGATGGCATTATTCTTTGCTTCAAATTTATTTCATCTCATGTTATTATAGCCACTGTAGCTTTCTTTATATTAGCTTAGTACTACATCTATTTTCTCATTATTTGACTTTGACTCATTTATGTCTCTATGTTTGAAAGGTGCTTACTGTATACCACATATATTTATTTGCATCTTGCTTTTTATGCAATCCAACTTATTTGTCATTTACTAGGATATCAGTATATTACATTTATATACTGAATGTAATTTATTAATATTTTAAGGTTTAGTTCTATCACTTTGCTTATCATTTCTATTTGTCCTAACTGATCTTTGTATCCTTTTTCCTCTTTGCTCCTGTCTTCTGGAATAGGTGGTTATTTTTTTCAGTCCATTGTACTTCTTTATTGACTTATTAACTGTTCATCTCTTTAAATGCTTACTTTATCATTAGCTATTAATGACATGCAATTAACTTTTCACAACTGTATTACTTAAGAGGATAATAGAAAATTTTGTGACATTATTATTTCCTCTTCCCTCTACTGGACTTTGTCCTATTGTTTTCATACATTTGCTTTTCCAAATGGTATAAATGTCACAATGCTAAACTGGTGATATTTTACTGGGAGTGGACAGCAAATGTTTTAAACTGTGCTGGTCACATGAGATCTGTTGCACATAATTGGTTTTTGTTTTTACTTATGTCTTATTATTGTTAAATATATAAAAATTACTCTTAGCTCAAAAGGCATATAAAGCAGGTTGTAGGAAACAGATAAGGTCCAGGGACCTTATTTTGCCAACTACTGTCTTAAACAGTCCAACTTTTCATAGAGAGTCAAAAGAAAAAAAGTCTTTATATTTACTCACATATTTGCGATTCCCAATGTTATTTATTCCACATCAATACTGATTTCCATCTATTTTCCTTCTTATGGTATGATTTTCTTTAACATTGCTTACAGCATTGATCTGCTGATGGTACATTTTTTTTCACCTTTTATATGTCTGAAAAGCATAAGCTGCAGTTGTGTACAACTCTTTGCGACCCCATGGACTGTACTAGTGAACCAGTGAAGTTGCTCAGTCGTGTCTGACTCTTCCATCCCAGTGACTGTAGCCTACCAGGCTCCTTCATTCATGGAATTTTCCAGACAAGAGTACTGGAGTAGGTTGCCATTTCCTTCTCCAGGGGATCTTCCCAACCCAGGGATCGAGCCCAGGTCTCCCACACAGAGATTGTTTACTGGCAGATTCTTTACCAGCTGAGGCACCAGGGAAGCCTGATATTCAGAAATGTGTTTGTTAATTATCCGACTGTAAGTTGGCAAGGCTTTTTTTCTTTTCTTTTAATATGTTAAAACTGTTCAAAAATGTTTTTTCATTTGTATTATTTCTCACAAGGTCAGTCTCTGTTCTTTCATATCTAACATATTAGGAGAATAATTTTAAGGAAAAGACAAATAGCACATTCTTTTACTTATATGTAGAATTTAAAGAAAAAAGCAAATGAATAAACAAAACAGAAGCAGACTCATAGATATATAGAACAATACTGTGATTACCAGAGAAGAGGAGGGTGAAAGGCAAGCAAAATGGGTGAAAGGGATTAAGGGTACAAATTTTCTGTTATGATAAAAATAAGTCATGATGATGTAATGTAAAGCCTAGGGAATATAGTCAATAATACTGTAATGATTTTATATGGTTACTAGACTGGTGGTGCCTAATTTGTAATGAATATAAATGTTGAATCACTATACTGTATATATCTGAAGTAAACATACTATTGTGTGTCAACTATACTTCAATTAAAAAAAGATTTAAAGAAGTTTAAGGGATGTAACAACAAAATTCAATGTGTAGACTGTCAAGATTGAGTTAAAAAAACTCAGTACTGCAGCAAACTAAAGATAAACTAAAAAACTCAGTAAAAGAAAACTAAAAAACTCAGTTTACCAACAAGCTAAAGACACTCAGGATGCAGTTGAAGATAGTTCAATATGGACTACATGCTAGATAATAGTTAGGAAAGAAGACCAGGAGCTGGCTCTGGCTCAGATCATGAAAGCCTTATTGCAAAATTCAGTCTTGAATTGAAGAAAGTAGGGAAAACCATTAGATAATTCATGTATGACCTAAATCAAATCCCTTATGATTATATAGTGGAAGTGAGAAATAGATTCAAGGGATTAGATCTGATAGACAGAGTGCCTGAAGAACTATGGATGGAGGTTCATGACATTGTACAGGAGGTGGCAATCAAGATCATCCCCAAGAAAAAGAAATGCAAAAAGGCAAATGGTTGTCTGAGGAGGCCTTACAAATAGCTGAGAAAAGAATAGAAGCAAAAGGCAAAGGAGAAAAGAAAAGATATATCTGTGAATGCAGAGTTCCAAAGAATAACAAGGAGAGAAATCAAAGCCTTCCTTAGTGATCAATGCAAAGACATAGAGGAAAACAACAGAATGGGAAAGACTAAAGATCTCTTCAAGAAAATTAGAGATACCAAGGGAACATTTCATGCAAAGATAGGTACAATATAAGGACGGAAATGATATGGACTTAACAGAAGCAGAAGATATTAAGAAAAAGTGGCAAGAATACACAGGACTATACAAAAAAGATCTTCATGACCCAGATAACCATGATGGTGTGATTACTCACTCGGAGCCAGACATCCTGGAGTGTGAAGTCAAGTGGGCCTTGGGAAGCATCACTATGAACAAAGCTAGTGGAGGCAATGGAATTTCAGTTGAGCTATTTCAAATCCAAGAAGATGATGCTGTTAAAGTACTGCACACAATATGCCAGCAAATTTGGAAAACTCCACAGTGGCCACAGGACTGGGAAAGTTCGGTTTCCATTCTAATCCCAAAGAAGGGCACTGCCAAATAATGTTCAAACTATTGCATGATTGCACTTGTCTCACATGAATTTTGAGAATGCTCAAAATTCTCCATGTCAGGCTTCAGCAGTATGTGAACCATGAATTTCCAGATGTTCAAGCTGGATTTAGAAAAGGCAAAGGAACCAGAGATCAAATTGCCAACATTCGCTGGATCACAGAAAAAGCAAGAAAGTTCCAGAAAAACATCTACTTCTGCTTTATTGACTATGCCAAAACGTTCAACTGTGTGGATCAAAACAAGCTATGGAAAATTCTTAAAGAGATGGGAATATCAGACCACCTTACCTGCCTCCTGAGAAACTTGTATGCAGGTCAAGAAGTAACAGAACTGAAAATGGAATAACAGACTGCTTCCAACTTGGGAAAGGAGTACGTCAAGGCTGTATATTATCACCCTGCTTATTTAACCTATATGCAGAGAGCATCATGTAAAATGATGGGCTGGATGAAGCACAAGCTGGAATTAAATTGTCAGGAGTAAATATCAGTAACCTCACATATGCAGATGATGCCACCCTTATGGGAGAAAGCAAAGAACTAAAGAACCTCTTGATGAAATTTGAAAGAGGAGAGTGAAAAACCTGGCTTAAAAATCAACATCCAGAAAACTAAGATCATGGCATCTGGTCTCATCACTTCATAGCAAATAGATGGGGAAACAGTGGAAACAGTGATAGACTTTACTTTTTTGAGCTCTAAAATCACTGCAGATGGTGACTGCAGCCATGAAATTAAAAGATGTTTGCTCCTTCAAAGAAAAGTTATGACCTACCTAGACAGCATATTAAAAAACAAAGACATTTCTTTGCCGACATAGGTCCATCTAGTCTAAGCTATGGTTTTTCCAGTGGTCATGTATAGATGTGAGAGTTGGACTATAAAGAAAGCTGAGCACTGAAGAATTGATGCTTTTGAACTGTGGTGTTGGAGAAGACTCTTGAGAGTCCCTTGGACTGCAAGAAGATCCAACCAGTCCATCCTAAAGGAGATCAGTCCTGAGTATTCTTTGGAAGGACTGATGCTGAGGATGAAGCTCCAATACTTTGGCCACTTGATGCATAGAACTGACACATTTGAAAAGACCCTGATTCTGGGAAAGATTGAAGGTGGGAGGACAAGAGGATGACAGAGGATGAGATAGTTGGATGCCATCCTCAACTTGATGGACATGAGTTTGAACAAGCTCTAGGAGTTGGTGATGGACAGGGAAGCCTGGTGTACTGCAATCCATGGGGTCATGAAGAATCTGACACACTAAGTGGCTGAACTGAACTGATGTTTAATATTGGTATTATAATGACCATGAATATATGAGAACATTTCTCACTGTTAGGTCGTTAGAATAGGAAAAAGGAGTTCAGAATGGCGGTGGCGAAAAGACAAGGAAGGGAAAAACCTGAAAAAATAGAACAAAGAAAGGCCTGAAGACTGGAGTGAGGACCTCAGGTAAAACAAACAGCACTCCTGGCTAGCCCAATTTACATAGGGCAGGCCCAAGGGGAGGAGAAAAAGACATATAAAAGGAGGAGCCAAAATTGGGCCCTCTCTTCTCTTTACGTCTTTTGGGTTGGCATGTCCTCATGCCTCAAGGAGGAATTTTCCTTTACTTTCTGAATAGAACTGAGCTGTAACATGGAGCTGTAACACTGGTCCATCCAAGGGCTGTGATACTGGTCCATCCAGGGGCTGTAATGCTGGTCTGTCCATCACTTCAAATTTTTTTTGTGATGACACAGAACCAAGGAAATTTCAAACTCCCCCAACATCACATTTTGAAATAATATGCTGAAGTATGAATTCTGTATATGACAGAAACTTATAAAAAAAGTCACTGGGAGGAAGAAAAAAACATCAATGACAGTTAACTAAACTTATGATTATTAAAACATGTCATTAGGCCTCTTTAAACAAAAGGCTGTCATTTTTCATGTTGCTTAAGCAATAAAGCAGAGGAAGGATGATTTTCAGATTACTAACTTATAGTATTAGTATAACATAGATTCAAGATACCTTGGTTATCAGAAACATAAGTTTTTTTCCAGAATCTATCACTGAAAAGATGAAGTAATATTAAAGATTTTAGCTTAGATCTTGCTGTGATTTGCCACTAATCCTGGCCTGTGGATGTCTATTTAGAAATTTAGCTTTGCCTCTAATTCAAAGGTGTGTATTTGTGGCTCTTGCTAAGCTCTAGGCAAACACAAATCTCCTTTGCTCCACAGAGCATGTCAAATGACAGTGAAGCTTGGGCTCTAAAGTCTAACAATGAGGACTACCTTCTGGTCCCACATAACAGCAGCTTTAGGGCAGAAATCCAAGCCGAGGCGAAACAGAGTCAACAGTTAGGACTAGTCCAATGTTGGGGATTATGGCCAGAAATATTTCATTCACAAAATAATTGCTACTATGTAGAAACCCATTTATCACTGAATTACTAAAAAGTTTTAGAGGCAATTATTTTGGCTCTTTAAATCCACAGACAAGAATCTGAATTCAAATGACAGTTTAGTCCCCTTCAAATATGCAGATGAACCCTAGGGAGTACAAAAGACATAATACCTTTCACATGATTAGTCTTTGAATTTGAATAAAATAGTCTTCTAGAAGGTAACTCCAAATTCATTTGCTTCCAGGTAAGAGCAACATATGACAGCACTGACGTCTGGTTCACTGATTCTATTAGGATATAAATGATACATTTATTTATTTCCAGTTTTCTGATCATACAAGGTAGAATTCATAACAAAGTGATTTCAAAAGACATACCCATTGCCTTGATGCTCTGTGTTATCATTTCAATGACACTAGAGAGTATTTTCCCATATGGAACGGCCTCGGTGGCTCAGATGGTAAAGCGCCTGCCTACAATGTGGGAGACCTGGGTTCGATCCCTGGGTTGGGAAGATCTGGAGAAGGAAACAGCAACCCCCTCCAGTATTCTTGCCTGGAAAAATCCCATGGACGGAGGAACCTGGTAGGTTACAATACATGGGGTCACAAAGAGTTGGACACAACTGAGCGACTTCACACAGAGAGTATTTTAAATTTAGTGTTTCTAATGTTTAGAGTGTTTGCTGTTCTTACTTGGATTTCAACATCTGCAAAAATCAGTATTTCAATTCAGGCTCCTTTTTGTATGATCTTCTAGACATCTCTCTATTATATCTCACAAGGATGTCAAAAACTAGATTCACCACATTTGTCCACACCGCTGTTCTCTCTTCTTCCACACAGAGATGGCATTAGTTCCCTGTCATTCAAACAGAAATCTGAAAGATATGTGCAAATTTCCCTCTGCTTCACTTTCCATTTGGATACCATCAAATGAGCTTTTAGCTCCTCTATATCTCTGCAATCTTTCCCTTCTTCTCTGATACTCTTTATTTTTTCCCCTAAGGTCTAGTTTTCACAACCCCAGGTCAATGCAGTAGAGTCTCCTTACTTGTTATGTCTCTCTTTACAGTTCATCCTACATATTACTGTCCTCACAATGCCAGTATTGTTGAATAAATTGAATTTGGTGTGAAACTGGAGAGTAAAAATTAGTTGTGAGATTAAAACCTACCTAAGATTGAAATGTTTTCCCTGTTTATACATTTATTTTATGAGAATCATAAGCTTGTTATTTTATCAAGGAAAAAATTTTATAGAAATATATGCCAAGTAGTGTCATCACAGCTTTCATATGAAGAGTAAAAACTTCAGTTCACGAGCCAGATGTGTTATCTGTTTGATGCCAAACATCTGAATGTTTATATAATCAGCAATGATTGGTTAATTTTGTTCTAATTTTTCATCCACTATTCTATATCATGTAGCAACAATTTATATTTCTAATATAATGTTTTATATAAACAGAAAAAATGCTGTGTTTGTGTTTAGTAAAATAGCAGATGGTTCCAATTTTCCTTTTTATATTTTTGTTTCTATAGTTTTGACTTTTGAGGTATTATACATGGAAGACATTCACACTCTCCCACACATCAATAATCATGTATTTTAATCCATATTTTATAAGTGAGGAGGCTATATATGTTATCTTGGCACATACAACATTGTGGAGAGCTATGACTTGAAACTAGGTCTTTCTGAATTTAACTTCCAAGGTATTAACATCTACATCACACCAAATTTTAGACTTATGTCCTGAGTCCATCTTGATACAGATCGCTTTTTAATGCTGCATTTACTATTAATAATAAAGAATGCACTGAAAGTCCTTGGCATCATGTCATGATGATATCTCTGATCCCTACCTTTATATTTTAAAATATTTTATTCATACACTCCTCAAATATGATCTTTACTAAGGTGTAGTCTTACTGTTGGCATAATAGGTGAAAAAGAGCCTCTCTTCCATGAAGACATCATGACAGATTTGAAAAGCTGTCAGGATAGCCTCTCACAATTAATTTTTACTTTTTAATTTCATAACCAACTCAATTTACTCAATAAGAATTTTGAGTCTTATTATCTACCAAACCTTGCATGAGACAATACAGATTTACAAACAAGTTAAAAGAACTTGGAAGTTTGGAACTGAAGATGTTTTATTTACTCACTATAAGAGCCTTCACTATTCCTTGTTTAACATTTGCCAGAGCAAATTCTGATATCCTTAGAAAACTTTTAGGCTGTATATGCTGGCCTTATTCAGTGTTCCATATCTCCATGTCCATTTGTTGTAGTTTGTGGCTGACTCCAATATTTCTGTTAATATAACAGACCAGATAAGATTAAGCTATTTGGATTATCTTTGAAGTATTTGAGTTAAGTGTATTTTTCCCTAAAATATTTTGTATTCATCTCCACTATTTTAGAATCTCTACAAAAAGAAATATTCATTTTTGAAACAAATTTATCTACAAAGTATTCAAGTGAAGGCTCTGTAGTCATACAAAAGAGGGATTGAATTCTGCCTCTATCACTTTCTAATTGCTGTGACCTCAATTCTCTAGGCTTGTTTCTTTTTACTCATAGTGGCTCATGTGATCCTAATTTATAGGATTGTTGTGAAGATTAAAGAAGATAAAGAAGGAAAAATGCAGTACCCTGGCAAGTAAACTCTCAATAAATCCTAGCTATTATAATGCTGATGATAGTGATCATGATGGAATCAATGTAAATCAGTAACGCTAGAAAGGATATTGGCTTAGAATCAGTGATTTGCAAACCCTTAGTGTGTAGTTAAATAATGATCTGGTGTGCCCTATAGCCTGAGCACACAATCCCAAGGAGACTGACTAGGTAGGGAGGAAGGGTGATTCTGCCAGGAAAGCCTCACTCAGACAACACTTTAAGAAAACTCCAACTCCACAACATACCTTTTCATTATGATTTTGAATTTATTCTCCCATGTTTTTACATACCCCCTGCCCTTGCTCTTGCCCCTAATCTGTCTTTCAAGATGTGGCAGGCAGTGGAATTGCACCTTTGGGGAGGGAAGAAATGCAGCCAGCATTTCTGATGTCCATCCAGGGAGCACTCCTATTCTCCCTCATTTTTAGCATAGTTAGGGCTTCCCTGGCTGCTCAGCTGGTAAAGAATCCATCTGCAATGCAGGAGACCCTGGTTTGATTCCTGGGTCAGGAGTTCCTGTGAAGAAGGGATAGGCAGCCTACTCCAGTATTCCTGGGCTTCCCTGGTGGCTCAGAAGGTAAAGAGTACTCCTGCAACGCAAGAGACCTGGGTTCAATCCCTGGGTTGGGAAGATAACCTGGAGGAGGGCATTGGCAACTCACTCCAGTATTCTTGCCTGGAGAATTCCCATAGACAGAGGAGCCTGGTGAGCTACAGTCCATGGGGTCGCAAAAAGTCGGACATGACTAAGCAACTAGGCACAGCACACAGTTGATCTGTAATCAGAGTGGCTCTGGTTGCTTGCTAAAATTATATATTTGCTTGGGTCTGACTTATAAAGGGATTATAACAAATGAATGAACAAAAGCTATTTTCCAGCTGGTAACAAAGCTTTAGCAAATGATAAGAACAAGAGCAAACCAAAACCAGGAATGCATTAAAATAGCAACTCTCACCTTAATTATTCAAAAGGCCAAAATTAAGTTATTGATCTAAATGGACATAAAGTGGGTAGAAAGAAATAACCATAGCTATGCATATATACATTATACAGGAATAATCTTAGAAATACATACATATAGTAATACAATGTTTCGTATACGATAAACAGTTTGTATGTGTATCTTTTAAAACTCCAATTGATATCACTATCTATGATATGTAAACAACTGTTTCAATTCTCCACTTTTACTTAAGGTAGCATTTTACAAATCTTTCTGGAAAGAGGAAGCTGAGGTACTTTTTCATTTGCAAATAAATTCTTATCCCAAATTTTTTTTTTCTTTGACAAACTACCTTTCTTGACAAATACCTTTGAATTTTGATGAACTCATTTAGCATCGACTGCATTTTTTCTCACCTGTGCATTCAGAGGAGGTAAAATGAAGACTATGATAAAATGACTGCCTCAGGCAAAGGCCCATAGGTGGACTCAAGACCTAGCTCTGGTTACCACCTGCAATTTGTTCTATGAATCTCAAGTCAGAGTCCAGCTGTGAAAAAAATGGCAGAAAACCTGGCCTCACTTTTAATAGCTACAAGCCAAGAGAATATAAAGTCAACAGAGGTCACAGTCCCCCCAGTCGAGAATAGCAAGGTGGCTCTTTCTCCATGTCTTTCATCAGTTCTCCAGCTAGGAGGAGGTTAGAACCCAGACAGGGAAGAGACCATCACTCTATCAAGGTGAAAGCCAGAGCTTGTGAGGAAAAATACCATATCTGAAACACACCCCCTTGAAGAATAAATAATAATGTCTTAATATCAGCCTTTGTTATTGTGAGTTATATATATATATATTTTAATTCTTAGTCTCAAGATAAGCTTTGAGTAGTAACTCTTCCTGCTTTCCAGAGGACTGAGTGCCTGTAAGTGAAAACACTAATTGAGCAGGTTGTTAGGGCCCAGTCATTCTCTTGATAATTCCAAGGTGATGAGCTATCATGACTGTGGAAACATGGAACACGGCAAGCTTATCAACATTTTTATGTGACAGGAATTATTTTTGATCAAAGCCAACCCCCAGAATAAACTTAAATTATACAGCTACTCTTATGGATTATGTAAAGCAGTCTGGCAGCTGTAGGGTTTTGCACTAATATTAGCTCAAATTAGACCTATGTTTGATTCTAAAAGCCAGTTGCAGTTTAAGAATTACACTATTAATAGCGACTTTCCTAAACCAATCAGCTGTCAAGCTCTGCCCCTAGTGAATATATACATCAAAGAAAGCATTTTCTGGTACAGTGGTTATTTTTTTTCAATAGATCATCGTTCTGTGGCAAAACAATGTTTCCTTATATACTGCAAAATTGTTTCCTTATATACTACATTCACATGCTAACTTTAAATCTGTCAGATCTCAATGTTCACTGCTGAGATGTCAAATAAAAGTGATTTGTTGGGAGAGATACTTTATTTCTAAGTTTATTATATTTCAAGCATATATTCTGAAATTGCTCAAAATTGTCACAACATCCCAGATTGTCTTTATGACTCAAATAAAAAAGTTTATATCTATATTAAGCAAGAAAGTGCATTTCATGATCATTGCAAAATTCATTTAAATATTTTATGAGAAGAGCTTAATTTTTATTTTACTTTGTATTGTTGCTGAATATTTTTTCAGACAATTCCAAATATTGAGCAATAAGCTAAGCCTATTTTTACTTGTAAAAATCTTTTCCTCTAATTGACTATGTGGTCTGAGGCTGGATCAAGGCATCTTTCAAAATGTTATCCAAGGCTCAGATAGTTTGCTGATGGGCTTACAGAAATATTTGTAAATGAGGAAGGCTCGCGTATATCCTTTCTCACAGACTGTTTTAAAATCTGTATGGAAATACAAAAGACCCCAAATAGCCAAAGAAATCCTGAAAAAAAAAAATGGACCTGGAATAAGGCTTTCTGACTTCAGACTATACTACAAAGCTACAGTAATCAAAACAGTATGGCACTGGTCCTAGGACAGAAATGCCAATCATCACTGAAAAGATAAAAAGCCTAGAAATAAATGTACCCACCTATAGTCAATTAATCTATGACAAAGGAGGTCATAGAGAAAAGACAGTCTCTTCAATAAGTGGTGCTGGGAACACTGGGCACCAATATGTAAAAGAATGAAACTAGAACATTCCCTAAAACCACACCCCAAAACAAAATGAAAATGGATCAAAGACCTAAATATAAGGCCTGATACTATTAAATTCTTAGAGGAAAACACATGCAGAAAATTCTTTGACATAAATCATAGCAATATCTTCTTTGATCAATTGCCAAAAGTATGAAAATAAAATTAAAAATAAACAAAGGAGGTCTAATTAAACTTAAAAGCTTCTGCACAGCAAAAGAAACCACAAACAAAACAAAAAGGCAACCCACAGAATGGGAGAAAATATTTGCAAGTGAAGCAATTGACAAGGGATTAATGTCCAAACATACAAAAAGCTCATGCATTTCTATAAAAAAAAATTAAAAATAAACTGGGTTAAAGATATGATACTTCTCCAGATAAGACAGACACGGCCAAATAGCACATGAAAAGATGTTCACTATCACTAATTATCAGAGAAATAAGAATAAAAACTATAATGAAGTATTACCTCACAGCAGTCAGCATAGTCATCATGAAAAAGTCTACTAATGATAAATGCTGAAGAAGTTGTGGAGAAAAGGGAACACTCTTGCACTGTTGGTGGAAATGTAAACTTTTACAGCCACTATGAAAAACAGTATGGAGTTTCCTTAAAAAAGTAAAATACTAAAATTATCATATAATTCAGCGATCCTACTCCTGGGTATACCTCTGGAGAAAATCATAATCAAAAAGATACATTCACCTCAATGTTCACTGCATCATTACAATATCCAGGACATGAAAGCAACAGAGGAATGGATAAAGAAGGCATGTTATGTACAACATATAAAGCAGAATATTACTCAGCCATAAAAAAGAACAAAATAATGCCACTTGCCTCAATATTGACAAACTTAGAGATTATCATACTAAGTAAAGCAAATCAGACACAGAAAGACAAATATCACATGATATCACTCATATGTAGAATTTATTTTTTTAATGACACAAATGAACTTATTTACAAAATAGAAACAAACTTACAGATGTCAAAAACAAATTTATGGTTACCAAAAGGGAAATGTGGGTGGGGGGAAGCAAACTGATGAGCTTGGGATTAACATATTAAACTACTATATATAAGATAGATAACTACCAAGGACTTACCGTATAGCACAAGGAACTCTACTTAATATTCTTGTGACAGTCTACATTAGAAAAGAATCTGAAGAATAAATATATATATATATGTATAAAAATCAATTTATTGTATACCAAAAACTAATACAACATTGTAAATCAACTATAATAAAATATAAAAAATAAAAGACTCAGAAAACCCCATAATAACAATTTTGGATGATTTTTATATATAATATTCAAGAATCAAAACCTTCCTAATTAAGAAAAGAGATGAATAAACGAAGACAAGATATCTTTCAGTCCTTTGATTTGAATAAACATGTTAATTCAAATGATAGCATTATTTAGAATAGACCACCCTGGAGAAGGAAATGGCAACCCACTCCAGTATTCTTGCCTGGAGAATCCCATGGACAGACGGGCCTGGTGGGCTACAGTTCACAGGGTTGCAAAGAGTCAGACATGACTTAGTGACTAAATAACTAGAAATAGACCTAGAAAGATACTGTCCTTTCTATTCTAAGTTCCAAATCCTCTTCTCAAGCTGTTCTTTATATTTTCATCAACTATTACTTTGGGGAAAAGTTACAGATAAAAGCAACAGCTGTATCTGATATATTTGAGTGACCCCCAGAGGAACAATGAACAGCAAAAGGGATGGGATTTTGAAGATCTAACAGCCCTCGGCAGGTGGGGAATGCTGAAATAATGACATCCTCAACAGGTAAAGGAGTATGTATGCAGAAATTACAGAAAGAAACAAGTAAAGGCTGTGTAAATTGTTTGGGTACCACTACTTAAGGAAACTCAAAGATACCAATTTTTATGCTGTTCCAAATACAAGGAAGTTTTTCTTAGACAAATTTTGTTCTTCATTGGGAAGAACATTTTCAGAAATGTAATGAAAACTTATGGATAATCCACAATTTAAAAATGCATTTTCTGTAAAAACAGACGTAAGGTATATAAATGTTAATCTATTTCTAATGAAAAGGTGAAGATCCATTTTACTAAGACCATCTATTTTCTGTCCACATATGTTTGAATTTGGATGTCATTTTATGGGAGAAAAAGAATATAAAGGCAAACAATTTTAAAAAAGATCTTAAACCATGAGAAAATCTTTTGGAAAGCCTCATAGACAACTTGCATCTGTATAATATCAATATTTATTTTTAAAGATTGAGCTGGAAAGTCTCATAGAAAACTTGCATCTGTATTATAATAATACTGACATTTGTTTTTAAAAGTTGAGCTGGAAATAAAGTAAATGCCACCGTATTTTACAATGATGTAGGGTACTTTCTTCCTAAATGAAATGCATAGTTTTACCCATGTATTTTTAATAATTTAGTTCGTGCAATGTCAACAGCTGATACCCAGTTTCTCAGTGTTTTTAACACTTGAAGTGTTGGGCCCTCGCTTTTCATCACTGACACTGGATTACATACAATAAAGTGCTTATGTCATTGATAACCTTGGTTATTTTCTGAAGATGGCTTATTATATAACAATGAACTCATATTGATGATAATCCAACAACAAATTTTTATCAATATCCAGAAATATACTTGATGCTTGAAGGAAAAATGGATACTTTATAGTTGATGAAACTGAGCCAGAGATAAAACTGACTTACCCAAGAACCCATAATCAGTGAGAAACAGAAAGAGAATTAAAATGCATGCCTCTTGAGTCTTAGGGCCTAGCAGTGGTAGACATCCATAGAGATTTCTTAAGCATAAAAGAAATTGATGATATCTGTCAGCAATTTTTCTGTTGAAGAAGTATGTTATAAATTTCTATCTGCACCTCAAGGCTTTCTCTGCTAAAATGGCTCTAAAAATTGTATGAGCTGTATCATAAAGTGTGTAAAATATCACAAAAAAACTGATGTTTGAAAAAAATAGATGTATATAAAAATATAAAGATCTTTTAAATAATATAATCTATGCTGGGTTTATTTTTTGATTAATGCATTTGTGAAAATAATGAACTTTAACTGTCTTAATCTTTCAAGCTTTCCCTCAGATGCTGCACCTAATACACTATCTTATTATCCAGGTTATTAACCAGCACTTACTGACTGATCCAAGGAAACTCAGTTTATCTTACATGTCTCAATATTCCAAGCTATAAAAATATAGGGTTAAACTATATAATCTCTGAAAGCCTCTTCTGCTTCATGCAAATACAAACATAAATGATCATGCCTAATATTTTAGAGTATCCACTATGTACCCATCAGTGGGTTAAGTACTTTATAAGCATTATCTCATGTAATGGACACAAGAATTCCATGATATAGGACCAGATATTATATACTTTTTATATAATTGGAAACTTGGGCTTAGAAACATTTAACAGTTTAGTCACAGCTAAGTAAAGGTGAAGTCAAGCTGGAAGTCAAACTCAGATCACCTGACACTAGAACCCATGGTCTTAATCATTATATTTCACCATCCCTATTGGTCCTGAAATAAGGAAGTCAAATAGCTTACAACAATAGCTATAGAAATAGTAACTAAAACATAATAGAAACTAGAAATATGGTCTGCAGATCAGCAACATCGGCATTACCTGGGTTCTTTTTAGAAATCTAAAAATTTCCAGATTCTTCATTTTAATAACATGCATAAATGATTCATGTTCATATTAAATTTTTGAAACACTGTCCTAAAGAACATTTAAGAAGGAAAAGATCTGAAGAAAAGAAAGTGATCACACATTACCCAATTTTAAGACGTGGACAATGTCATTCTTTAACAATTTTTTTTTTTTTCCTTTAGGCCTTCAAGTTAATTGTATCTGGGGTAAACACTAAAACTGCCAAATGTGAAATGAAAGCAGCCACAAAACTCAAAGCATATAATCAACAATATAGGACTACTGGCAACTAGACTAACCATCCTAGGGCTTTAAAAATTAATTTTGTCTTTAAGCTGATTCTGCTATTTAAATCACTGAAAATGAGGTCAAAACCTTAATAAATTTTTATCTGTGTTCATATGGTATCACATACGGAGAAGGCAATGGCAACCCACTCCAGTACTCTTGCCTGGGAAATCCCATGGACAGAGGAGCCCGGTAGGCTACAGTCCATGGGGTCGCGAAGAGTCAGACACAACTGATCGACTTCACTTTCATTTTTCACTTTCATGCATTGGAGAAGAAAATCGCAACCCACTCCAGTATTCTTGCCTGGAGAATCCCAGGAACAGAGAAGCCTGGTGGGCTGCTGTCTATGGGGTTGCAAAGAGTCTGACATGACTGCAGCAACTTAGCAGCAGCAGTAGCATAGAAAAGGTAAAAATAAAAACTATAATTGCCAATGAATATTTTTGTACTATCAGGTATTATTCTTTGCTTTTCATATTCAAATATTATGGATTCTAGCCAATAAAAAGGAATGTAAGTAGAGAAAGCCTGCTTTATTTATCAGACTTTTATATATGTATGTGGTATTACCAGGTGGTGCAGTGGTAAAGAATCTGCCTGCCAGTGTAGGAGATAAAAGAGATGTGAGTTCGATCCCTAGGTCAGGAAGATCTCCTGGAGGAGGACATGGCAACCCATTCCAGTATTCTTGCATCAAAAATTCCATGGACAGAGGAGCCTGGTAGGTTACAGTCCATGGGGTTGCCAAGAGTCAGATATGACTGAATACACACATGGGACGTTTACCAAGGGGAAATATACATGTGATTCTAAATGCTGCAAAGTTTAGTAGTGGTTCTACTGTTACTTTAATTAAATATACATTAAAAGATATTTTTAAATTTTATATTCATTAAGAGATCTAAAAACCAAGTTTATTTTTATGTCATTGTTTGGAAAAAAAGGTCAATCAGATGCAGTGAAAATAATGTCTTAGGTAAATCATCATCCTGCCAGTTACTCCATTTTTCCTTACCTTGAGAATACCTGATTTAATCTAAATTAATTCTTAGGTAAGTTAGAGGTCCTGTCACCCTAGTATGTTCTGTTTTGTTTTAAGGAATCTGCCTAGTTTTCTTGCTACTGGATTTGATTCTTATTGAGTAGCAAACATGCACTTTCCGGTCAATGCCAATGCTGCAATTCCCCCTGATCAGCCTTCCTCAAGTTGGCTTATTTGTGCCCTTGGATTTTAAAAACTGACTCTTTAATTGGAATCAACTCTGTGAATGACTGTTCTTCTTAGTACCGGTAATGAGTTTTGTGTGCTTGGCATAAATGATACACTTCATAGGCTTAAAAGTTGTTGAAGAGAATAATCAAACCCCAATACCAAAAAAGAATTCTCATCTTTCCTTTTCTTATTTCCAAAGTAGGCATTTACATGACAGTGGAATCTGTGAGATAACATAGTAAGAATCAAAGTAGCCCATGTGACGTCATCATCTGTTAAAAATATTATTTTACTCTGTTGGGATTCTTGGCTGAGATAAGAAATCTGAACAATCAGTAGAAGTACTAATTTACAACCAAGTCACTGCTCATATAATATATCAAGTTATTCATAAGATTCATCTGTGTTTCACAATTAGGTTCTTCTCAAATATTTAAAAATGTCACCAACCGTAAAAATTAATTTGATTTACACTATAGTTATTGATTCCTTATGAAAGCAACTCTCTGACCACTGGCAATATGCACAACATATGCTTTGCCTGTTGTGTAATTAATCCAGTGTGAAAGCAGAATGTAGGGTCTGGGGCATATCTGGGGAATGTGAAAATCAGGCTAGGCATTGATTAACTTAGGCAGCAAAGTAACTCATTAACTTATGAAGGTTAATGGAAGTTGGTTGGAAACCATTCGAGGTATACAAATATTTCTCAGATTAGTTTTTGTCTGGAACACAGTGATATTAAAGACAGTTATAATCAGGAGGATAATATTCAAGGCAAATATTGTATCAAGAATAGGGATACTGGCCCTTGGATGTAGAAAGGTTAGAAACTGAGTGTCAGAACCATGGATAGCTCCCTTCAGAGCCTTGTAAAGAAGATGTTACTGAGGCATCCAAGCTTCATAACTCTTCCAATCCCCATCAGAGAAAACGTATAAAAAGTCATCTTCCTTTCAGAGAGTAGCACTGAAACATATATTACGCAATGTAAAACAGATAGCTAGGGGGAAGTTGCTCAACCTGGTGCTCTGTGACAACTTAGAGAGGTCGGATTGTGGGGCTGGGTGAGAGGGAGGTATAAAGCGAGGGGACATACGTATACTTATGGCTGATTCACACTGTTGTATGGTAGAAACCAACACAATGCTGTAAAGCAAGCTATCTGCCAGTTGAAAATAAATTTAAAAAATTTCACCTTCTTTATAGTTTAACTATTGTCACAGAGGCCTTTTATAGTCTTTGAATCATAAAGGAGATCCTCTTATACAGCCCAACTGAAGTGTCCACAAATACATCCACATATTCACTGCGTTCACTGGTTGCCATGCAACCTTGAAGCCTGTTCGTCCTTAGATAATTCAGAATCTTTCTCTCTACTGGAGAGTAGAGCACTATGTGACCAGTCACCAGCTCGACACTACTCATAATAAGCAGTGTGATATAAATATATCTTGAAGTTAGCTAGAATGCAGAGCTTTTCAAATAAACTTATAACTCTCCTTTGAATCCCCTGTAAGGATGCTAAGAGATGTGGTTTTATGCCTATTAAACAAGTAGAAAAAGCATGCTGGAAAATTCAATGTCCTGAGTAAATGATAAACCGGGAGGTACAGACTCAAAGTCCAATTTCAGACTTCTGTTCTTTTAAAATCACTATATTGTAGAGTATATTCAATTTAAAAAATACTCATTTAAATTATTTTTGGATGAATATATAATATGGTAGACATCTAAGTGTCTCAAAACATATGTTTATTATTAGTCTAATTGTGGAACTCAAGTTCTCCAAGTCAGGCTTCAATAGTACATGAACCAAGAACTTCCAGATGTTCAAGCTGGATTTAGAAAGGGCAGCAGAACCAGAGATCAAATTGCCAACATCTGCTGGATCATAGAAAAAGCAAGAGAATTCAAGAAAAACATCTACTTCTGTTTCATTGACTACACTAAAGCCTTTGACTGTGGATCACAATATGCTGTGGAAAATTCTTCAAGAGATGGGAATACCAGACCACCTCCCCTGCCTCCAGAGAAACCTGTATGCAGATCAGGAAGCAACAATTATAACCAGACATGGAACAATGGACTTTTTTCAAATTGGGAAAGGAATATGTCAAGGCTATATATTGTCACCCTGCTTATTTAACTTCTATGCAGAGTATAGAGTACATCATGTGGAATTCTGGGCTGAATGAAGCTCAAGCTGGAATCAAAATTGCCGGGAGAAATATCAATAACCTCAGATATGCAGATGATACCACCCTTATGGCACAAAGCAAGAGGAACTAAAGAGCCCCTTGATGAAAGTGAAAGAGAAAAGTGAAAAAGCTGGCTTAAAGCTCAACATTCAGAAAACGAAGATCATGGCATCTGGTCCCACCACTTCATGACAAGTAGATGCGGAAACAATGGAAACAGTGACAGACTTTATTTTGGGGGCTCCAAAATCACTGCAGATGGAGACTACAGCCACAAAATTAAAAAACACTTACTCCTTGGAATAAAAGCTATGACCAACCTAAACAGCATATTAAAAAGCAGAGACATTACTTTGCCAACAAAGGTCCATCTAGTCAAAGCTATGGTTTTTCCAGGAGTTATGTGTGGATGTGAGAGCTGAACCATAAAGAGAGCTGAGCACCAGAGAACGGATGCTTTTGAACTGTGGTGTTGGAAAAGACTCTTGATAGTCCTATGGACTGAAAGGAGATTAAACCAGTCAATCCTAAAAGAAATCAACTCTGAATATTTATTAGAAGAACTGATGCTGAAGCTCCAATATTTTGGCCACCTGATGGGAAGAGCCGACTCGTTAGAAAAGACCCTGATGCTGGGAAAGATTTCAGGCAGGAGAAGGGGATGACAGAGGACAGATGGTTGGATGGCATCACTGACTCAATGGGCATGAGTTTGAGTAAGCTCCGAGAGGTGATTAAGGACAGGGAAGCCTGGCATGCTGCAGTCCAAGGGGTTGCAAAGAGTCAGACACCACTGAGCCACATCAATAAACTGTTGAACTACAGTGTCTATAGGTTTCAAAGATTTTTTCCTTCTCTTTAGGGTAAATATCTTAGAACCCCTTCTGCCAGTGGCACCTCAGTTTAGTTCCTCTCCCAAACATCTATCAACAGTCCCAACTAAAGGGGTCCATGGGGAAGAAAAAGTTATTTTATGGTAATGCAGCAAAGAAGGGTAAGTGACATGCTACTTATTTCCCAAGGATTAATGTTTTGCTCATTTTTCTTTGTGGGTAGGGTGGAATAATTGCTTGGAAATGGTTGCCCACTTAGGGACTAGATTTTCCAGTTCATGTGCATCTATATGATGCCAAGGACTACTTTTCTCAATGGAATGTTAGCAGATACAATGTGCATGCCCTTTACTATCCAACATAGTTAAGAATTCAGCAGATTTTTCCCTGATCTCTTTTCTATTCACTGGATAGAAAAGACTCAAAACCCCTTGAAAAAGGTAGATCTATTAAATATAAGGGGCTTAAATTTCTTCATTACATTATGGAAGGCCATTTGACAAGGAATATCTGCACATAATGGTAAAGTGAACATAAACTTTTACTGTGTTGAACAATTGAGATCTGAAGTGAGAAGCTAGATCACCACACTTAATGCAGTTATTAAAATTATCCTTTTAGTACAATGGTTCTTAACCAGGGATGACTTGGGGGATCATCTCAAGGGATGTCTGGTAATGTCTAGAGATTTTTTTTTTTTTTTGCTCCTAGGAAGGAAAGCTATGGCAAATCTAGAAAGCATATTAAAAATCAGAAACATCATTTTGCTGACAAAGCTCCATATAGTCAAATCTATGATATTTCCAGTGGTCATGTGCAGATGTGAGAGAAGGACCATGAAGAAGGCTGAGCACCGAAGAACTGATGTTTTTGAATTGTAGCATTGGAGAGCTCTTGAGAGTCCCTTGGACTGCACAGAGATCAAACCAATCAATTCTAAAGGAAATCAACCCTGAATATTCATTGAGGACTGATGCTGAAGCTCCAATACTTTGGCCATGTGATGCAATGAGCCAACTCCCTGGAAAAGACCCTGATGCTGGGAAAGACTGAAGGCAAAATGGGAAAGAGGTGCAGAGAATCAGGAAGTTCAATACCATCACTTACTCAATGGACATGAATTTGAGCAAACTACAGGAGAGAGTGGTAGATAGAGGAGCCTGGCATGCTGCAGTGTATTGGGTCACAGAGAGTCAGACACGACTTAGCAACTAAATAGCAACAAAGAGGTATTTTTGGTTTTCATAACTAGGGTAGGGAAGAACTGTGCTATTCAGATCTAGTAGACAAAAGTCAGAGTTGCTACTTAACAGCTTATAATGCTAAAACAGCCCAGACTTCACTCCTCACCAAAATGTCAGTGGTACCACTTCTGAGAAGCTCCGTTTGAGTATAAATGAGCAAATGGCAGAACATGGCACACAGGAGGATATACAAGAGAAAAAGATAAGAAAACCTTCACAATGAGTATATTAGCTCTTGATGGTTTTCATTTGGTTTCATTCTGTGGAATGGAGAAGATGTTCAGTACTAAAGCTAAGATCAAAAAGAGCATGCTTTCTTTAAGGATATATAATCCTTTTTCCTCTTTTTGCCACAGAATTTACCAACTCAATCCCCACGTCCTCATCCTCTCATTTCATCATAAGTATCAGATTTGAGCCTAAGAGAAGTACTAGAATGGATCACTCACAAACAAGCCAGCTGATTTAAAAGCTTCTCTCATTACTTACCCATGCACTGCCCTTCTGGGGCCTAGTCTGTCTGAGAACACTCAGAAGCTTGTATCTATGTAGATACAAAAATAGTGTGAAAAAGAACACGGTTAGGTCATGTCAGGCAAGTAGATTACTTTAACAAACATTTCTTGTTTACTGACATGAAGTGAGTTATATTGCTTCAGCATCTGAAAACATGGGTAATGCAGACAAAATAGGATTTCAGTTGCAAATCCGAGATTTATTTTCTGAAAGTTATCTGGCCTCTTTTAAAATAGTTTCAATTAATACAGTGATAATATCCATTGATTTTCTTTTTCTACCTATTTATATTTCTTTTGTTTAGGGTGTCATGATTGAATAGAAAACTGCAAATGACAAATGAGTTTACAAGTCTAAAGTAAATAACTATTTTATCATAAATGTGGATCACTTCTCTTTGACAGTATGGAGATTGCCGCCATACTCTCCTGAAGTTGTTTTGTGGCATTTTACATCAAACACAGAATAAAAAACATTAACTGCCTTGAAAGAAACTGAGAAATTTCTTAAATTCATGATAAAGAAAGAATACAATAGAATCATCAAGAGCTTTAATTCATTTCAAACAAGTGTCCTGAACATAGTGCAGGTATTTTCCAGGGTTCATTATCTCAAAATGCCATCCTCCAAAAATTAATAGTTTGTAGAAATCATAAAGAAGTAGAATGAGCAAGCAAAGAGTGATTTTCTCCCTTTATTCTCACCCATAAATAATATATTCAGATCAGAAACAAGTTCAATAGGGAATAATTACACACCAATAACGTATTTTCAACTGGATACAAAATTATCATTGTATACTTTCTGAACACTCACAATAATATGATAAGTGGTAACTATTTTCTAGAACAAAGATATTAAAGTTCTTATACTACTGAAGCACTCAGGATTTGATGCCATTTTTGGTGATTTTGGAGGCAAAAGCCTAAGGGCTAAATTTGAAAAAAAGCTGACAAATGAGAAGCATAATATGCTGACAAATGATGATGTTCTGGACATTGGTAGACATTTCTCTAACTCTTTTGGAGTCATGTAGTGTCTGGCTTTAGACAAGCAAGTAGCCTGTAGCATAGAAATGAGAGGTGACACCTACAAATCAGAACAATAACAATTATACTAGGTGGCTATGGAGGTTGGAACAGAGAAATATGTTAGATAGGAAGCTGTGAATAAATTAGTATGTGCTTAGGAATCCACATTGGATCTGTATCTGAAGCTGCAAATGAAATCTCTTTATTGTCATCTCAGTTATTGGGGAAATAACAGCAAAATCTCTACCAAGTCCAAACAAAGCAGCAATGTAGGTTCACTTCTCACCTAAAGCAACATAAGTCATTTCTCCAAAGCATACAGTGTTTTACCTTTGAACAAGTAACCTCAGGGTCCATTGCTTAATCAGTGGCACTTGCCTGTTTTCCTTCTCATTCTCAAAGGGATAGTACATATTGACAGTTGAGAGAGAGGTATGCAGGAGACAGATAGCTAGCAGGAAGATGAAATACATAGGTAAATAAAATACCTTTAGATATTCAATATGCATACATAATTGGTACAAATAGTTACATGACAGGTGCTTATACAGTACAAATCTACAAATCTTAGATATTTCACTGCATTCACAGAAGCCACATAACTAGAAGATGGTCTTAATATTAAATTTTACTTAATTCATTCCATTAAAAAATAATGGAGAAACAAGATGGCAGAGGAGTAGGTGATATGGAATACATCTCTCTTCATGGATACATCAGAGGTACATCTTCAGACACAGAAATGCAAGGATAACATCAGCTGAGAGTGAAAGGATCACCTGACCAGTGGAAAAGAATATATAGACCCACACAAAACTCAGTAGGACAAAGGAACTAGGGGGGAAAGTGGGAGTGCTACAATAACAATAATAGTAGGAGACTTTAACACCCCATTCACACCAATGGACAGATCATCAAAACAGAAAATTAATAAGGAAACACAAGTCTTAAATGATACATTAGATGAGATGGATCCATTGATATCTTCAGGACATTCCATCCAAATGAGGAATGCACCTTCTTCTCAAGCGCATATTAAAATTCTCCAGGATAGACCACATCATGGGTCACAAATCAAATCTCAGTAAATTTAAGAAAATTGAAATCATATCAAGCATCTTCTCTGACCACAACACTATGAAACTAGATATAAATTACAAGAAAAAAACTGTAAGAAACACAAACACATGGAGATTAAACAAAACATTTCTAAGTAACTAACAGGTTACTGAAGAAATAAAAAGGGAAATCAAAGAATTGCTAGAAACAAATGAAATGAAAACATGACAACTCAAAACCTATTTGATACAGCAAAAACAGTCCTACGAGGGAAGTTTATAGCAATACAATCCTACTTCAAAAAAAAAAAAAAGAAAAACATCAAATAGACAACCTAAGTTTACACCTAAAACAACTGAAAAAAGGGGAACAAAACAACCCCAAAATTAGTAAAAGGAAAGAAATCATAAAGATCCAAGCAGAAAGAAATGAAAAAGAAATGAAAGAAACAACAGTGAAGAGTAATAAAACTAAAAGCTGGTTCTTTGAAAAGATAAATAAAATTGACAAGCTTTTAGCCAGACTCATCAAGAAAAAAAGAGAGAAGAATCAAATCAACAAAATTAGAAATGAAAAAGGAGAGGTTATGATAGACAATGCAGGTATACAAAGGATTATAAGAGAGTATTATGAACAACTATATCACAATGAAATGGATAACCTGGAAGAAATGGACAGATTCTTAGAAAAGTTCAATCTTGCAAGGACTGAACCAGGAAGAAATAGAAATTATAAGCAATTCAATCACAAGCACTGAAATTGAAGCTGGGATCAAAAATCTCACAAAAAACAAAAGCCCAGGACCAGATGGCTTCACAGGAGCATTCTACCCAACATTTAGAGAAGAGCTAATGCCTATCTTCTAAAACTCTTTCAAAAAATTGCAGAAGAAGGAACACTTTCAAACTCATTCTATGAGGCCACCATCAAACTGATACCAAAATCAGATAAAGGTAACACACAAAAATAGAAAACTAAAGGCCAATATCACTGATGAACATAGATGAAAAAAATCCTCAACAAAATTTTAGCAAACAATTCAGTAATACATCAAAAAACTCATACACCATGATCAAGTTGGGTTTATTCTAGGAATGCAAGGATTCCTCAATATATGCAAATAAATCAATGTGGTATACCATATTAACAAATTGAAAGATAAAAACCATATGATAATGTCAATAGTTGCAGAAAAAACCTCTGACAAAATTTATCACCCATTTATGATTAAAACTCTTCAAAAAATGGGCAAAGAAGGAACCTACCTCAACATAGTAAAGGCCATATATGATAAGCCTACAGCAAACATTATTCTAAATGGTGAAAATCAGAAAGCATTTCCCCTAATATCAGGGACAAGATAAGGGTGTCCATTTTTACCACTATGCAACATAGTTCTGGAAGTCCTAGCTACAGCAATCAAAGAAAAAGAAAAAAAAAAAAGGAATCCAGATCAGAAAAGAAGTAAAGCTCTCACTGTCTGCAGATGACAAGATACTGTACTTAGAAAACTCTAAAGATAGTATCAGAAAATTACTAGAGCTAATCAGTGAATATGGCAAAGTTGCAGGATACAAAATCAATACACAGAAATCACTTGCATTTCTATATACTAACAATGAACAATTAGAAACAGAAATTAAGGAATCAATCCTATTCACCACTGCAACAAAAACAGTTAAATATCTAGGAATAAACTTATCTAAGGAGAAAAAAGAACTATACACAGAAAATTATAAGATGCTGATGAAAGAAATCAAAGACGACATAAACAGATGGGGAGATAGTCCATGTTCCTGGGTAGGAAGAATCAATATTGTGGAAATGACTATACTAAAAAAATGCAGCCTACAGATTCAATGTGATCTCTATCAAATTACCAATGGAATTTTTCACAGAACTAGAACAAAAAAAATTTCACAATTCATGTGGAAACATGAAAGATCCTGAACAGCCAAAACAGTCTTAAGAAAGAACAACGGAGCTGGAGAAATCAACCTTCCTGAATTCAGATTATACTACAAAGCTACAGATATCAAGACAGTATGGTACTGACACAAAATAGAAATATAGACCAATGGAACAATATAGAAAGCCCAGAAATAAACCCATGCATCTACAGGTACCTTATTTTTTTACAAAGGAGGCAAGAATATGCAATGGGGCAAAGATAGCCTCTTCAATAAGTGGTGCTGGAAAAACTGGACAGCTACATGTAAAAGAATGAAAGTAGAACACTTCCTCACACCATACACAAAGATTAACTCAAAATGGATTAAAGACCTAAATGTAAGACAAGAAACTATAAAACTCTTAGAGGAAAACATAGGCAGAACACTTGATGACATAAATCAAAGCAAGATCCTCTATGACTCACTTCCTAGAGTAATGGAAATAAAAACAAAAGTGGGACTTGTTTAAACTTTAAAGCTTTTGCACAGCAAAGGAAACTATAAGCAAGGTGAAAAGACAACCCTCTTGGGTTGACAAAGAATGGGAGAAAATAATAGCAAATGAAACAACTGACAAACGATTAATTTCCAAAATATACAAGCTGCTCAAATAACTCAATACCAGGAAAACAAACAACCCAATTAAAAAGTGGGGGAAAGACCTAAACAGATATTTCTCCAAAGAAAATATACAGATGACTAACAAACATATGAAAAGATGCTCAACATTGCTCATTATTAGAGAAATGCAAATCAAAACCATACTGAGATATCACCTCATACCCGTCAGAATGGCCCTCATCAAAAAGTCTACAAACAATAAATGCTGGAAAGGGTGTGGAGGAAAGGGAACATTCTTGCACTGTTGGTGGGAATGTAAATTGATACAGCCACTATGGAAGATGGTAAAAACTAGGAATAAAACCACCATATGACCCAGTAGTCCCAGTCCTAGGCATATACTTTGAAGAAACCAGAGTTGAAAAAGACACATGTATCCCATTGTTCATTGCGGCACTATTTACAATAGGAAGAACATGGAAGCAACCTAGATGTCCATCGACAGATGAACGGATAAAGAAACTGTGGTACATATGCACAATGAAACACAACTCAGCCATAAAAAGAACACATTTAAGTCAGTTTTGATGAGGTGGGTGAACCTAAAACCTATTATACAGAGTGAAGTGAGTCAGAAAGAGAAAGATAATTATCATATTCCAACGCACATATCGGAAATCTAGGGAAATGATTCCGAAGAATTTATTTACAGGGCAGCAATGGAGACATAGAGAATAGATTTATGGACATGGGGAGAGGGGAGGATGGACATGGGGAGAGGGGAGGAGAGGGTGAGGTGTATGGAAAGAGTAACATGGAAACTTACATTGCCATATGTAAAATAGATAGTAATGGGAATTTGCTGTATGGCTCAGGAAACTCAAACAGGGATTCTGTATCAACCTAGAAGGGTGGGATGCGGAGAGAGATGGGAGGGATGTTCAAAAGGGAGGAGATATATCAATACCTGTGGCTGATTCATGTTGGGGTTTGACAGAAAGCATCAAAATTCTGTAAAGCAATTATCCTTCAATAAAAAAATAATAATACAATGATTACCTACCAAGTCTCAGAGACCATTAATGATGTTGAAGATCCAAAGAAGCATAAGATATGGCTCTCAAGGAGCTCATGGTTTAATCAGCAATACAAACCATTATAAAACACATGGTAAATATAATGTGAACATATGTGCTAGAAAGCTTAATAGTAACATAATGGAGAAAATGATTAATTCTGCTTGAGTGGTTCAAGATTTGTAGCTGATCCACTGAAATAAGACTTGAAGAATGATCAGGAGTTTGCTACTCAAGTAAGAAAAAAGAAAATCAGTGTTGGTTTAAGAAGTAGAAACAAGTGTCTGAGGCATGTGATATATTAGCTTACTTTTTCCAGAATCAAAGCTTAAGGCAAAAATGCTTATGTGAATACTTTATTGGTGAGAGAAACCCAGGAATTCAAAAGGGAAGGAAATCAAAGGGAGGTATCAAATGCAGGAAATTAACTAGGAAAGAACTATAAAGCTGGTCAATGCTTGAAATCCAGTGCAACTGATTTGTCTTCATCTCACAGGTCTGTTTTCTGAGGGCATAGTTACTACTGCATTTTAAAAAACATTATATTTATTTATTTATTTATTTGGAGTATAATTGTTTTTACAACGTTGTGCTAGTTTCTGCTGAACCACAAAATGAATCAGCTATATGCATACAAGTATCCCCTTTGTCTTGGATCTTCCTCCTACCAATGCCCCCAGCCCACCCATCTAGGTCATCATAGAACCTCCTGTGCTTTATAGCAGGTTTCCACTAGCTATCTATTTTGCACATGGTAGTGTACATAAGTCAATCTTAATATCCCTATTCATCCCACCATCCCCTCCCCACCATGTGCATTTTAAGAGAGTCCTTCAGGTAGAGAAGAATTAAAAATAAAGTCACCATTTCTCACTTCTGCTCAATCAAAAGCTTAACTTCATGGCTGTATAAGCATAAGTGCCAGTGTATTTTATTGCACTTCACTTCATATGGCACTTCCAGCTCAGTGGAAACCAGAAAGTCTCAGGCAAGAGATGAGATCTAGAGTACAGGCATGACACAAGGTGCTTATCATGTGAAGTTAGTCATCACAGAACTAGGGATAAAACAAGTGGCCACAGACAAGGCACAGATGAGGTCACAAGCAAATGGAAGTGGTACTTGGAAGGTGTCTTATACAGCCCATTCTTTGCATTTCTCAGATCCATTCCTACC
The DNA here is from genome assembly GCA_007570785.1 of Antilocapra americana. Classification (NCBI taxonomy): domain Eukaryota; kingdom Metazoa; phylum Chordata; class Mammalia; order Artiodactyla; family Antilocapridae; genus Antilocapra; species Antilocapra americana. The sequence goes on from ML664199.1 coordinate 19,469,060, forward strand.
CTCCAATTTTTTCCAGTTCTCATACTGCAGAATGACCCACCATGTTTATAAAGATAAAATGTCCTCACTTCTCCAAAAGAGGAAGTGGAATTCACAGAAACAATATCTGCAAAGACTTCATGTAAGGAAGGTGGTAAAACAAGCTATGACACTTAACTGCCACAACCAGTCCACTATTGACCTCTAATTAGAAGACCATGATGCTGTCTCAGACATTTTGTCAGTGTTAATTCAGATCCTCTATTGAAAGGTCTAGGTAAGGGGCCTTTCCAGGGCACTGTAACCCTGACAAATGTCACAGATCTTTTGGAGAATAAAACAATGGACTGTATAATATATAAACATATTTGTGGTGTTGTTAGGGACTTAGAATCTCCTTCTATCAATGAACTGTGAGTCTGTGGACTGATTTAAATCTGGAAATTGGCAGGACATGAGTTTCCATTTTAATGACTGATATTAATTTCTTTATTCCTACAACTCAAGAAATGCCATAGTCTACTGTCAATGTATATAACACCTGGGATTCTCAGATTCCTACAACCTGGGCATCCTGATTACCATTCTGGACTTCAGTGTCAATTATGGCAATTACATCCACCTTACATCTGATGAATGAGTGCTGTCATTAAGCCTCTGCATTTCTGACATTTATCTTCGCCATATTTATTAAAGAAGCTAGTTTCATGAGAGCATTTCTCAACATTCTAGCCTGCAGATAATAACCACATTTAACCTCAAAAATCCCACTACCTCCCCTTCCCATGACTGATCAGTGTATTCCCTGTTATCTTAGAGAAGAAAGTGTATCCTTTAGGAACTTCTTGGAAGCCTATCGTTCTTAGATAGTGGCTTCTCAGGTCTTTCCAAGTATGTCCATTTTGGCTTTCTCACCTTTCTTTCCCTCTGACATCTGCCTCAGCTCTATTAGAATATCTTAGATAATCATGTGTAAGCCTCAGAGTCATCACTGCAGATCATTAGGGCTACCCACTTGCCAGGATATTTAAATCTGACTCATGGGTGAGACTATCATGTGAATACATTATATTGTCCAGTCTAATATTCTGCTTCCCAAGTCTGACATCCTCAATAATCACCCCTCTACCTGTTTTCCATGTCCCTGCCAATATATATAGCCATATCAAGCAATTCCTTTCATTGATAGGATACTTTCTTCAAGATGGGGACCTTATCTCTTTCCTGAACATATACTAAGAAACTTATCCCTGGTAACTGCCCTAAATGGAATGAGTCTTGATGAAAACAGATCTAAAGGAGAATAAATATTATCCTACAGGCACTTGTCTAGGCTGAAGTCAATACAGTGTCTTTAGACAAGGAAAGGCTGTGGTATTTTGGAAGAAGGCAAAGGGCTGTTCTTAGTGCTCCTAAATATTCAAAGAAATTTGGGGACTTAATATTCTCAGGCTTGTTCTTGTAAATGTCCCTAATCTTGTTTTGAGAGTCTTACTTGTTATAATCATGGCTCTAAATTTAATGCAGGAGACCTGGTGAGCCTGTGAATTTGGTTTTCTTTTGCAGTTTTGCCATCCTATAATTAGATCCTAGGCCTGATCTTCAGCAGAGGGGTTAGGAAAACTGTAACTTGAATTTTAAAATTTTTCTTTCAGTCAGAGCAGTGCTATTATTATAATTTGTTTTATACCTGCTTAAGAACACTCCCACCGAATCTTCCTGGGGTAGCCATGTCCAATGGTATCAGTAAACTCGTAATTCAGGACTTGGATGTACCTCTTCACTGAATGCCAAAAAGATATGACACCAAAAGATGAGTCTCCCAGATCTGAAGATGTCCAATATGCTACTGGGGAAGAGCAGAGGAGAATTACCAATTACTGCAGAATGAATGAAGTGGCTGGGCAAAGTAAATACGAAACTCAGTTGTTGATGAGTCTGGTGATGAAAGTAAAATCTGATGTTGCAAAGAACAGAACTGTATAGGAATCTGGAATGTTAGATCCATGAATCAAGGAAAATTGGATGTGGTCAAACAGGAGATGGTAAGAATAAATATCAACATTCTAGAAATCAATGAACTAAAATGGATGGGAATGGGTGAATTTAATTTAGATGAACAATATATCTACTACTGTGGGCAAGAATCCAATAGAAGAAACAGAGTACCCTCATAATCAACAAGAGTCTAAAATACAGTACTTGGGTAAAACCTCAAAAATAACAGAATGATATTGGTTCATTCCCAAGGCAAGCCATTCAACATAAAAGTAATCCAAGTCTATGCCCCTATCACTGATGCTCAAACAGCTGAAGTTGAGCATTTCTATGAAGACCTACAGATCTCCTGGAGTTCAGATCAGTTGCTCAGTCATGTCTGACTCTTTGGGATTCCATGGACTGCAGCATGCCAGGCTTCCCTGTAAATCACCAACTCCCAGAGCTTAATTTAAACTCGTGTCCATCAAGTCAGTGGTGCCATCCAACCACCTCATCCTCTGTTGTCACCTTCTCCTCCTACCTTGAATCTTTCCCAGAATCAGGTTCTTTTCAAATGAGTCAGTTCTTCATATCAGGTGGCCAAAGTACTGAAGTTTCAGCTTCAGCATCAGTCCTTCCAATGAATATTCAGGACTCATTTCCTTTAGGATGGACTAGTTGGATCTTCTTGAAGTCTAAGGGACTCTCGAGAGTCTTCTCCAACACCACAGTTCAAAAGCACCAATTCCTCATAACTCAGCTTTCTTTATAGTCTTAACTCTCACATTCATACATGACTACTGGAAAAACCATAGCTCTGATTAGCCAGACCTTTGTTGGCAAAGTGATGTCTCTGCTTTTTAATATGCTGCTAGGTTGGCCATAAATTTTCTTCCCAGGAGCAAGCGTCTTTTAATTTCATGGCTGTGGTCACCATCTGTACTGACTTTGGAGCCCCCACCCCCCAAAAAAAATGAAGACAGTCACTCTTTCCATCGTTTCCCCATCTATTTGCCATGAAGGGATGTGACTGGATGCCATGATATTAGTTTTCTGAATATTGAGTTTTAAGCCAACTTTTTTCACTGTCTTCTTTCACTTTCATCAAGGGACTCTACACTTTTTTCCATAAGGGTGGTGGCATCTGCATATCTGAATTATTGATATTTCTCCTGGCAATCTTGGTTCCAGCTTGTACTTCCTCCAGCCCAGCATTTCTCATGTTGTACTCTGCATATAAGTTAAATAAGCAGGGTGACAATATACACCCTAGATGTACTCTTTTCCAAATTTGGAACCAGTCTGTTGTTCCATGTCCAGTTCTAACTGTTGCATTCAGATTTCTCAGAAGGCAGGTAAGGTCGTTTGGTATTCCCATTTCTTAAAGAATTTTCCACAGTTTGTTGTGATCCACACAGCCAAAGGCTTTGGCATAGTCAATAAAGCAGAAGTAGATGTTTTTGTGGGACTCTATTACTTTTCCAATGATTCAACGGATGTTGGCAATTTGATTTATGGTTCTGCTGCCTTTTCTGAATCCAATTTGATCATCTGGAAGAGTTGTACTGTTTAAGCCTGGCTTGAAGAATTTTGAGTGTTACTTTGCTAACGTGTGAGATGAGAGCAATTGTATGGTATGAATTGTTTGAACATTCTTTTGTATTGTCTTTCTTTGGGATTGGGAAAAAAACTGACCTTTTCCAGTCCTGCAGCCTCCGTTAAGTTTTCCAAATTTGCTGGCATATTGTGTGCACCACTTTAAGAGCATCATCTTTTAGGATTTGAAATAGCTCAACTGGAATTCCATCACCCCCACTAGCTTTGTTTGTAGTGATGCTTCCTAAGGTCCATTTGACTTTGCCTCCCAGGATGTCTGGCTCTAGGTGAGTGATCATACCATCATGGTTATCTGGGTCATGAAGATCATTTTTGTATAGTTCTTCTCTATATTCTTGCCACCTCTTCTTAATATCTTCTGCTTCTGTTAGGTCCATACCATTTCTAGACAGAAATGGTATAGACCTCCTAGAACTAATACCTAAAACAAACAACAAACAAAAAAACATGTTCTATTCATCATTGGTCATTGGAATGCAAAAGCAGGAAATCAAGAGATACCTGAAATAACAGGTAACTTTGGCCTTGGAGAACAGAATGAAGCAGAGAAAGGCTAACAGAATTATGCCAAGAGAATGCGCTAGTCATAGAAAATACTGTTTTTCAACAACACAAGGAATGACTTAACACATGGACATCACCAAATGGTCAATACCAAAATAAAATTGATTACATTCTTTGTAGTCAAAGATGGAGAAGCTGTATACAGTCAGCGAAAACAAGATCTGACCTGGCACTGACTGTAGCTCAGAACATCAGCTTCTTACAGAAAAAATTCAGGCTTAAACTAAAGAAAACTAGGAAAAACACTAGGCCAGCGAGGTATGACTTAAAACAAATCCCGTATGAATTCTCAGTAGAGTTAATGAATAGAATCAAGGGTCTAGATCTCGATGAAAATGTGCCTGAAGAACTATGGACATAGATCTGTAATATTCTACAGGAGGAGGCAAACAAAACCATCCCAAAGAAAAAGAAAAGCAAGAAGGCCAAGTGATTATCTGAGTAGGCTTTAAAAATAATGAAGAATGAAAAGAAGTGAAAAGCTAGGGAAAGAGGGAAAGGTACACCCAATTAAACAGAGTTTCAAAGAATAGCTAGAAGAGACTAGAAGGTCCTCTTCAATGGACAGTGCTTAATAATAGAAGGAAACAATAAAAGAGGAAAGACTAAAGATCTCTTCAGGAAAATTGGAAACATCAAGGCATCATTCCACCCAAAGATAGGCACAATAAAGAATAAAAATGGTATAGACCTAGTAGATGCTCAAGCAATCATGAAGACATGGAAGTAATACACAGAAGAACTGTATAAAAAAATTCTTAATGAACCTGATCACTATGATGGTTTGGTTAGTCTCCCAGAATCAGATATTCTGGAGTTCAAAGTCAAGTGGGCCTTAAAGAGCACTGCTGTTAATAAAATTAGTGGCTGGGATGAATTCCAGAAGAACTATTCAAAGCCTCAAAAGCAGACACCATAAAGGTTTTGCATTCATTATGTCAGCAAATCTGGAAGACCCAGTAGTGGCACAGGACTGGAAAAGGTCAGTCCTCATCCCAATTCCCAAGAAGGGTAGTACCAAAGAATGTGCTAACCATTGGACAATTGCACTCATTTGCACTCCAATGCTAGTAAGGTCATGCTTAAAATCTTGCATGCTAGGCTTCAGCATTATGTGAACCAAGAACTTCCAGATGTCCATTCTGGATTTAGAAAAGGAAGAGGAACTAGAGATCAAATTGCGAGCATCTGCTGTATTACAGAGAAAGCAAGAGAATTTCAGAAAAACACCTATCTATTTTATCAACTATGTTAAAACCTTTAACCTAGTGTGGGTCATGACAAACTGTGTGGATCATAACAAACTGTGGAAAGCTCTTAAAGAGACAAGAATATCAGACCATCTTATTTGTCTCCTGAGAAATCTGTATGCGGGTCAAGAAGCTACAGTTAAAACCCTGTATATAACAACTGATTGGTTCAAGATTGAGAAAGGAGTATGACAGGGTTGTCTGCTGTCACCCTGTTTGTTTAACCCATATGCTGAGCAAGCACATCATGAGAAATGCTGGGCTGGATGAGTTATAAGCCAGAATCAAGATGGGTTGGAGAAACATCAACAACCTCAGATATGCGGATAATACCACTCTAACGGCAGAAAGCAAAGAGGATCTAAAGAGACTCTTGATGAGGTGAAGGAGGAGAGTGAAAGAGCTGGCTTAAGACTATTGAAAAAATACTAAGATCATGGCATCCAGTTCCATTACTGCATGACAAATAAAAGGGGAAAAGGTGGAAGTAGTGACAGATTTCCTCTTCTTGGACTCCAAAATCACTGTAAACTGTGACTCAATGAAATCAGATGATTGCTTCTTGGCAGGAAAGTGATGACAAACCTAGATAGTGTGTTGAAAAGCAGAGACATTATTCTGTCAACAAAGGTCCATATAGTCAAGGCCCTGGTCTTCCCCGTGGTCATGTATGGTTGTGAGAGCTGGACCATAAAGAAGGCAGAACACCAAAGAATCAATGGCTTCAAACTGTAGTGCTGGAAAAGACTCCTGAAACTCCCTTGGAAAGCAAGGAGATCAAACCAGTCAATCTTAAAGGAAATCAACTCTGAATATTAACTGGAAGGACTGATGCTGAAGCTGAAGCTCTAGTATTTTAGTCATCTGGTGTGAACAGATGACTCATTGGAAAAGTCCCTGATTCTGGGAAAGATTAAAGGCAGAAGGAAAAGAGGGTGTCAAAAGATGCAATGGCTGGATGGCATCACCAATGCAATGAACAAGAACTTGGGCAAACTCCAGGAGATGATGAGGAACAAGGAAGCGTGTTGCCCACCATGGGGTCTCAGAGAGTCAGACACAGCTGGGCGACACATGCTAACACAGGTGTTTACATTAATATGATTCTCTCATTAGGTAAATTTAGGTCACCAAAAGAAACAAATACAACTATACACTATGATACTATTGCATTTACATGTCAAATCTCTTAAGAGAATAAATTTTGTGTTAAGAGTCATTAACACAAAAAATAAACAAACCAAAAACAGAAAAAAAGAAAACAAAGTGCCATAAAAAAACATTGGGCAGTATTAGATCTATTCCTTGATCATTATGATGATATGGGTGTTTGAAAATATGTAAATTCATCAAATTGTACATATTAAATACCTGTAATTATTTATACCAAACATACCTCAAACAAAGCTGTTCAAAAAATTAAAAAGATTTCAGAAACTAAGACTTACAGAAGACCTAGGTTCTTATTTTCTACTCTTCTCTATCTGTCCCACTTTCTAAATATCCTATTCTTTTTCAAAATCCACCGATTTCTCTATGTCAAAGACAATGTCCTTGGAACATAACATGCTTAGTTGTTCAATTGTGTATGATTCTTTGCAACCCCAGTGACTGTAGCCCACCAGGCTCTTCTGTACATGGGATTACCCAGGCAAGAATGCTGGAGTGGGTTGCCATTTCCTTCTCCAGGGGATCTTCCCAACCCAGGGACTGAACCCACATCTTCTGCATTACAAGCGGATTCTTTACCCACTGAGCCTTCTGTGAAGCCACAAAGTGCTACATGAGGCCAATTTATTTACTGGTCAATCCTCAGTCAAGTTTCACTTCCACTTCATTTGAAACAAAAAGATAAAAAGAGCATTGACAACTACAATTTGTAATTTGTATTTGCTTTCCTTTAATTGTGGATTGTGGTACATACACAAAGGCTTTTTTTCTCTCTGCCTAGCAGTTTGTGAGATCAACTCTGGGCCCACAGCAGTGAAAATGTTGTCTTTATCACTGGACCACCAGGGAATTCCCATATATAAGCTTAATTATCCATTTATATTCTCAGTTAAATATGACATATTGTCCAATTTACTATTTCTTTCTAGATTAAGTTTTGAAATTAGAGTTTTCATTAAGAATTTCTTTTTAGCAAGGAATGCTGCTAAATAAACTCTCATCTACTTTTATTTATTTATTTTTAGTTTGAGGCATATTTCATTGATTCAAAATTATTTTCTGTCTGATGCAATTAGTTCTAAACAGAATCACACGAATAGTAGAATAAAAAGACAAGGGTTCTGGTAGGGTAAGACAGAGGGAAAATGAATTGTATTGCAAGAAACAACAAAGAATTACCTGAGTGTCACAAGAGCAAACATTTAAAGGTATGAAAAATTTTCACAAATAGCTGATAAAAACAGTAACTAGCACTTCCAGTCTGGTAATAAATATATTGCATCTTGATATTTTCCTTTAATACTTATACTAAGAAATATATACCCCTCATATATCACTATATTTTGTAGATGTTAAGTTTGTTGAAACTTTTTCTTCTCCTTAAGAGAACTGTGTTTTTGAATATTTTATAGAAGATATGAAATATTAAGGTATACATTCTGACATTAGTCTTTGCCAAGTGAGGTAAATTCTATAGAACTTAAGTTTTAATGTATATTGGCCATGTTTCAACTTATAATTTTATTTTCTGTCTGCATGTCTAGCACTAGGGTGTAATATGTTGTTGGTAATGAGGATATTTTAAAATGGTACAAATTTAATTAAGTATCCCCCAAAATTATGGCATACAAAAACTTTGGAACAGCAAAGTCTTGGAGAAAATAAAAGGAGAATTCACCTCATGTCTATAGACATGGATTTAATTAACTAGCGTGTGAAAGTATAGATCACACATTTAATTAAACATGTTCAGTAACAGCAGAGATGTTAGCCACCAAAGAACAAACAAAGCTCAAAAGTGATACCTGGAACTACCCACTCATCACCTCAAAATTACACAAGACTTAAGCAAATGCTCTGAAATTGAACGTCCCAGTTTTAAAACTAATCTAGTTTATTTCATAACTGTTAAGAGGGGTTTTTTTTGTTCTTCAATGTATATATTGAAATGTTTGTAGAGAATATTCATTTATAAAGAAACAGGGAGGAAACAGGACAAAATGGAGGAGTAGAAGGACTCATCTCCTCTCAAAAAAACAACAATATCACAACTGAATGCTGAACAACCATCAATAAAAGAAGAGTGGAACCTACCAAAAATGATATTTTGCATCCAAAGACAAAGTATAAGCCACAAGGACAAAATTATGATAAAATCAAATCCCACACCTGCTGAGTGGGAAACCCAAACACTGGAAAATAATAATCACATTGCAGAGGTTCTCTACAGGAATGACAGTTCTGAGTCACATGTTGCTCCCAAGCCAGGAAGTCTGCAAAAGCATTTGGTTTTGAAGGCCATAGGGCTTGCCTGTATGCAGGAACTCCACAGGACTCGGGGTAACTGAAACTCCACTCTTGTAGGGTGTACACAAGGTCTCAGGCACTCTGGAACCAGAGAATAAGGAGTAACTTCTAGAAGCCTGGGAAAGACCTCAGTTCATCTCAGTTTCTCAGTCATGACTCTCTATGACCCCATGGACTGCAGCTCGCCAGGCTTCCCTATCCATCAGCAACTCTCAGAAATTGTTCAGATTCAAGTCTATCAAGTCGGTGATGCCGTTCAACCATCTCATTCTCTGTTGTACCCTTCTCCTGCCTTCAATTTTTCCCAGTATCTGGGTCTTTTTTAAGGAGTCAGTTCTTTGCATCCAGTGGCCAAAGTATTACAGTTTTAGCTTCATTATCAGTCCATCCAATGATTATTCAGGACTGATATCCTTTAGGATGGACTGGTTTATCTCCTTGCAGTCCAAGAGTCCTCTCCAACACCACAGTTCAAAAGCATCATATCCACACATGACTCCTGGAAAAACCATAGCTTTGATTAGACAGAATTTGTTAACAAAGTAATGCCTCTGCTTTTTAATATGCTGTCTAGGTTGATCATAGTTTTTCTTCCAAGGAGCAAGTGTCTTTTAATTTAATGGCTGCAATCACCATCTGCAGTGATTTTGGAGCCCATGAAAATAAACTTTCACTATTTCTATTGTTTTCCCATCTACCTGCCATGAAGGGATGTGACTGGATGCCACGACCTTAGTTTTCTGAATGTTGAGCTCTAAGCCAACTTTTTTCACTATCCTCTTTCACTTTCATCAAGAGGTGCTTTAGTTCTTCACTTTCTGCCATAAGAGTGGTATCATCTGCATATATAAGGTTATTGATAGTTCTCCCAGCAGTCTTGGTTCTGGCCTGTGCTTTATCTAGCCTGGCATTTAGCATGACAAACTCTGCATATAAGTTAAATAAACAGGGTGACAATATGCACCCTTGATGTACTCCTTTCCTTATTTTGAACCATTCCATTATTCCATGTCTGGTTCTAACTGTTGCTTCCTGACCTGCATACAGATTTCTCAGGTAAGGTAAGGTGGTATGATATTCCCATCTCTTTAAGAATGCTCCACATTTGTTGTGATCCACACAGCCAAAGCCTTTGGCATAGTCAATAAAGCAGAAGTAGATGTTTTTCTGGAATTCTCTTGCTTTTTCTATGATATAACAGATGTTGGCAGTTTGATCTCTGGTTTCTCTGCCTTTTCTAAATCCATCTTGAATATCTGGAAGTTCTCAGTTCATGTGTTGTTGAAGCCTAGCTTGGAGAATTTTGAGCATGACTTTGCTGGTGTGTGGGACAGACCTACCTGGTTTAGGGGGTCTCCTGGGGAGGCAGGGGCAGCTATGGTTGACTGTGCAGTCAGACACTGGTGGCAGACCTACTGGGAAGAACTCATTGGTGCACACTCCCCAGGAGGCCTTTATTTTGACCTGGCCTCATCCAAGACCTTTATCTACCTAAGACCTATAGGCTCCCATGCTGGGATACTTCAGGTCAAACATCCAAAGAGTTAGGAACACAGCTCTGTCCCAGCCTACAACCACATCTGTACCCATCCCTTGACACAGCCCTGCCTTCCAGAGAAACAAGATTCAGCTGCAGCCACCAGTGGGCAGGAAGCAGCCTCTCCCACTAGCAGAGGCTGCACAAACCTCTGAGATGAGCCTCATGCACCAGACGGCAGACATCAGAATCAAGTGGAAATAAAAACCTGCAGCCTGTGCAGTGGAGACAAAAATCACAGAAAAATAAAAGGTGATAGCAGAGGAATATGTTTCAGAAGGAGGGACAAGATAAAACCCCAGAAAAACAACTAAGTGAGATAGAGATAGGAAACCAACCTAAAAAAGAATTTGGACTATTGACAGTAAAGTTAATCCAAGATCTCAGGTAAAGAATAGAGGCACAGACTGAGAACATACAAGAACTATTTAACAAAGACCTAGATGAACCAAAGAACAAACAAACCAAGATGAACAATACAGAAACTGCAATGAAAAGTACACTAGAACAAATCAACAGAATAAACAATAATAAATGAGGCAGAAGAATGAGTAAGCAAGCTGGAAGACAGAATGGTTGAAATCACTGCCATAAAACACAATTTTAAAAGAAGTATGAAAGGAAATGAAGACAGTTTAAGAGGCCTCTGAGACAACATTAAATGCATTAAAATTCTTATTACTGATGTACCAGAAGTAGAGAGAGAGAGCCTGAGAAGATATTTGAACAGATAATAGCTGAAAACTACCCTAACCTGGGAAAGAGTCACCCAAGTCCAGGAAGCACAGAGAATCTCATCCAGTATAAATCCAAGGAGGAACACACCAAGATATATAGCAATCAAACTGATAAAAAATTAAAGAATAGAGAAAATATTAAAAGCAACAAATTTCATACAAAATTTATCAGCTGATTTTTCAGCAGAAACTCTTCATTCCAGAAGGGAATGGCACAATATATTTAAAGTGATGAAAGGAAAAGCTTTACACAAAATACTCCAGTAAGGCTCTCATTCACATTCAATGAAGAAAAAAATTAATAGACAAGCAAAAGCTAAGATAATTCAATACCTAGGGAAAAACAGAAAAGGTGACAACTAGAAACAAGAGAATTATGAATGGCAAAGTTAATGGGTAAGGGCAAAAATACAGTAAAGGTAGGATATCATCCACACACAACTTTGATGTCAAAACCAGCAATTGTGAGGAGAGCACAAATATAGGATATTGTAAATAAATTTGAAATTAAAAGACCAGCAATTTAAAACAATCTTGTATGTATGTGTATATGTATATACACATATGTAGGTATGTATGTACATGGACTGCTGTATCAAAGCTTCATGGTAACCACAAACTGAAAATCTACAATAGATAACACACAGAGAAAGGAAAAGGAATCCAAAGACAACATTAAGATTACTCAACAAATCATAAGAGAAGAGATTAAAAGACAAAGGGAAGAAAAAATATTTACAAAAACAAGTCTAAAACAATTAACAAAATAGCATTAGGAACTTAAAATTGATAATTACTTTGACTATAAACAGATTAAACACTCCAACCAAAAGTCATAGACTGGCTGAACAGATACAAAACCATGGCTGTATATATGCTGTCTACAAAAGGCTGAAGAATCGATGCTTTTGAACTGTGGTGTTGGAGAAGACTCTTGAGAGTGCCTTGGACTGCAAGAAGATCCAACCAGTCTATCCTAAAGCAGATCAGTCCTGGGTGTTCATTGGAAAGACTGATGTAAAAACTGATACTCCAATACTTTGGCCACCTGATGTGAAGCGCCAACTCATTGGAAAAGACCCTGATGCTGGAAAAGATTGAGGGCAGGAGGAGAAGGGGATGACAGAGGATGAGATGGCTGGATGGCATCACTGACTCAATGGCCATGGGTTTTGGTAGACTCTGGCAGTTGATGATGGACAGGAGGCCTGGTGTGCTGCGGACCATGGGGTCGCAAAGAGTCAGACACGACTGAGTGACTCAACTGAACTGAACTGAACAAGAGACCCACTTCAGATCTAGGGACACATACAGACTGAAAGTGTGAGGATGGAAAAATGTAGTCCATGTAAACTGACATAGAAAGAAATCTGGTATAGTGAAATTCATATCAGACAAATAGACATCAAAGACTCTGATAAAAGACAAAGACAGACGCTACCTAATGATGAAGGGTTCAATTCAAGTAGAAGATATAACAATTGTAAATATATACACACCCAATATAGAAGCACCTCAATATATAAGGTGATTGTTAACAACCATAAAAGGAGAAATTGACAGTGACATAATAATAATAGCAGACTTTAATTCCCCACTTTCATCAATGGAGATATAATCCAGATAGACAATCAATAAAGGGCACAGGCCTTAAATAACTTAAATTTACAGAGGGTATTTCATTCATGTATTCAATTGACAAATACTTATTAGCTACCAAGTAACTTCAAAGCATTGCATTATTTGTTGCTTCATAACAAATTACGACAGACTTATCAGTCTTAAACTCTGCACATTTATTATCTAAATTTCTGTAGATCATGAATCCCAGAATGGCTTAGCTGGGTCCTCTCCTTCAGTGTTTCTCACAAGGCTGAAATCAAGGCATCGATCAGTTCTGGGGTTCTCATCTGATACTTGACTGGTGAAGGATCTACTGCTTACCAGGTTATGTGGCCATCAGCAAGATTCAGAACGTATAAGCTATCAGATAAAGGCCTTAGTGACTTGTTGGCTGTCAGCCAGAGATCACCCTTAGGTCCTTGTCATGAAGATCTACCAATGTGGTAGCCTTCTTCATCAAAGAAGAAGACCACTGAAGAGTCAATTGTCAAAGTCTGCTAGCAAGATGGAAGCTACAATCTTCTATAAGGTAATTGTGGAAATGATATTCTACCACCTTTCCATGTTATATTGGTTAGAAACAGACCACAGGTCCTATCTACAATCAAATCTGAATAGCTCAAAATACCATAAGGCAGAAGAGTCAGGTTCTATGGATAAAGCAGTGAACAAGACACAAGATACATGTTCTTATGAAAAATTAAAAAATATACAACAAAAATGCCACTGACATATTAGCAGTCTTTCTTTATTCTATATCTTGTCTGATTGATGATAATTATATATATATATATGTATGTGTGTATATATATATATACACATGTACCTATGTATACACACATGCATGCACTGACTCTGCTGTTTGAGTTTGCATGGTGAACTGAAAAGGATGGAGAAAATTAACGACAAAAATTATTAAAATGATCCAAAAATGAAGTAACAAAATTCTAGCCTAGCCTGAAAACAGTGGCACGGAAAGAAATTAGCAATTGCAGAAGATACTGGTGGCTGGCTGTTCTGAGAAAGGGGAGAATAAAAGTGAAGTGAAGCAAAGTGGAAGCAGCAAAGATGGCTTAGTTTTCATCTTTAGCAACTGGGAAAATAACAATATTTATAAAAATACTTTGAAACAAAATTTATTTGGAAAGAAAGATAACAAATTCGTTTTACACGTGATAGGGTGAAAGTAAAATGAAAACTTCAGGTGAGACTGTTCTTCAAAATGTAAGAGAGACAGCACTTAATGTTCAAAGAGAGATCAGAGTTGCAGAAATAGAAAACTGCACACAAAAAATAGTTATGCTTTGGTTGAGCAGAAAAATCTATTCCATAAAACTTGGAGAGTATGTAATGGGAATGATAGTTCTTTAAAATGGAATGATATAGTTTGATGTTAAAAGAGGCTTTAAGAATGATCTTGGTTTTATCTGCATCAAATCTGAAACATGAAAACCCTGAGGTCTTGAGACTCCTTTTACACCCTGTATCTTTTCAGCTCTGTTGCCTTTGTCTCACTGCTCTCTTGGCAGCCACTCTCCTCCCCCTGTCTAAATATGGGTCTAATACCTTGATGCTATCTGGTACTGCTTATCAGTCATAAAACACAGGCAAGTCATTTTACCTCTCTTTGTGTCTTACTCTTCCAACAAATGGGGATAATCATATATGTCCCCCAAACTTTGAGTCTTTATCAATGCAAATTGCCTAGTGATGTCCAGTTACAATAAATTAAAATGTAATAAATTGAACTATTATTATTAAAGATTCTGGTGCATGTTATTCTCTTCCCTTTATATTTGTTACAAATACTATAAACTGTATTGGTTTCTAATTGTTTCACCTTTAGCTTAAGTTTAGTTAAAACAGATTTTGAGTTTTAAGGAAAAAGACCAGGGGTGTACCAACTTTTAAGTATCATGGCACTTTACAAACACTGGGATATAGTAAATACTCAGTAAATATTTAATGATTTGATTTCATATGACAAATATTTTTCCTTTATTTGCATCCACTAGAAGCTCCTTAAGGGCAAAGATTGCTGTCTTCTATTCACTTTTTATTCACATCCTCTCTTCCTAGAGGGGCATTCAACATATACTAGGCATTCACTAAGTATTTATTGAATGAACAGATGACTAAATCAGTCATTCCTACATTCTTTAAGGTTACATTCATTAAAAGAAAACATTCAGACAGTCAAGGTAACCATACACTGGTTTAATTATTTTGATGATTCAGAAAAAATATATATTTTTGTCTCATGTTATCTCGAATATTTGATGCATATGAACCCAGTCTAAAATGAGATGTAGGATTGGGGAAACACTACGAGAAGTACAGAGTTAGCAGAAACTCTTTAGTCTCACAAGTGGTAGTATGTTTCCTTTGGTTTTTCTAACTTTACTGTTAACAGTGAGGCCTGGTGTGCTGCGATTCATGGGGTTGCAAAGAATCGGATGCGATTGAGCAACTGAACTGAACTGAACTGTTACAAATGTGCTCTGCTTCTACTTTGGGGCATTTTGAAGCTGCAGTATAGCACACAGATGATCTCTGCACAGTCGCAGTTAGTAGTGGGTAGGGCCTGCCCATATAATGCAGATACCCAGTTATCGGCTATACAGCTGAGTTGCACAAACGTTTGCCTTCAGACTTGAAGCCAGCTGTCAAAACAAAAGACTACCAGGACAAGACTCAGAAACTGTGAAAAGTTTAATGGCTAAAGTGAAAAGGAAATGAATAGGCATCGGCTTTGATTTCAACAGCCAAAAGCATGTTTCCTTCCACCAAACAAAAGTTGGGGTAGGTGAGAAAAAAAGGACAAAGTAAGCCACAGAAATTCCCAGTAGTTAAAGAAGAACAAATGGAGTTTGAAAGCCTCTGAAAATGTTATATCAATGCAGCTATTATGTTCTTCATGTTTCCTCTTTGGATATTATTGTAGGCCATGACCAATATAGACTTGAGTATAGGTTATCATGAATTACATGTCAACAAATTATTTAATTAGGGCCTATTACAAAGCAAAAACTGTGCTGATATATCTTTCATCACAATCCTTGTTCTCCATTAGATTACGCACTAAAGGTGAAAATTCATTAATAGACCAATGTGATTGGTTCATTTTTAAAATTACTTTGCACACTGAAGCCACTGAAGTTTTCAAACCAAAGACATAATAGGTAATGGAGATCATTTTTTGTAAATATATTAAGTGCATTTTAACTTCTCCTTTCATCATGGTTACACTGCAACTTTCCACCTAAATAAATCAAATTGTTCTCAAGAAGTAAACCATCAGTACTTCACCTCTTTGGCACAACAATAGGCAGAAAAGCCAGGCTTCTTAAAGAGAAATTGCTTCACTGTTTTAGTTATTATTTAACAAGTCAAAGGCTAACTGGAGAAGTTATAGAATTCTCCCTGTAAAGTGGATGAAACACTAGTCATCATTTAGGTTCAGTAAAGAACCCCCTTCAGTCTCTTCTTCAATCTACCCCCTTCAGTCTTCATCTCAGAAAAGGAGAGTTAATGAGATAAGTGGTAGTGACATGGGTGGATATCCACCCTTCTTTGGGAATTATTAGAAGAGAAAGCCTGAGAGCCACAGTTGTAAAAACTAAACCAATGGCTCGGGATAGTCACTAAAAGGCATAGTCATTAAAAGGATAGTCACTAGAAGGCAGTGAGATTCTATGATCCGGAGCCCTCTGAAATCAACAGGGAATTGACAGGACCCGCAAATAGCTGAAGATCTGCTAGGGAACCCTATAGAGGAGATCCCAGGAGTGAGAGAGAATGGCTTTGATGAGAACCGTATTTCAGACTTCTGGTATGTGGTTGAAGAGGAGATACAGTCAGATCTAAACGTGGTCTAGACGAAGAGCAGCTCAGCTAAAGCTGAATGAGTGAGGCTCTGAAAAGAAGAGAGGAGTAACATCAGCTACACCTTCCAGCCAGGGATACCAGATGAGCAAGCCGCAACCTGGGAGGGAAAAAAGACTCTGTGCTGAGGCTGGAAAAAACAGACACATTACCCTACAAGGTTCTGTAAGTCTTCCTGTCCTATATGACATCACATAGGTCTTATTTCTACTCCCATATGCTCAGCCACCACCTTGGAGAGAATTTGCCACTGTAAGGAAGAACTAAAATCTGAAAGCCAAAGCATTCTTTCCTAGGTGTGCAGAGCAAAATCTGTAGGCACTGTATGTATAAATTGTAGGAACAGATGATATTTGAAATAAGAAATGACTAAAATAGCCCTTCCCCCATCCTGCCACCCTCCAACTATAAAAATGAATAGTTGTTGAGAGAAAAACAAATCAGCTACTGATGAACAGAAACTACAGTTTCCCCAAATATCATAACTATATTGCTAGCAGTCAAATTTGGAGAGCTAGGTAGATGAGTTTTAAATAACAAAATAAAGAATGTCAAGAGGTTGCTTGTTTGTTCTCTGTCCAGACATATTTTAAGTCAGTAAAGGAAAGAAAAACTGCCTTTTGAAATCTTCCACTAGCAGAACAGAGCTTAACTCAAAGTGGATTTAAGGTCACAGCTGGTTTGATTTGAAGAGTCTCAGAAAGTTCCTTCCACTTTTCTTCCTCTTTCCTTTGAGTCAAATTTGCATCTACTTCTCTCAGTTACAGGGACAGAAATTCTACCCCTAGACTCAGGTCTTGAATATTAAAGGGAACAGAAGTGAAATAAGAATTACAGTGATTTTAATATATTCTAAGCTCTGTTCTGGGTGATTTAAATAGAAGAGCACAGCACTCAGGGTTATTTATGGAGCCCTTACTTGGTGCTGTGCATTGTGTTTGATACATACATTATCTCATTTAATCTTTACATTTCACACCAAACTAGAAGGTATTTATCTCCATTTTATAGATGGAGACATTTGGGATTAGAGAAGATAAATGACTTATCACAAAAGCAGAAGTTTATTAAATGGCAAAGCAGAATTTTTTTTTTAAAAAAGTCATATTCCAAAGCTAATGTCCTCTCTATCTATCCAACTGTTTTTTTCTTTTTCTTTTTTATTCCACATCTCCTGCATTGGCAGGCAGATTCTTTATCACTGAGCCCAACTGGTCTTATACAATTATTTTAAATTGCAAATAACATTATAAGGTAATTCTCTGTGATTTCTTACCAATAATTACTCAGAAAATTCTGGATAAACACATCAAAATAAAAATTCTTGAAGCAAGCCATCTGAGAGGGAGGTGACCAGTAAGGGGAAAATTGAGGCACTGAAGAAAACTTGAAGTTATTACAAAATATATCCTAGCTTTAGCTCAGTACACATTGCCAGTGCCAGGAATATAGTAAATAATGAATAAATTTTTGTTAATTCAATAGATTTCACTTCTCTTGTTAATTCAATAGTCCTCACTTGCCCAACTCCACATTTTCCATGCTATTTAACCTAACCAGGTTTCAAACATGGTTTTGCTCTTTTACCATGAATGATTATAAAAGAACTGACACCAGTGCCAACATCAACTTATATAAATGAAAACAGGTTCTGGAATTTACATTCCAGTTCCTACTACTGGATCCTTGCTCATTTGGTTCTGTATTTTACTAGATGAATATATCCTGGGGGTTTTATCTCTCATCTACCCTCAGTTACTGTGATAAAATTTACTTAATAAGATGGACATCCACCTTGGATAGGCACTGTGAAATACTTTCCCTGGAAGAAATTAACTTCAACAATTTCATTCTACTGAAAACTGCCATGTGTAAAAATTCATGAAGGATGCTTACAAAGACTTCAAGGCAAGTTCAAATACTAGCCTCAAGTAATGAAACTGATGAGAGGAGGCATATAAAGTGCAAGCAGCTAAAAGAATAAAGGAAAGATAAAGGAAGAGGTTACAATAAATCAGTAACAAGGATCTGTAAGTCTTCTTGAAGGAACAGTTCTAATTGGACGTAAAGCAGATAAGGAATGGTTCTTTAGATTATGAAGCACCAAGGACTTGAAGCTTTCTTTGGGATGCTTCTCTCCATCATTGCACCAAGCATATTTGCAACCACATATCCATGAGTACTTGGCCTGCATCTCACTGTCCCAGGACCTGGCTCAAATTTTATCCTCCTGTACTTTTAGCCAAGAAAGGCTTAAGGCATTAGCCTCTCAGGAGGATTTGTGCACTGAAAAATCACTTAAACAGTCAAGTGTTTTAATGATCTAAATGGGTAAATCAGTTTTAGAAGTTAATCATCCAAGGAGAGAGATTATGAGAGGAGTAGTACAGTTCAAGGGAAGGCCAAATTACCCTATTTGGTCAGGCAGCACCAGCTAAGAAATACTAGAGAAGAGGCTTTGGTGCTACACAAAATGAAGCAAAATGAAGAGCAGATCTTGTCTCTAGCACTCTCTGCCTGCACAGCTTTGGGTAACATCAATAAATGAGCAAAATTTATCTGTCATATAGTTGGCAATTACACATTGTAGCTACAATTAGTACACCATGTGATTAAACAGTATCATTAAAATATCTGGTGGTGTCTGGCATGCAGTTTTTGCTCAGTAAGTGTTAGCTTAATCAGAATCTTCATTCTAATAAACCAAGACATAGGAGCATCCCTGGTGTCTGATTATCTAGAAAAAGAAAATATACCATTTGTGCATCATGATAGAGTAAGAGTTTGTTCTTTTTCCTCTAGTAAAGAAGTTTGATTAAATTGTTCATAAGTTGATCTATTTTGGGCTGCAGTGATGAAATTTTTTGTGACGGGCAAGTCTAGGAAAAAATGAACACTGAATTTGAACCACTAACCCTCTTCTGCTGTTTAAGTGTCAACAAGAGAAACTAAAAACATTAATTTTGTGTATCCATATATGAAGGCCAGGTGGAATGCAGGAAAATAGAGCATTTTCTTCTAGGTTTGATTTCACTCAATCTAGTGAGTTTTTATCTTTCAAAGACACAATGATGCCCTGGGGATCATATCATATAGTATGCCAATTTATCATGTGAAATCTTGTATTTTTGGTAGTGTGAATACCTGCTAAATCTTTGAGATGTCTGGATATCTCTACACATTCTGTAAGATGTCAAAGATGTGACAAGAGGGGAAGAATTACAATCAGCTGAAAGGAATTCCTTACCAAGTTACAGAAGATGACTGAAAGGATATTTCAAACCACAACTATCAGAGAGTGGTCAGTTAAAAAAAAGATAAACTTCAACTATTGTAAATAACTCTATGGGAAGAGAGCAGTTTTCCCTGTTATGCTTCAAAGATGAAAAAAAAAATTAGATGTGCACCATCAGGCAGAAGTAAATCCAGCCCCAGGAGGCCACAGCACTGAATTCTTGTGAGAAAACAAACTTCAAGTATCTTCTAGCTTGAATAGCAACAGATGGTTATATGATCAATGGGTTTTTAAAACTATGAAACTCACTTAAGAGGATAAAAATCCTCAATATTTCTCACTTTGTCATATTTATGTATCTTCCGCAGTGGAAGAGGAAAGTAACTTCTTAAGGAGTGTGGACTACAAACCACCAAATGCAGAAGGTGCCCTTGTCAGGTCTGTATCCACAATTTTCCTTAATACTATAACTATGTGATCACTCTACCCCCAGCACCACCACCATAAGTGTAGTAATAATACTAACAGCAGAGAGCAACGCTCTAACACATCCAGTTAAAGACTAATGCTAAGTAGCTTCAGTAGTGTCTGACTCTGTGACCCTATGGACTGTAGCCCACCAGGTTCCTCAGTCCATGGGATTCTCAGGCAAGAATACTGGAGTGAGTTGCCATGTCCTTCTCCAGGGTATCTTCCCAACCCAAGGGTCAAACCAGGGACTGAATCCATCTCTTACAGCTCCTGCACTGCCAGGTGGGTTCTTTACCAGAAGTGCCATGGGGGAAGGCCCAAGAGGCCCCAATATTTCCTGCAAAGCTGCTATTTGCTTCTTAGCCAACTGGATTATATGAAATTCCTTTATACTTAAATCCCCCACCATTTTCAAGAGTTCAAACTCTTCCTGTATTGTCCAAGGTTTCTTTAATGAGACAAATCTACAATTAGATAAACGAAAAGAGATTAATACCCTCAGCATTACATCAGGTAAGTTTGGATTGATGCTATTGGAGTCTTTATTTGTAGATGCGAGTTGGGGAGATTGTACCATTTGAAGGAATGATTGGAAATAATATCTGCAGATAATAATTCCAGGAGAGAAGAGGGATGACCCTGAGACAAAGATAGGGTAGGTAGCATGATTCCTGTAAGTACAATGGACACCAGAACAAATGATTTCACAGTACAATCTTAGACTGGCTGCACTTGTGCTGGGATATACAAGGTTGCTACAGGGCCTCCACAACCCAAAGACATGGTCCTGAGTGTTTTCATATGTGTATTTGCATCTCTCTGTGTGTGTATATGTATGAGAGAAAGAGAGGGAGAGAGAGAGTCTACCTACCAGGTTAAACGTAATCCCCTGTGTACCTTCAGTGACCCTCTACTTGTGTTTAAAGTCATAGTAATGCTCGGGGCTGGTGCAGCGAGATTTCCCGGGGGGGAGGGGGGAGGGCGGAGGGAGGGGGGTCCTGGAGGGGAAGCATATGTAGACCCATGGTGATATCATGACATTGTATGGCAAAAACAATAAAAAATAAATAAATAAAATAAAATAAAGCAAAAAAAATAAAATACTTCCTATAAAAAAAAAATAAAGTCATAGTAAATATTCCAGTTCCACAAGATAACCTAATTTATTTGTCTTTAGAAGCTTCAGGCTTTTTTTTTTTTCAAACATAGCATGATTATATTTTAATACACAATCAAAATACAAAACACCACAGTAAACTGACAGCAATAAAATATGGTTTTTCATTTGCACTACACTAAGACATTGATATACCAAGGAAAATGAAAGGAGAGAAAAAGAGAGCAAATTGAAACAACACAGGAGACTGGTAAGAACTAAGCATATATGAAGATGACAGAACCGAAGAGTAACAGAAGAAAAGGCAATTTCTTTGTAGCATCATATTGCCAACGAGTAAAAATGTAACATATGTAGAGTTGTAGGAAATATATCCACATAAACACTCATAGATAAGATTGATGGTCTTCAGAAGCTTCAGGCTTCATACCTGGCAGTTTTGTCATTGTTCGGAGCTCTTAGAATTTCCCAGTCTTTCTCAGTGTGAACATTTAAGGGACTTAGCCACCTAAGTAAGATCTGCAATTTCAAGGACAACTGTTTGAAATCAATGAGTATGCCATTGTCTTGATGATGGGAGGTATAGATATTGACATCTGGGGAAATGGAAGTGAACTTTTAATTTACTCTATGTAGCCCCTGAAGGATAAGAAGTATGTGGGTAATGTTTTCAATGTGCTTGGCTTTAGAGCTGCATCTTTTCTAATTTATAATTTTAGTTGGGATTTCAGCCAATAATTGCAAAACCGGACCCAAAGGAGGAATGGGACATTAACTCAGGCCCTTTGATACCAATCCAGTCCTTCCTGAGTCGAGCTCAGATTCTGGAGGCTTCTCTGGGGATTAAAGCAGCCTCAGACACAGCTTGGTCCCTTCTGTGAAGGGGATTTCTCTGCAGTTGAGGCAGTGGTTTCACCAGGCCCATGCTCTACCAGCCCCATCTGCTGAGCACTTGTGGATGTGTTTATAAATGTTAATACTTCCTCTGGTGCTGAAGTGGACCTGTCTGTCTGTGCTGGTCCTACTGTCTTATGATTATCACAAATAAATATTTTCATGGTGACTGTGCAAAAAAATAGCTTGTGACATTCTTAAAAAACATATTCTCTACTTCTCTAACATACTAAACATAATCTAAGTCTGCTTTGATAATTATAATACAATTATCATTGAATAATTAAGTTATAATTATCATTTTAATATTACTAAAGAGTCATTATAATATCAATAGCACCCATTATGACAGTGTAGCTCGTTGAGGGATATAAAATGATCATTCCCTGCATTACATGATTCCTGTCCATTGTACATTGCTTTTTTGTATCTGTTTTACAATTTCCTTTCTTCCAAATTATAGGTTGTACCTTGTCACTGTGTCAAGTCACTGCACAGTGAGTCACTGCAACTAGTTGCTTAAACGCCTTATGAGCTAAGACAAAAGACAATCAAAAGTATATGCTGAAAGAGTCAATAAAATCTAACGGGAATCTGAAGATTTCCTTGTAGAATGCAGTGCCAGTAATTCAATGCATGCATTTCGTGGCAAGACTGATAAACCGTGATACAACTCTGAGATTACGGATGAAGTTGTAGGAAAATCTAAGAAAATAAACTTGGCATTAGCTCAACAATATATTTCAACCTACTAATGAAACATTCACTGGGAACCCAGATTTCTTTGTAAATATTTGATTTCCCTCACTATATTATTACTATTTATATTTCTATTGTCTTCATTAGTCTCAGCACCTTTTGAAAAGTAGGATGACATTTATTTATACCTTCTCATCCCCAAAGACCAGCTTAGTCCTTGACACATATACAGGTACTTAACTTATTGATTAGACAATAAATTAGTGAGTTTCCCCACTTAAGCTCTTCAGTTAGAGTTCTTTGGTTGTAAGCAAAAAAAAAATTGATTCTAGCTATAAGGAAAATGAGGAAGTCATTATAAAACATTGGACTGGAGTAGCTCAGCGAGTCAAAGAAATAGCTAAAAAATCAAGTTCAAAATAGAAAGAGCCTTACTATCTGGGGATCCAGATAGGAAATGTCAGTGCCTAATTTCCCCAGGGAACTCAGCTGTCCAAAACAGAAGTTACTGTAAAAAGGTGGTTATTTACATTTGAATTAATCAAAAGAAACTAAAAATTCAGTTATTAAGTTACTCTAGCTAGTTATATTAGCTAGTGCAACACTACTGAGTTGCACTAGCCATGCTTCAGTGCTCAGGATTCTCACATGGCTAGCAGTTATTAGACAGCATGAGTGTATCTTATTTTCATGATTGCAGTGTTATCCATGATAACACTATGCTAGAATGAACTAGCCTCCGACAAGAATCACACTCATTTTTCCATTCTGGGTCATGCCACCAAAGATTAAAAACCTGGAGAGACTTTCTTTGGCTGAGCCTCAGGTATGAGTTTACCACGATTGTGCAGAGAGCATCAGTGGAGAACAAAAAATGCCCAGACCACCTATAATGCAGAGAATACAAATTCCCCAAAGGATATTTAATTTCTAATATTAGAAGAACTGTACAGAAAACTGTACAAAAGAGATCTTCACAACTCAGATAATCACTATGGTGTGATCACTCACACTCAGCTAGAGCCAGATATCCTGGAAGGTGAAGTCAGGTGGGCCTTAGCATCACTACAAACAAAGCTAGTGGAGGTGATGGAATTCCAGTTGAGCTATTGCAAATCCTGAAAGATGGTGCTGTAAAAGTGCTGCACTCAATATGCCAGCAAATTCGAAAACTCAGCAATGGCCACAGGACTGGAAAAGCTCAGTTTATGTTCATATCCCAAAGAAAGGCAATGCCAAAGAATGTTCAAACTACCACACAATTGCACTCATCTCACACACTAGTAAAGTAATGCTCAAAACTCTCCAAGCCAGGCTTCAGCAATACATGAACCGTGAACTTCCAGATGTTCAAGGTGGCTTTAGAAAAGGCGGAGGAACCAGACATCAAATTGCCAACATCCGCTGGATTATCGAAAAAGCAAAAGAGTTTCAGAAATACATCTACTTCTGCTTTATTGACTATGCCAAAGCCTTTGACTGTGTGGATCACAATAAACTGTGGAAAATTCTGAAACAGAGGAGAATACCAGATCATTTGACCTGTCTCTTGAGAAACCTGTATGAAGCAACAGTTAGAACTGGGCATGGAACAACAGACTGTTTCCAAATAGGAAAAGGAGAACGTCAACGCTGTATATTGTCACCCTGCTTAATTAACTTATATGCAGAGTACGTCATGAGAAACGCTGGGCTAGAAGAAGCACAAGCTGGAATCAAGGTTTCTGGGAGAAATATCAATAACCTCAGATATGCAGATGACACCACCCTTATGGCAGAGAGTGAAGAGGAACTAAAAAGCCTCTTGGTGAAAGTGAAAGAGGAGAGGGAAGAAGTTGGCTTAAGACTCAACATTAGGAAAACTAAGATCATGGCATCTGGGCCCATCACTTCATGGCAAATAGATGGGGAAACAGTGGAAAAAGTGTCGGCCTTTATTTTTTTGGGCTCCAAAATCACTGCAGATGGTGACTGTGGCCATGAAATAAAAAGATGCCTACTCCTTGGAAGGAAAGTTATGGCCAACCTGGATAGCATATGGAAAAGCACAGACGTTACTTTGCCAACGAAGGTCCGTCTACTCAAGGTTATGGTTTTTCCAGTAGTCATGTATGGATGTGAGAATTGGACAGTGAAAAAGGCTGAGTGCCAAAAAATTGATGCTTTTGAATTGTGGTGTTGGAGAAGACTCTTGAGAGTCCCTTGGACTGCAAGGAGATCCAACCAGTCCATCCTAAAGGAGATCAGTCCTGGGTATTCATTGGAAGGACTGATGTTGAAGCTGAAACTCCAATACTTTGGCCACCTCATGCGAAGAGTTGACTCATTGAAAAAGACACTGTCACTGGGAAGGATTGGGGGCAGGAGGAGAAGGGGACAACAAAGGATGAGATGGCTGGATGGCATCACCGACTCAATGGACATGTGTTTGGGTGGACTTTGGGAGTTGGTGATGGACAGGGAGGCCTGGCGTGCTGCAGTTCATGGGGTCACAAAGAATCGGACACGACTGAGTGACTGAACTGAACTGAATATTAAAAGAAGCAGGAGCAGAAATTTGAGTGGAAGGAGAAATACAAATATTTACCACATATACCTATTCTTGCATGTTCATATATTCACTATAATTTTAACAAGAGAACATAGATGCATTGGGCATTGCATTTATCCATCAGTTAATGGAAACACAAGGCAAACTCTTTAAACTATCCATTCTCTCGACAAGCATCTGGGTTGGGGTATGCAAGGCTGCTTGATGCTCTGCCAGAAATTCTGGCAGGTAGGGAAGAAACACAAAGAGCCCTGGAACCATTTGCCTGGTCTCTTTATGTCTGAACTGTACTTTCCTTTAAGCCCTGTCTGGTGATAAAAGGAATTAAATATTCATATCAAGTTTGGGAAGGCTAACACTGCTGGCTTCAAAGGGTCACTTTTGATTATGCAGCAGCCTTCAGCTTCCACAAGGAAGGGGAAGGGAAAAAGAGGTTTCTGTCAGTACACAGAATTATAATACATTCATTTTCACCACACAGAATGCCTTAGTTAAATATCTCTGGCTTGATTTATGACAGCAGATCATAGCTCACAGTTCCTTGTGGTCTCACGGTAGCATGCGGGAAAACACATCCAAAACCTAAACTAGTTTCACAGTCAACCTGCCAAGAACTCAGCGCTTCACTCTTTACCAAGGTTTGAACAAGAAAAAGCAGGCATACAAGACATGAAAAATAAGATTTTGATATGGAGATTGGGCTGGTAATTAAGAGCCCTGGACTTTGGTTCCAGCTCGGAGTCTCAGATTACCTGAGTGTAAAAGAAAAGAATTGGATTATGTGATCCTCAGGGTCTTTTTGGCTCCCCAGATTCTTTTCTGACTGTGCTGTTACATAACCACACTGTCTGTCCTCTCACCCAACTAAACCATTCTCCCCCAGTATCTCCTGTTTGTTGGACTTAGCACTGGATCATTTTAGCGTGACCCTTTTGGGTGCATGAAGTTGCCTTTTTCCTCCCTCTCTCCAATAAGGTAGCCAGGTCCTTAGTAGTTTCTTGCCTTTGGTATTTCCTTTGTTCCAGGGTTAACATCAGAAGCAGTTTGAAGTCAAGAGCTATCCTTTTATTTGTATAGACATAAACTCACTGAGAGGGTTATTCTGGAAATCTCCAAAGAGAGGGGATCAAAGAAAATGAGTTTTAGAAAGATGCAAGAGAGAGGAAAGAAAGTTTTTCCTAGACTGGGAAAGCGAGACAGGAGTGGTTATTTGACAGCATGCTTCCTACATATGCTTTCCTACACCTTGAAGACAAGGGTGTGACTTGTCACAGCATATCTTAGGGAACTGGACGGTCGGAAGCAGGGTTCCCAGACTTGGATTCGCAACACCAGGTATGCTACTGAGACCAGCAGAGGTTGGCTGTGACTGAAGTGAAGACTGAATGATGACAGAGGAAAAAGATGATGAGTATCAGTTACGATTTCAAGAAAAGCTGCAGCAGCGGAGTCTGCAGTGATCTTACCGACCTTCCTATTATAAGTTTCCACAGGAAAAGAAGTGAACCATATCCTAGAGTAGCTTAGATATACAGGAAGAAGTAGATCTGATCAGAAGTATGTAGATCGTAGTGGACACTACACTGCACTCACAGACCTTCCCTTCAGTAATAAAGGCCAATTTTCCTTATTGCCTAGAGGCCTGCAGCCCTATAACCCTCAGCTGTCAGCCCTAACCAGGAATTTCCTTCTGCTAACCATTACAGTCACTTCTCAAGGGTAGCCTGTATGTCTGCTCAAAGTGAGGGTGCTCAGGACAACGCCAAAAACCTGCTCTAGTCTCTGGGATCCCAGGGGATTTACTGAATCTTTTGAATATATCACACAGCCTGATCCCCCTCTCTGCCCAATCCTGCTTCCTTACCTTGTATACTGTACATGTTAATCCTGAGACCATCTCTAATAACATTTCTGCACACAAATTTAAACCTTAGAATCTGTGTCTCAAGTGCCTGAGACACAATATCTTATAGGTAAGAAATCATTTCTCCCTCATTCGAAATCACTTAAGTCTTTGATCTCTTCTTCTTTCAGGCTCTCGTATCCATTCAGTATTTACTGAAAAGCACAGGGATTGTGCTAAGCCTCTAAATCCAAAACTAGACAAAAGACAGATATGCTTACTCCCTTCATATGTATGCTAACAATTTTTGCGTCCCCATGCTAAATATGTCTGATCTAACTCATTTGAACTGCTTTCCATAGTTTTGACGAGCATCAGTTTCATTCAATTTCTCGGGGACAGAAACCACATCATTATATCTGCATCAGTTCCAGAATCATAAGGAAAGATAGGTCAAAAAGCAAGGGGAATTAAGTAGTGTTGTGTGATACCACTTAATTGACTAAGAAAACTATGCTATAATATTCACTTCTTCCTTTTATACATGGAGATACTAAAGTGTAGACTAGTTTATGTAACTTGCCAGGACCAAAAAAAAAAAAAAAAAAAGTCAGGTTTGAGCTCCAGAAGTTCCTTGGTTTGCAATATGTGATTTTTTGTAGTCAACTCCTCTTTACATTACACAAAAGGACATATAAGAGACCTTAGTAATTGTCTGATGAACGAGGGAATGAATGAGACAACAAACGAATGGTCAATTATCTATAGGTCACCAAGTCAGGAGCTAAATCTCTTAGTTCATGATTTCTATGCTAGTTTTAGAGGCTTTTTTGTTGAGGAGAGGTACACATTTCCTCATCATTTTGCAGCTATTATGATGTGCTCTTTGTGGATGTTACAGAGTGGAAATAATGCCTACTCTATATTTGGCTCTATGAACTTTCAGCTCCAGGGGACAGGCTTAAAATTTAGCATTAGAAAATCACTCCTGGACTTAGTAGAATTGATGGAGATGTCTGCTTTCAGGGGACACCATAGCCAGAGGAAATCTTTCTTATGTAAAGAAACAAATAGTCCACTGCTGAGGATAACTTAAGGACAAAAATCAAAAGTCAAGGAAAATAAGACTTACATCTACTGGGCTGCAGAGAACCAGAATAGGAAGCTCCTAAAAAGAAATCACGATTCCTCCCAGTCTTCATACACCACACTCTCTCTTTATCCCACTTAAAGATAAGACAGTTTTACAGAAGATTATTTAGCAAGGATTTACTCCACAAGAGAGTATGAGGTCCAAACTCCCTGGTCAAGTTTGCAGATGACTGATTTGGAACTTAGTCTTTAAATGGGTTTCACTACCAGTCTCCTTCCTCATGGTCTCTATGGCCCAGATAAGGCATAAAGAGAAAATAGGCATCATTTCTTACATCTCAGAAAAAAAGTTTGGGGGCCAGATCTCCAAAAATATAGTTGATTACAGAATAAGATAGTTTTGCAGCCCAGCTCTGCTGGAACATTATACAGTACATTTTACTTTCTAACATTTTCACTGTCTTGTATCTATTTCTATTCTTTTGATTTTGCTTCATTACATCATGGTCATGGCTGCCTTTGTCTATTACGATATCCCAAAGACCCATAAAGAGTCTCTTTCTTATTATATGTGGTCCAAAGATAAAGCCACTTAAAAATGAGCTTTAACAAGAAATACTCATCCTGACAAATAGCTATCTCTTCTAGTTACCAAGAAAGACAGAGTAGAGTAGAGCAAATCTAAGTGGGCTATTAAAATAGGAGGTTTCTGATTGCCTGCTGTGGAGAACTACTCAAGGTGCATTTTGGAAATGTGCCTTCATTATACAAAGTGGCAGCTAGCCTTGCTGATGAAAATTCTTTAGCTTTCACGGTCTTTAACATATGCTGGTGCCTGAAATCATGACTTCTATACTCCACTAGCTCAGTGCACTCTGCTTCTAATGTTCCCTATCAGAAGTTAGCAAATCTAAAGAGTGTTATTATTTATTCTATCACTGTTTTGCTGTTCATCTTAAAGAAACACATGGATAGGATATTTTAGTTAAGAGAAAAAGACAAATGATAAATTATTTCCATTCTTTAATTTTCCTAATGTGAAAGTGGAAAAAAAATGAAGATTAGACAGGAAAATCAAAACTGACTGCCTACTGGGTTAGGTATTGTACTTATTGTTTCGCTTGCCCTCATGGCAACTATTAACTCCATTTTACAAATAAGATTTATGAGAGTCCAAAAGTTCTGAGGATCAAATGAGACTATCCAAGGATATGCATTGTAGGCTACAAAGCATATCACACATGAAAAGTCCTATTCTTTTATTTTAGGTATGAATGAAAAAATCTATTAACAGCAATTAATGCTATATTATATTTATAGTTTTCTGATTTCTATCAATTTTAATACCAGTAGCCAGAGGACATAACTTACACTCTTACTTAGTTAACCCATATTCAACTTGTCTTAGAGCTTAATAAGAATCAATCATATTATTTAGTTACCTTCAACTATAGCAAATAGAAAATACTTATTTAACCTTATCTAGTTACTGATCTTTAAATTACAAAGGCACAAAATAATCATAATAATAACTCATATATTCTAAAATATTAATATAGGTCTATCTTTATTCTAAGTTGAACTTATTTTGCTAATCCCCATTACATATTGATTGTAAGTCAATTTTCCCTAATAGCTGCATTCACTAAGAAACAAATTGCTATTACAAGTTAGAGACAAGCATTGGTAGGAGGTAAAAAAAAATGCATAACTCTGACTATCTAGTCAGTGCTTTATTGAAGTGGAAGAAGGAACAGACTCTAATGATGAGGATGAGTATTTCTATTGAGAGTGCTTTACTGTCAGAAAGAACCCAATGTCATGTTCCCTCAGAACTGCCTCCTTTGTGCTTCCTCCATCACTCCCCCAGGCTGTGCCTTCTGTCTCACTTGCTGGATCACTGTAATGTGTACTAATTGGGCTCCCTAACTTCAAGCACTTCCTTTCCAAACATGGCCACATTTGTTTCAATTATCTTTAAAAACATGAAGGTAACCACGTCACTTTCTTCTTCATGAGAATTTAACAGCCCCAAAGCATTTAACTGCAACGGACCAGAACCTGCCAACTCAGCCTAGCACAGTCTGGGTAAACAGTTGTGAAAGTAATTCCACTCTCATCATACTTTACTCACTCATTTCTTCCAAAGCATAGCTGATACTTCAAGCACACTAGACTTAGTTCTAGTTTCAAACTCAGCTTGGCCTCTCCTACTTGATACTTCTGTGGTAATCCCTCTTCTTGAATTGCCTAACCTGTCACTCCCTAATGCATGCAGTCATTCCAGGTAGAGATCTGCCTCTTTCAAATTCATGTCCAAATTCCACCTCTAATTTGTATAAACCTCAAGAGTGACTACATGTTGCCTTTCTCACTACTACCATGAGTGGTAGCTCAGATTCCAAATTAAACTTAATTACAGAAAACATTTATTATAAATGGGAATTTGCAAACTGAAATTACTATTAATCACATTTTATCTTAAAACATTTCTGTAAAGTATATATTTTAATTCCTATTTTATATGAGAACATTAAGACTTTATTATAGTAAAGCCAAATAATGTCTTCCAAAATACTCAGAAACTTCTTTTGCAAACAGTAATTTCCACAATTTGGTGACATTTATAAACAAGGGTAAGTGAATAAATGCTCACATATGCAGTTGATTTTTAAAGAAAAAAATCTAAGTTTTTAGTCCCTTCACAAGAGTTGTCACATAAAATCCAATACATTACTGAATGAGTATATGTTATTTGTAATATGACATAATTCCAGATGCTTCATTAAATGCCTGGATAGCACCTTGAAACAATTCATTCCATGCTCTAGCACCTCAGAATCGCTAATGAATCACAGATCAGAAGAACAGACAAAATTAAGCCATTTGTCAGTAATGACGAATGAAATATTAGGCAAGTAGGTTCAAAAACTCAGCTTCACAAGTACCAGATGATGAAAGTTTAACTCCAGTTCATGTGAAGTATAAAAGCATGGGGTTTTAGCTAACAGTACATTTAATGTTATTAAGAACTGAGACATACCCGTGAAGAAACATGAAATCATGGGCTTTGGGGAAGAGGCACAAAATCCAGGGCAAAAT
Source organism: Antilocapra americana (assembly GCA_007570785.1). Taxonomy (NCBI): domain Eukaryota; kingdom Metazoa; phylum Chordata; class Mammalia; order Artiodactyla; family Antilocapridae; genus Antilocapra; species Antilocapra americana. The sequence goes on from ML664199.1 coordinate 19,500,713, forward strand.
AGTTTCCATATTCTCTGCTCCAGTTATCTGTAACAGGTATGAGTTAAACCTTGATAAAATATGGTGCATTCTAATAATGGTGAAGAGTATGATGAAGGGTTTGAAAATCAAGTATTATGGGGAATTATTAAAGGAATTGATGATTATAGCCTAGTGTGGGGGGTGGGGAAGATTCAAGGAAGTCCGCCACTGAAGCACAGAATTATAATCAATAAATGAAGGTTACAGATGGTAATTTTAACAATCTGAATAGAGAAACCCATTCAATTAGAACTCAACAAAAGCCAGGCTCTGCTTCCCTTTGGCTCCAAAGATATCCCTTTTTCCTGACTCTTTCCCTTTGCTTAAAATGATGCTACTCAAAGTGAGGTCTGCCATGAGCAAAGAGCTTACATTAAACTGAGAGTTTCATGCTGCTTCTTGCATAAAGTCTTGCTACATATAAAATAGCTGAAGTAACTGGTGTGCTTAGTGGCCTAGTACATTTACATCCTAGTGAAGCTCTCAATCTTATAGATGAAAAAATCACACTTCATCTTGTTCTAAGGTTCTGTACTCCTTCTACCTTCTACTCACAACCACAAGATGTAATCCTCAGAGCCATGTTGCTCAACTCTTATAAACAATGTCCTTATATACACCCAGGATTTCATGGACATTTCTAACATTAAATATTCTATTCCCTTTTCCTCAAAAAATAATGTTGAAGTGTTATAAGAGGCACACTGAATTTTTTTCTCAAAAATGTGATATAAATGAACTATCCTTTTGCCTTCTCCCTAAAAGAATATTAGAAAATCATGATTATAACGCTACATGGATTATTTTTTTTCATTCCAGCAGTGATGAAAACATTGTCAAAAGATAAGATAAAAGTCTAACCATGTCAACTAAAGTCATCAGCAGTGGGACAGTGTCCACTGTTAGTACACTGGGGTACACTTTGATTCCCCTGAAATTCTGATGTACAGGTAGCTCCCTGCTCTATCCTTGAATTTAGTAGTCCTGTTAAAAAAAGTAATGTACACCTTTAATCTATTAAGATTGAGACTCTCATCCGTACAGCTGGACCACTCATCTCTGCCAGGGTGCTTGGCCAGACTGGAGGGATATACAGCAACTGTTGCACAGCCCTCCCACTAATATCCTCTGATCACTCTGAGAACTTGAATAAAAGGTGTCAGAATCCATTATCACTATTGGGACAACAGCATCTCAATTCCAGAAACATGGTCTTTTCTTAGACCTAAATTTATGTCCATGCAAAAGTCGCTCAGTTGAGTCCGACTCTTTGCAACCCCATGGACTATACTCCTCCAGGCTCCTCTGGAATTCTTCAGGCAAGAATACTGGTGTGGGTAGCTGTTCCTTTCTCTAGGGGATCTTCCCAACCCAGGGATCAAACTCAGGTCTCCCACATTGCAGGCAGGGATTCTTTACCATCTGAGCCACCAGGGAAGCTGAAGTATACTGGAGTGGGCAGCCTATCCATTCTCCAGGGCATCTTCCTGACCCAAGAATCGAACCACGGTCTCTTGCATTGCAGGCAGATTCTTTACCAGCTGAGCTACCAGAGAAGCCCAAACTTATGCATAGTCTCTAGGGATAAAAAAAAAAAAAAAATATTACAGGCTTGGGAAAGGAGTCCAAGACTGTATATTGTCACCTTGTTTATTTAACTTATGTAGAGAGAACAAAATGAGATGATGCCAGGTCATGACTTTGATGAACTGATGGGCTTTCTCAGGTAGATGAAAAATGGAGGGGAAAGAGAAAATTCCAGATAGAGAAGACAGGAAGAACAAAAGTATGTAGAAGAACAAAAGTATGAAACCACATGGAACCTTCAGGGACTTAAAAGTAAATTCATGTATTCTGAACAGAGTGCATGTGGTCAAAAAAACAGGAGAGATGAACAAGACAGAAGACTAGAGAGATTGCAGGGGTCACAATATAAGTGGTCTAACATACAAAGTTGGTAAACTTTTGCCTTTGCATTTAGGTAATCAGATGCCACAAGAAGGTTTTAAGTAGTGAAGCAATATAATCTGATTTTTATATTAAAAAGGTGATTTTTAATGACAATATAGAGAATGAACTGGGGTGAAGTATGAAAAAGGGAAATACAATCAATTATATGTATTAAATAAACTTTTACAATATACACCTAAAGTGTTTACTCCTACTATGACACTTATGATCTCAAGCAATTGGGTAGTCCATGAGGGACCACACCAGGTTAAAGGGTAGAAATTCTGCCTCCCCAACATCATCCTGTGAGACTAAATTCAAAATCCCTTCCCCCTTTCTTTGCTGTATCTTCCATTAAACCTAGTTCTATTTCCATTCCTCTAAAGCAAAATCAAAGTTATAATCTACCAAACTGTCATTTCCAGGCATCTGAAGCAGGATAAACCCAACTAGGCAAACCCAGAACTTTGAAATAAATCAGTTAAGCACATGGAGAGGATAGAGAAGTGATTTGGGGAAAAGCAAAGGATAAAGGAAAGTGAAAGTGAAAGTCACTCAGTGTGTCAGACTCTTTGTGACCCCATGGACTATACACTCCAGGCCAGAGCACTGGAGTGGGTAGCCTTTCCCTTCTCCAGGGGATCTTCCCAACCCAGGTATTGAACCAGGGTCTCCTGCAGTGCAGGAAGTTTCTTTACCAAATGAGCTATCAGGGAAGCCCATGAATGAATGACGGAAGCTACTTATTTTGTGAGTAAGAATGAAGAGCAAGAGGTCATTGTGAATCCTTCACAGACAAGGACATTTGCAACCATAGTTACATCCATAATGTGTGGTACATAGCAGTATTTCAATTAATGTTGACAGAAAGAAACAATTTTAAAAATAAGAATGAGGAAATGGGAAGGAAGGTAGGAAAGAAAGAAGAGAGTAGGAAGAAGGGGAAGGGAAGAAAGAGGAAAGAAATCAGCCAAGAGGAAAATTTCATTGTGGGGGGATTCTAGCAAAATTAAATTAACTAAACTCATAAGGGAACACATTTAGACAATTAAAAGATCTAAAGAGCCTCCATTTTACATATAAAATCATGATTAAAATAAAATTATTTTTCTTAAATTGAAGGTTTCAATGATGAACATAGATTTTGACATTTAGCCCTCAAGGGAAATTCAGGAAGCCAGGAATCGCTCACTCAGCTGTGACACCACTGACAAAGATCTAAAAAGAACAGAACATTTGGTGAAGGGAAAAAAACCACTGAATTCATGAATGCTTTGATGTGATCAACAGCATTTTCTGATATGCAGAGAGCACATGTCAAAGAGATGGACAAGATCAGCTCCCAAGAGGCTGAAGAAATCAGCTCGGAAAACTTCCAGCCACTTCACCTTGGCCTGACTTGGCTGATTGTTAGAGATCCCTGAGGGATAATTGCATTAAAGTTGATAGAAGCATAATGTGTACTGTGTGTATGCTAAGGAAAATATCAAATGAATCACTTTCTCTTCATTTCAGGTTGCTGCATCAGCAGCAGAAGACTTCTTCAGCTGCATGAAGTTGGTAAGATTGTAGTTTCATTTGTATTTCTAATGAGCTTGGGGCCTTTGGAAAGAAAGTTAAAAGCATTTGAATAAATGTTCCTAAATCTTATTGTCATTTTAAAATTCAATGCATTGGGAAATCTGAGTTGTACAACATGTCAACTTGAGAGGAGCTAAATTTACTGCTCTCTAGTCAGCCAGTACTGTTCTTTTATAAGCCTACAAGTCTATTGTATCAAGCTCATTAACCTGTAGACAGTTTTAAAGCCTTCTACAAAAAAACTCATTTACAACACTGAATGGGTTAGGTACTGAATGCCCTGATTCTCTGTCAGCTCGTTGTCTGAAAACTCACTTTAGTGAGGATACTGTTGTATGCAGTCCTTGCTAAAAATAAATTTGAAGCAGGCAATTTTTATTTCTTTTATATTTCAATCCAGTTTAACATGGGGAATAATTTACTGTAGTGTTTCAGAGCATAAGCTTCACGGTTGGATGTTTGAATCCCACCTTTGCCACTCACTAAGCTGAACAATTCTGATCAAGTATTAAGCATACCTGTATCTTCATTCTCTCAACAGGAAAATGGAAACAGTAAGACTGCCTATATAACTTAGAGCATCATTCAGTTCAGTTCAGTTGCTCAGTTGTGTCTGATTCTTTGTGACCCCATGGACTGCAGCATACCAGGCTTACCTGCCCATCACCAACTCCCTGAGCTTGGTCAAACCCATGTCCATCGAGTCAGCAATGCCATCCAACCATCTCATCCTCTGTTGGCCCCTTCCTCTCCTGCTTTCAATCTTTCCCAGGATCAGAGTCTTTTCCAATGAGTCAGTTCTTCACATCAGGTGGCCAAAGGATTGAAGTTTCAGCTTCAGCATCAGTCCTTCCAATGAATATTCAGGGCTGATTTTCTTTAGGATGGACTAGTTGGATCTCCTTACAGTCCAAGGGCCTCTCAAGAGTCTTCTCCAACACCACAGTTCAAAAGCATCAATTCTTCGGTGCTCAGCTTTCTTTATGGTCCAGCTCTCACATCCATACGTGACTACTGGAAAAACCATAGCTTTGACTATACAGACCTTTGTTAGTAAAGTAGTGTCTCTGCTTTTTAATATGCTGTCTAGGTTGGTCATAACTTTTCTTTCAAGGAACAAGCGTCTTTTAATTTCATGACTGCAGTCAACATCTGTCAAAGCATCATTGGGAAAATGAAATGAATTAACCCTTGGAAAGTTATTATTATATTATTTCTTAGAGCATGGCACATAGCATACCTGGCACAAAATAAATACCCTCAAAATATCTGGTATAGTAATAATGTTTGTGTGTTCTTAGTTGCTCAGTCATGTTCAACTCTTTGCAACCCAATGGACTGTAGCCTGCCAGACTCCCCTGTCCGTGGAATTTTCCTGGTAAGAATACTGGAGTGGGTTGCCATTTCCTACTCCAGGGGATCTTCCCAGCCCAGGGATCGAACCCACATCTCTTGTGTCTCTTGCAATGGAGGTAGATACTTTACCATTGCACTACCTGGGAAACCCCATAATAATATTTATTACTGTTGTTATGAATACCCTATCTTTTTGGCCAATCTTTAGCTGCTTATGTCCCTACATTCCCATTCCATAAATTTTCTGTTTGCTTAAAATTTTTCTTTACTCTATACAAATTTATCTGCCATTAAAAAAAAAATGAAACTATCTCAATGCACTTCACATACATATATATAAATTTCTCTCTCACTCTCTTGAACCTGAACACTCACCTACATACCAATATATACATAAAACAACTTTTCACAAAGCAATATTTATCTTTAATGCATATTATGAATCTGAATGGTATAATCTGAAAAGAAATGCTAGTTATTGCCCATTAAATCAACTTTATAACTTAAAATAAGTCATGGTCCATGATTTGAAAAAAATTTTCTAAAAGGCAGGGGCTAATCAGATAAACTGCTATATTATTAAGTAACGATGTTAAGTAATGAGTTAGTCCTGTAACAACAGGTTTGCCTATTATTAGAAGCCTAAAATGACTTAATCTAAAAAAAAATGTATTCGAACGATAGATAGACAGAATCAATTTTGCACTGGAACATACACTTCTACACCATAAATCCATGTTAAATGTGATCTATTCCTAAGTCTGATAAGTTCTTCTATCAATAACTATCTCTGTAATATATTTGTGATTCAGAACTGGGCATTAAAATAGAGGATATATGTCTAAGAGTATTTCACTAATAATCTAAAACAAACAATTTGTGTAGTGCCTACTCTCAGAAAAGGTTGACCAGAAATCATCCACTTAAGAAAGAACTGATAATGCCAATAAAGATTTCATTAATAGTATTGTGACTAAAAGCTGATGGATTCTTACTGGTGTAGCTTTCTGAATATTCTGCTAGAACAATACAAAATAATACTGCATCTCCTGGATAAATGAGACAATTGCTTAGTTGATTCTATTTAGAAAATAAACTTATAAATATCTTGCTCCCATGACAGTCTAAAATAAATAATATTGTCATCAGTATATGCTATAAACCTTGTGCATGCAATCAATCTCTGGGAGCCTAGGGAAGTCAATGAACCTCTTCTTTTAAAAAAAGTTTTCAACACACAATATCAAACACTGGGAATAAAAAGTAGGATGATTATATTATAGTACTAATCAATTTATAAGGCCCCTGACAGTCCTAGAACCCAAGTTAAGATCTATATGACCATGAAAAAAGTATTATATACATAGAATGAGAGAGAGTTCTTTTCTTACCCAGCTCAACCACTTCCTTGAAGAGATAAATAAAACAACGTACACTCTGATAAATTAGATGTGATCTATTAAACTTTAATCCAAGTTGTGCTTCTTTTTATTATTCACTTTTTGATGTTAGGGTGATATGGCAAGATATGAAGACAAAACACATTCCTGCAGAATGAATTCCACTAGTAGCACTACAAAACTAATCACGTTATTTGTATAAATTTATTTCATAAAACGTCAGTACAAAATAGTCTTTAAAAATGTTTGCTTAGACATTCTAGGTTAGAGAAACAGAAAATTTCTGCATGCATTGTGCAGGTTGCCAAACTCCATAATCACCTTTGTTTGGGATGATGGCCTATATATTTCTTCATCTGGATGTTGTTAAAATGATGAGCATCTAAAACTGAAGAATCATGCCTAACACCATTTTGTCACTATTTTGATGTTTCATCTTTGGAAAACTGCTGTCAGTCAATGAGTTTCCTCCATTCTTCCTTATTGTAATTGACCAAATATATATTTTATGTAAGCAATCTAAAGAATTCGCTTTCTCAGACTCAATTCATGATTCCTGGGAGAGCTGTGGGAGAAATAGAATCTCTGTGAAAGTAACATTTGTTGACTGATACAAGATGATGGCGTAGAAGGACATAAGCTCAATTACTCTCATGAATACACCACAAACTGCTGAACAACCACTGACAAAAAAAGACCGGAACCTAACGAAAAAGATACTCTACAGTCAAAGTCAAAGAAGCCAAAACAAAACTGTGGGAGGGGTGCAATTGCAACTCAAAACCCATGCTTGCTAGGCGGGCAACTTACAAACTTCAGAGTGATTATATCACAAAAGTTCTTCCACAGGAGTGAGAGTTCTGAGCTCCATATCAGCTCCACAGTCTGGGAGTCTAGCACTGAAAGGAGGTGCCTTCAGAGTATTGGCTTTGAAGGCCAGGAGGGCGTAATCATAGGAACTCCACAGGACTGAGGGAAGCAGAAGCTTTCCTCTCTTGGAGAGCACACACAGGGTCTCATATGCACTGCATCTTAAAGAAAAAGCAGAGACTTCATAGGAGACTGGGCGAGACCTACTTGCTGTTCTTAGAGGGACTCCTGGGGAGGTGAGAGTGTGGTTTTGGCTCTCTGTGGGGACAGAGACATGGTCGCAGTGGTTCTAGGGAGTACTCATTAGCATGAGACCTCTTGGAGACTGCCGTGTGCTCACCAAGACCTGGCTCTACCCAACAGCTTAGAGGCCCCCAGGTTGGGACACGTCAGGACAATGAACCAACAGGGTGGGAACACAGTGCCAAAAATTAGCAGACAGGCTGCCTAAAATTTTTCTGATCCCACAGCTGCCTGTTAAACACACCTCTTGACATCGCCCTGTCTACCAAAGGTACAAGACTCAATTTCACCTGTCAATGAGCAGGAACTAGTCCTTCCCACAAGGAAGCACACATAAGCTTCTTAGTCCAGCCTCATCCACCAGGGGGCAGACACCACAAGCATGAAGAGCTGCGACCCTTCAGCTTGAGGAAGGGAAACTGCAATCACGTAAAACTAGACAAAGTGAGAAGGCAAAGGAATGTGCTCCAGGTGAAGGAACAAGATAAAACTCCAAAAGAACAACTAAATGATGTGGTGATAGGAAACATACCCAAAAAATAATTCAGCATAAATGAATAGTAAAGACGATTCAAGATCTCAGAGAGAGAATGGAGGCACAGAATGAAAAGATATAAGAAATGTTTAACAAAAAGTTATAAGATCTAACACACAAAAAGAGATGAACAACACAATAATTAAAATAAAATTACAATAGAAGGATTCGATAGAAGAATAAATGAGGGAGAGGAACAGTGCAACATGATAAAGAAAAAAGAATGAAAAGGTATGAAGACAGTGTAAGAGACCTCTGGAACAACATTAAACACACCAACAATCACCTTATAGAGGTCCCAGAAGGAAAAGAGAGAAAGAGCATGGGAAAATATTTGAAGAGATAATAGATGAAAACTTCCCTTACATGGGAAAGGAAACAGTCACCCAAGTTGGGAAACTCTAAGTCCCAGGCAGGATAAGCCCAAGGAGGCACATGCCAAGACACAGAGCAACTAAATTGACAAAAATTAAAGACAAAGAGAAAATATTAAAAGTAACAAAGAAAAGCAACATAACATACAAGGGAATCCCCATAATGTTACCACAGTTTTTCACAGCAAAACTCTGCAGGCCAGAAGAGAGTGACAAAATATATTTAAAATGATAATAGACAAAAACCTACAAACCAAGAATACTCTATCCAACAAGGCTGTCATTCAGATTCAACAGAGAAATCAAAAGCTTTATAGGTAAGCAAAGACTAACAGAATTCAGCACCATTAATTGAGGTTTACAAAAAGTGTTAAAAGAACTTCTCCAGGCAGGAAAGAAGAAGCCCCAACTAGCAACAAGAACATCATGGATGGGAAAGCTCACCAGTAAAGGCAAACACACAGTAAAGGTGAGAAAATCATCCACACACAAAATATGATCTCAAAACCAGCAATTATGAGAAGATATGAGCACAAGGCAGGATATTGGAAATTTATTTTAAATTAAAAGCAAAGCAACTTAAAAAAAAATCCTGTTGATATACAGAACTCTATATCAAAACCTCATGGTAACCACAGACTGAAAACCTACAATAGATACAAAAAGAAAAAGCAATCCAAATAAAACACTAAAGTTAGTAATAAAATCACAATAAAAAGAGAAAAAAAAGAAAAGAAAGGAAGAAAAAATTGTTTACAAAAATAATAAAAAGTTAACAAAATGTCATTAAGAATATACATATATATCAATAACTACCTTAAACACAAACTAAACTAATTATATGCTTCAACCGTAAGACATAGACTGGCTGAATGAATACAAAGACAAGAACTGTATATAAATGTCTACAAGAGATCCACTTTACATGTAGGGGCATATGCAGACTGAAACTGAGGCGATAGAAGAAAGAATGCCATAAAAATGGAAATCAAAAGAAAACTGGAGAAGCAATACTCATATCAGCCAAAATAGACTATGAAATAGAAACTGTTAAAAGATACAGTGGGGCACTGCATAATCATCAGTGATCAATCCCAGAAGAAGATATAATAATTGTAAATATGTAGGTACCCAACATGGGCTTCTCTGGTGGCATAGGTGGTAAAGAATCCATGGACAATGCAGGAGACCTGGATTTGATCCCTAGGTTGGTAAAATATCATGGAGGAGGGCATGGCAACCCACTCCAGTTTCTTGCCTGAAGAATCTTTATGGACAGAGGGGACTGGTGAGCTCAGTCTATGGTGTTTCAAAGAGTCAGACATGACTGAATGACTAAGCACAGCACATACACCCAACATAGGAGGATTTAAAAATACAAGGCTAATGCTAACAGCCATAAAAAGAGAAATCAACAGTAACACAATAATAGTGGGGAACTTTAACACCCCACTTTCATCAAAGGACAGATCATTCAGACAGAAAATCAATTAAAATAACCACAGGCCTTAAATGACACATTATACCAGAACAACTAAATTGACATTTATAAAGGATTTCATCAGAAAGCACAGAATACACATTCTTTACAAGTGCACATGGAACATTCTCTGTGATTGATCACCTGCTGGGCCACAAACAAGCCTCAGTAAATTTAAGAAAACTGAAATCATATCAAGTATCTTTTCTGGCCACAATGCTATGAGATTAGAAGTCAACTACAAGAAAAAAAATTGTAAAAAAACAAAACAAAACAAACATGTGAAGGCTGAACAGTACGCTACCAAACAACCAATGGATCACTGAAGAAATCAAAGAGGAAATAAAAAATATGAGAGACAAATGAAAATTAAAACACAATAATCCAAAACCTATAGGACACAGCAAAAGTAGTTCTAGGAGGGACGTTTATATCAATACAACTTTACCTTTGGAGACAAGAAATATCTCGGGTAAAAAAATCTACTGCTAAAGCAACTACAGAAAGAAGAACAAACAAAACTCAGAGTTAGGTAGAAGGAAAGAAATCATAAAGATCAGAGTAGAAGTGAATGAAATAGAGACAAAGAAAACAATAAGAAAAATCAATGAAATGAAAAGCTGGTTCTTTGAAAAGATAAAGTCAATAAACCTTTAGCCAGACTCATCAAGCTAAAAAGGGAGAGGACTCAAATCAATAACATTATAAATGAAAAAGGAGAATTTATAACAGACACCACAGAAATACAAAGAATCATAAGAGATTACTATAAACAATATGCCAATAAAATGGACAAATGTCTTTTGGTTGAAGCATATAATTAGAAAAAATGGACAAATTCTTAGAAAGGTATGGTCTCCCAAGGCTGAACCAGGAAAAATAGAAATATGAACAGATTGATCTCAAGTACTGAAATTGAAATTGTGATTAATAAACTCTCAACAAACCAAAGTCTAGGACCAGATGGCTTCTCAGCCAAACTTCTATCAAACATTTAGAGTAGAGTTAACATCTATACCTCTGAAATTACTGCAAAAAATTGCAGAGGAAGGAATATTTTCAAACTCATTCTATGAGGCCACCATCATCCTGACACCAAAACTAGACAAAGGTACCACAGAAAAATAAATTATAGGCCAATATCACTGATGAACATAGGCACAAAGATCTGCAACAAAACACAAGCAAACAGACTACAACAATACTTTAAAAGGATTATATACCATGATCAAATGAGATTTATTCCAAGGATACAAGATTTTTTCAATATCTGTAAATCAATCAATGTGATACAACAACACTAACAAAGTGAGGGATAAAAACCATATGATCATCTCAATAAAGGCAGAAAAAGCTTTTGGTAAGATTTGATACTGATTAATGGTAAAAACTCTATAAAAAGTGGGTACAGAGGGGATGCATCTCAACATAATAAAGGCCATATATGACAAACCTACAGCTAATATCATGTTCAGTGGTGAAAAGCTAAAAGTATTTCCTTTAAGATCAGAAAAATAAAAGGATGCCTATTATTGCCAATTTTTATCAACATAGTTTTGGATGATCTAGCCATGTCAATCAGAGAAGAACAAGAAATAAAGGGCATCCAAACTGGAAAACAATAAGCAAAACTGTCACTGTTTGCAGATGACATGATACTACATATAGAAAATCCTAAAGGTGTTTCCCAAAAACTTCTAGGTTTCATCAATGAATTCAGTAAAGTTGTAGGATACAAAAATAATACACAGAAGCCTGTCTCATTTCCATATACTAACAAAAAAAGATCAGAAAGAGAAATTAAGAAATCAGTCCCATTTACCATTTCATTGAAAAGAAGAAAGTACCTAGGAATAAACTTACCTAAGGAGACAAAAGACCTGTACTCTTAAAACTATAAGATTTTGATGAAGGAAATTGAAGATGACACAAACAGATGAAAAGATACACTTGGACTGAAGAGTTTATATTGTTAAAATAACTACTACCCAAAGCAATCTACAGATTCAATGCAATCCCTACCAAATTCGCAATGGTATTTTTTTCATGGAAATACAACCAAATAATTAAATTTATATGGAGATACAAAAAAAATCTTAAATAATAAAACAATCTTGAGAAAGAAAAACAGCTGGAGGGATCAGGCCCTTTGACTTCAGACTATACTACAAAGCTACAGTAATCAAAAGAGTATGATTCAAGCACAGAAACCAATACAGATCAATGGAACAGGAGAGAAAAACCAGAAATAAACCTACCCACTAATGGTCAGTTAATCGATAAAGGAGGCAAGATTTACAATGGAAAAAAGACAGTCTCTAGATAACCAATGGGAACTTGCTGTATGACTCAAGGAACGCCAACAGGGGCTCTGTGACAATCTAGAAGGGTGGGATGGGGAGATAGATGGTGGGGAAGTTGGGGAGGGATGGGACATGGGTGTACTTATGGCCGATTCTTGACAGAAAACCACGAAATTCTGTAAAGAAATTATCCTTCAATTAAAAATATAAATTGGCAAGAAAATATGATACAAAGGAGCTTATTTACAAAACAGAAACAGACTTATAGACACAGAAAATAAACTTACGCTTACCAAAGGGGAAAGGGAGGGAGGTGGTATAAATCAGGAGTTTGGGATTAGCAGATACAAACTACTGTATACAAAATAAACAATAAGGTCCTACTGGGCTTCCCTGGTGGCTTAGATGGTAAAGTGTCTGCCTGCAATGTGGGAGACCCGAGTTTGAGCCCTGGGTTGGGAAGATCCCCTGGAGAAGGAAATGGCAACCCACTCCAGTACTCTTGCCTGGAAAATTCCATGGATGTAGGAGCCTGGTAGGCTACATTCCAAGGGATCACAAAGAGTCAGACAAGACTGAGTGACTTCACTTTCTCTTTCATGTAATACAGGGAACTATGTTCAATAACTTGTAATAACTTATAACAGAAAATAACCTGAAAAAACATAACTGAATCACTTTGCTGTACACCAGAAACTAACACAACATTGTAAATCAATTATACTTCAATAAAAACCAACCAAACATACAACATGAAAAACAAAGAGACAGTGTCTTCAATAAGTGGGCCTGAGAAAATTGGACAACTACAAGTAAATATACCAAATTCAAACATTCTTTAACACCATATACAAAAATAAACTCAAAATGGACCAAGACCTAAATGTAAGACCAGATACTATAAAACTCTTAGAGGAAAACAAAGGAAGAAACCTCTTTAACATAAATTGCAGTAATATCATTTTTGATCCACCTTCTAGAGTAATAGAAACAAAAATAAACAAATGGGACCTATGAAATGTAAAAGCATTTGCACAGCAAATTAAGCAATAAACAAAAAGACAGTCTACTGAATTGGAGACTATATTTGTAAACAATGGGACTAAAAAGGTATTAATCTCCAAAATAAACAACAGCTCAATATCAAAATAAATAAATAAAAACAGCCCAATCAAAAAAATGAACAAAAGATGTAAAGAGACATTTCTCCAAAGAAAACATACAGATGGCAAAGAGGCATGTGAAAAAATGCTAATTATTAGAGAAATACCAAACAAAACTAAGGTGGGATAGCCCTCGCACCAGTTAGAATGGCCTTCATCAAACAATGCATGCTGGAGAGGGTGTATAGAAAAGGGAACCCTCCTACACTATTGGTGGGAATGTAAATTGGTACCATCACTATAGAGAACAAGCATGGTGGTTCCTTAAAAAACTAAAATAGAGCTACGATATGATCCGGCAGTTCCAGTCCTGGGCATATATCTGGAAAAAAACGTAGTTCAAAAAGATACATGCACAGCAATGTTCATTGTAGCACTATTTACACTAACCCACACATTTAGGAAGCAACCTAAATGTCCATCAACAGATGAATGGGTAACAAGTGGTACATTTTATACAATGGAATGCTGTTGTTGGGTCATTAGATTGTGTCTGACTCTTTTGTGACCCCATGGGCTATAGCTGACAGACTTATCTGTCTATAGGATTTCCCAGACAAGAATACTAGAATTGGTTGCCATTTCCTTCTCCAGGATGGCAGATTCTTTACCACTGAGCCATGAGGAAATATTATTCATCCCTTGAAAAAAATAAAATAATGCCATTTGCAGCAACATGGATGGGCCTAGAGATTATATTACTAAGTAAGGTAAGTAAGGTAAGTCAGACACAGAAAGAAAATTACATATGATATCATTTATATGCAAAATCTAAAAAAAAATTATAGAAATGAACTTATTTACAGAACAGAAACAGACTCACAGATTTAGAAAACAAAATCGTGGTTCCCAAAGGAGAAAGATGTGGGAAAGAAATAAATTAGAAGTCTCGGATAAACCTATACACACTACTGTATTTAAAACAATCAACAAGGACCCATTGATAGCACAGAGAATTCTGCTAAATATTCTGTAATAGGTTAAATGGGAAAAGAATTTGAAAAAGCATGGTGTGTGTGTGTGTAACTGAATCACTTTGCTGTATACCTGAAGTAAGGTGTACACTGTCAATCAACCATATTTCAATATAAAATTTAAAAAAAACAGATAAAGAACAAAACCTCATGGGGTTTACATTCTAGCTGAAAAGAGAAAATAAATGAGAGAATAAATAGTTATATAAGATAATTTTATATGATGTTGAAGTGAAAATAAAATTAGAAACTAAAATGTTTATTTCTTAACAAGAGAAAATTGTTTTCTTTGGGAGATTTTCAAGTCTTTCTTACATGGTCCCAAGATGACTGGAAATACCATGGTAAAAATAGAAAAATAAAAGGGAAAGTCAAAAGAACACAGAAAAATATGAGATTAGGAACCTTAGAAATTCATATACTCATGACAATGAGAATAGGATGCATGTGATTCTACAATTCCCAAACCCTATGACTGCAATTTTTTTCCCTGCTAGTGCTGCTTATGTTTTTGACAGTTTCCTCAGGATCTATGGCCTTAAATGATGCATGGTGAAGGAAGAAAATGGAATTACTCCTTTGTGCCATACCTGAATTTAATGTCTCGCAGCAATGCCCCAGATTTTTGCTTTGGGTTTTACAAAAGTAGTATCTCTCCATGAGGGATAGGCAAAACTGGAGGCAAGAAAGACCTGAGTGCCTGAAAATAGAGCCACAATATTTAGCCTAAGAATAAGAAGTGGCAGCCAGAAGTAATTATGAACATTATAGCAAGTATGATTTATTGAGTATCCACTATGACTTATGTATTGAAGAGGCATCTGTATATTTTACCCAAATAAATTCAAAGACCCAGTGTAACCTAATCTCCAAGAAAAGTCACATTCAGAGTAACACAATCTAGCTGTCAAAAGAGATTTTTAAATAGTTCCATTCATTACTTATATTTGAATTAAAGTTCTTAAATTAAAAAAAGTATGCTTTTATTTTTCTCAACAATAAACTATGGTCTTTAGAATATTTCTGTAAATATGTAAATCAATTCCTGACACATCCAAAAAAAGAAAGAAAAGGAAGAAAAAGTCAATTACCTGTCCTGGCAAAAAACCAAAATAGTGAAAGAGGATGCAGGCTTGGATGGAGCCAAAATGAAGAAACAACTAGGGCTGAAATTAGAAGTACAGCTGAATTCAGTTGAAATGGATACTACTATTATTACAGTTATTTCCTAACACTGAATCAAACAAATCCAAGAGATTTGAAGGCTTCTAAATTAGTCTTTGCTTTTCTATTCAAATAAGCTTTTCCTCCCCTTCCTTCAGGGTATTTTTTTAATCTTTATATTATTTTGATCTTTCATTGCTAGAAAGTTTTATAACACTGTGACTGGTATATTGAAGTCATCTTGTTTCTGAAGTATCAGTCAATCATAAATGTTGCTAAAATGAAATTCTCTGCCACTGATGAATTTCTACGTAATCAGTCTTGCTAACTTGCTGGAAACAAATGAGTGACAGACAGTTCTGAGGGATGGAGACTGGAGATACAAAACAGACAGAGATTCGAAAAAGCAAAACAATATAATGTAGAGCATCATCTGGCTGCAGCTTCCAGTCACTGTATGTAGCCATCCAACCCATTCCTTTCCACAATATCCCCTAAGGAAGTTATACGACATAAAAGCACAGATTTGTTTCAGAATGAGAAAAATCAACCTAACAATTTTCCCTACTTTTATATTTACAGTCAACTACATGAAATATTCAAGTGGGAAATTACCCTAGTATCTAAATCATACATAAATAATTCAAATTGTCATCTTTTGGCAGATCCACTAAAAGCACTGTTTTTATTTTTGAAACAATTGAGAATTTTAATGTAGAAGAACATATGTATAGGGAATACACCCACAGTGTTTTATTATAAAGCCTGTCATGCTCCCATGTTCCCACGTAATGTATCTGATGTACAAGTGCAGAACCTGACATTCTATTAAGAGCTAGTGTTTAGCAGGCCAGAGGCTATGCCTTACTTTGCATAAAGATCTCTAATAAGTTTCCCATGGTAGATGGCATTTACAGTAATAATTTTATGATACTGTTCTAAAGACAGAAAATAATTTATTTTGAAGATTAGGCTAACTGATTAATGATCATTTAAGAAATGATTCAAGTGTTTAATATCCATCTGTCAGTCTATCTGGTTCTTCAGACGAGAAAGGTGAAATAAACTACAGTCCTTACCGCAAAAACGTGGTACTAGAGAAGAAGGAAATGGCAACCCACTCCAGTACTCTTGCCTAGAAAATTCCATGGATGGAGGAGCCTGGTGGGCTACAGTCCATGAGATCGCAAAGAGTTGGACACGACTGAGCAACTTCACTTTAGAGGTAAAGAACCTGCCTGCCAATGCAGGAAATACAAGCAACACAGGCTTGATACCTCCATCAGGAAGATCCCTTGGAGGAGAGCAGGGCAACCCACTCCAGTAATCTTGCCTGGAGAATTCCATGGACAGAAGAGGCTGGCGGGCTACAGTCCATAGGGTTGCAGAGTCATACACGACTGAAGCAACTTAGCATGCACGTACCACAAAGTCTCACTACACTTAAGGAATAATGTATACATATTTTTTAAATGGGCTTTATGTAAACCATACGCTGTACAGCAGCTTCCTTGTAAATTAGAATGATATGTAACATTTCAAAAAATGCTTCCTTTGCTTTATTAAACTACTTGTTATCAAAGCTTCCATTTTATAATTTTCAGTCTATTGACTATCACACAGAGATAGTGGGAGACAGAACACCAATATAAATTCAGTTGTCCTCATGTCAAATATTTGGCAGATCCTAAAGTAGCTATCTATATAGTTACAAGCTTGTAGTTGGAAGGAATACAGATATCCAGGTAAGTGAAGCTTCTCATGCTATATTAGGTTATGGTTAGTTGGACCAAAAATCATGGAAATGATGGTTTTGTAACCATGGAGAGGTATAAAAAATAAGTTTTGTAATTTGTCATAATGAGTTTATCTATTCAATATTTAGTTAAATTACTGGCAGGTGTTCTAAATACTTATTTTGAATACAGAGATAAATACACAGCTCACAATGAAAGATAAAAACATGCATCTTATTAAAAATTATTATAGTAAATTTATAATAATATTTTGGATGATATTCTGGGAGTCACAAGAAAGTACAACAAATTCTTGAGGGCTGCATGGTGAGCAGGGAATTAGCAGAGATTTCACTGAGGTGGTGATATTTGAGATCGATTCTAAAGGGTAATTTAGACATTGCATTCTAGGATAAGTCAAGAAATTTACATGAAAAGTTAAAATACCCAGATTAGCCAATGCAACATTGATGAAGAAAGTCAGAAGACTGACACTACTTGAATTCAACACTTACTGCAAAGCTACAGTGATCAAGACAGCATAGTACTGACAAAAAATTAGACAAACAACAAGCAATATAACAGAATAAAGAGGCCAGAAATAGACTCATATAAATATAGACAATTGATCTTTGATAAATAAACCCAGGCTATTCAACAGAGTAAAAATAAGCCTTTTCAAAAAATGTTGCTAGAAAAACTGGACATTTACAAACCAAAAAGAAAAGAAAAAAAAAAGAGTCAAGACAATGACCTTAAATATTTCACAAAAATTAAGTTATAGTATAGTCTTAAGAGTGTGATATAAAGTTATAAAACTAGAAAATAACAGGAAAACTCTAGTTGAACATTGTTTTGGCCACAGATTTAGATGAAATACTAAAGGCATAATCCATGAAAGAAAAAAATGGTAAATTGGACTTCATTAAAATTAAAAAAACTGCTTCTCTGCAAAGTAAAGATTGAAAAGGACCATTAAGCTATTAAAAGAATGAAAAAAAAAGACATAGCTAGTAGAAACTGTTTGCAAGGATTTGCTTGTGTCTAAAATATTTAAAGAATTCTTAAAAATTAACAATAGGAAAACAAACAACTCAGTTAAAAAGTGGGCAAAAGTTCTAAAAGGAAATCTCACCAAAGAAGACATACAAACAGCAAATAAGCATATGGAAAAATGTTAATCAAATGTCATCAGAGAATTGCAAATTAATACAACAATGGTACAGTATTATACACCTATTAGAATGGCTAAAATCCATAACACTAGTAACATCAAATGTTGGCAAGGGTGTGGAGGCATAGGGACTCTCAGTCATTGCTGGTGGGATTGCAAAATGATTCAGCTACTTTGGAAGACAGCTTGATAGGTTCTTGAAATACTACACACACTTTTACCACAAGATTCCACAATCACACTCTTTGATAACTACGTATGGGATGTTTACAGCTGTTTTATTCATAATTGTGAAAAATCAGAAGCAACCAAGATATCCTTCAACAAGTGAATGGAGAAACAAACTATGACACATCCATACAATGAACTGTTAGTCACTGATTAAAAAGAAATATGTCATCAAGGCACAAAAAGATATGGAAGAACCTCTAATGCATATTGCTAAGTGAAAGGAGCCAGTCGGAAACTCTACACACTACACAATTTGAATAATATTACATTCCAGAAAAACAAAACTACAGAGACAATAAACAGATTGATAGTTGCCAGTTCAGTTGTGGCAAGGGAAAGGAGTATGGTAAGAAGAGGGGAAAAGAAAGAGGGAGATAAGTGGACACAGGGAATTCTTAGGGAAGTGAAACTAAGCTCTGTATGATACTAAAATAGTGGATACATAATATTCTGCATTTGTCAAAATTCATAGAATGTACAACCAAACAGTGAACTCTACTGTAAATGGACTTCAGTTAATGGTAATGCATCAGTATTGGTTAATCAATTGTTAAAAACATACCACACCAATGCAAGATATTAAAACAGAAGAAATGATAGGAGTGGGGGAGAAGGGAGTATATGAAAACTCTGTATTTTCTGTTCAGCTGTTCTACAAATTTAAAACTGATGTAAAAGATAAAGTCTAATTATCTTTAAAGTATAATTGATATACTAAAGAGGAGAGATAAAATATAATCATCTAAAATACTCAAAAATCAGAAGAGAGAAAAATGGGTGTAAGAAACAAAAACAAATACAATGAATATTTACACACATAGAGGATAATGATCTAACCATATTAATAATTCATTTTATATATAATTGGTCTGAACATACCCATTAAGTGACAAATGTTTTCAAAGTAGATTTTAAGGAAACAAGATCCACCTGTGTGCAGTCCATAAGAAATAAACCTTAAATTTACACCCACTCAGATGGGTAAAAATTAAGGGGACAGAGAGAATGCTTTACTATGCTAATATTAATTTCCAGTTAAGCAGGGATCATTAGGGGCATTATATAATGATAAAGGGGACAATTTTTAAAGAAGACATAACAATCCCAGATGTGACTGGCACCTTACAAAAGAATGTCAAAATACATGAAGCAAAAGCAGAAAACTGCAAGGATAAATAGATGAATTCAGTATTATAGTTAGAGGTTTCAACTTCTTTCTGCCAGTTATTGATAGCTCAAGTAGGCAGAAAATCAGTAACAATATACATGACCTGAATAGTACTATCAATCAACTTGATCTAGCTGCTATTTGTAGAATACTCCAGCCAACATCCAAAACTACATTCTTTTCAAGCCTATATGTTCACCAGGAGAGACCATGTTCTGGACCATAGTAAATATGCCATCAAATTTTAAAAATAGAAACCATACAAAGGATTTTTCCAGGCCTCAGTGGAATTAAACTGGAAATCAATAACAGAAAGGTAGCTGGAATATCACCAAATATATAGAAACTAAATAGCATATTTCTAAATAACTTATGGGTCAAAGATATTTTAAAATAAAAAGTTTAAATGACTGAAATAGCATGACAAATGCATTGAACTCTAATGTATCTTGCTGTGTGGAACTGATAGAAAGTAGGACTGGAAAATGGACAGGATGACAGGATTCAGAATTCAAAAAGCTCTCCTGAGCATGGTAAGTGTAGTCTTTATTCTGTAAGTGAAACTGCACCACTGATGTCACTGAGCTCATATATGCATTTTGGGACTATCTTTACCAGAGATATAGACAAACCAATAGGTATAGACAAGCCAATATAAAAATAGGATCTGCCATATGTAACTATTTTTAAGGAACCATCAATCCCATTCCTGGGCATATATCCAGAGAAACCATAATTTGAAAAGATACATGCACACCAATGTTCACTGCAGTACTATTTACAATAGCCAGAACATGGAAGCAACCTAAACGTCCATCAATAGAGGAATGGTTAAAGAAGATGCAGTATATGTATACAATGGAATATTACTCAGCCACAAAAGAGAACAAAATGCCATTTACAGCAACCTGGATGAACATAGAGATTGGCATACTGAGTGAAATAAATCAGACAGAAAAACATAAGCATCATATGCTATCACCTACATGCATGCATGCATGCTCATTTACTTTGGTTGTGTCTGACTCTTTGTAAACGTTTGGACTGTAGCCTGCCAAGCTCCTCTGTCCATGGTATTCTCCAGGCAAGAATACTGGAGTGGGTTACCATGCCCTCTTCGAGAGGATCTTCCTGACCTACAGTAGAAAATATGTCTCCTGCATTGTAGACAGATTCTTTAACTACTGAGCCACCTAGGAATTCCTTGGAATCTGAAAATATAAAAAGGCACAAATGAACTTATCTACAAAACAGAAACAGAATTACAGATATATAAAGCAAACTTATGATTACTGGGGGATAATGGAGGAGGCAATAAATTGGGAGACTTATATTGACATATACATGCGCTATATATAAAAGAGATACATAATAAAGACCTCTCCTTCATGGATCACACTTATGTGGTGGTGAAGGGGCTTGCATAACTCAGTGAAGCCAAGAACCAGGCCATGTAGGGTCACTCAAGATGGGTGGATCATAGTGGAGAACTGGAGGAGAGAATTACTAGCTACTCTAGTATTCTTGCCATAAGAACCCCATGAACAGTATGAAAAGGCAAAAAGACATGACACTGGAAGATGAGCCCCACCTCCCAGGCCAAAAGGGCTCCAATATGCTACTGGGGAAGAGTGAGGGGCAATTACTAACAGCTCCAGAAAGAATGAAGAGGCCTGACCAAAGAGGAAATGAAGCTCAGCGGTGGATGGGTCTGGTGATGAAATTAAAGTCCGATGCTGTAAAGAACAATACTGCATTGGAACCTGAACTTTTAGTTTCATGAATCAAGGTAAATTGGATGTGATCAAGCAGGAGATGGCAAGAATGAACATTGACATCCAAGGAATAAATGAACTAAAATGGACAAGAATGGAAGATTTAATTCAGATGACATTATATCTACTACTGTGGGCAAGAATTCCTCGGAAGAAATAGGGTAGTCCTCATAGTCAGTAAGAATCCAAAATGAAGTACTTGAGGGCAATCTCAAAAACAGCAGAATGATCTTGGTTCATTTCCAAGGTAAATCAATCAATACAGAATTCAATGTCACAGTTATTCATCATCAGACTAATTCAAATCTATGCCCCAACTATGAATGCCAAATAAGCTGAAGTTGATCAGTTCTCTGAAGACCAACAAGACTTTCTATAATGAAAACAAACAAAAAAAAAGATGTCTTTTTCATCATAGGGGATTGGAATGCAAAAGAAGGAAGTCAAGATATACCTGGCAAAATAGGCAAATTTGGCCTGTAGTACAGAATAAAGCAGGGCAAAGTCTAACAGAGATTTGTCAAGAGAACACACTGGTCATAGCAAACACCTTCTTTCAACAACACAAGAGACAACTTCAACCATGGACATCACCAGTTGGTCAATATCGAAGTCAGAATGGTTATATTCTTTGCAGCCAAAGATGGAGACGCTCTATATAGTCAGCAAAAACAAGACCTGGAGCTGACTGTGGCTCTGATCATGAGATCCTTCTTGCAAAATTCAGGCTTAAATTGAAGAAAGTATGGAAAAACACTAGGCCATTCAGGTACTTGTTGTTCAGTTGCTAAGTCATGTCTGACTCTTTACGACTCTATGGACCACAGAATGGCAGGCTTCTCTGTCCTTCATTGTCTTCCAAAGTTTGCTCAAACTCATATCCATTGACTTGGTGATGCCATCCAACCATCTCATCCACTGTTCTTTCTTGTTCTCCTGCCTTCAAATCTTCCCAGTAATAAGGTCTTTTCCAATGGGTCGGCTCATCAAATCAGGTGGCCAACGTACTGGAGCTTCAGATTCAGCATCAGTCCTTCTAAAGAATATTTAGGGGTGATTTCCTTAAGGATTGACTGGTTTGATCTTTTTGCTGCCCAAGGGACTCTTAAGCGTCTTTTCTAGGACCACAAATTAAACAGATCAAAACTTCCATGCTTAGTCTTCTTTATGGTCCAGCTCTCACAATCATACACGACTACTGGAAAAACCATAGCTTTGACTATATACTCCTTTGTTGGCAAACTGATGTCTCTACTTTTTAATATGCTGCTTTTCTATCATAGTTTTTCTTTCAAGGAGCAAACATCTTTTAATTTCATGGCTGCTGTCACCATCCAGTGATTTTGGAGCCCAGTGAAATATAAAGTCTGACACTGTTTTCGACTTTTTTCCCATCTGTTCACCATGAAATGATGGGACCAGATATCATGATCTTCGTTTTTTGAATGTTGAGTTTTAAGCCAGGTTTTTCACTCTCCTCTTTCACCTTCATCAAGAAATTCTTTAGTTCCTCCTCTTTCTGCCATTAGAGTGGTATTATTTGTATATCGGAGGTTGTTGATATTTTTCCCAGAAATCTTGATTCCAGCTTGTGATTCATGCAGCGGGCATTTTGCATGAAGTTAAATAAGTAGAAGCAGAAGATATTAAGAAGAGGTGGCAAGAATGCACAGAACTATACAAAAAAGATCTTCATGACCCAGATAATCATGATGCTGTGATTACTCATCTAGAGCCAGACATCCTGGAATGTGAAGTCAAATGGACCTTAGGAAACATCACTGCAAACAAAGCTTGTGGAGGTGATAAAATTCCAGTTGAGCTATTTCAAATCCTGAAAGAAGATGCTGTGAATGTGCTGCATTAAATATGTCAGCAAATTTGGAAAACTCAGCAGTGGCCACAGGACTGGAAAAGGTCAGTTTTCATTCCAATCCCAAAGAAAGGAAATGCTAAAGAATGCTCAAACTAACACACAATTGCACTCATCTCACACCCTAGTAATGCTCAAAATTCTCCAAGCCAGGCTTCACCAATACATGAACCGTGGAGTTCCAGATATTTAAGCTGGTTTTAGAAAAGGCAGAGGAACCAGAGATCAAATTGCCAACATCTGATGGATCATTGAAAAAGCAAGAGAGTTCTAGAAAAACATGTATTTCTGCTTTATTGACTATGAAAAGCCTTTGACTGTGTGAATCACAATAAACTGTAGAAAATTCTTCAAGAGATGGGAGTACCAGACCACCTGACCTGTCTCTTGAGAAACCTATATGCAGGTTAGGAAGCAGCAGTTAGAACTGGACATAGAACAATATACTGGTTCCAAATAGGAAAAGGAGTACATCAAGGCTGTATATTGTCACCTTGCTTATTTAACTTATATGCAGAGTACATCATAAGAAACGCTGGGCTAGAAGAAGCACAAGCTGGAATCAAGATTGCTGGGAGAAATATCAATAACCTCAGATATTCAGATGACATCACCCTTATGGCAGAAAGTGAAGAGGAACTAAAGAACCTCTTGATGAAAGTGAGAAAGGAGACTGAAAAATTTGGCTTAAAACTCAACATTCAGAAAACTAAGATCATGGCATCTGGTCCCATCACTTCATGGCAAATAGATGGAGAAACAGTGGAAACAGTGGCTGACTTTATTTTGGGGGGCTCCAAAATCACTGCAGATGATAATTGCAGCCATGAAATTAAAAGACATTTATTCCTTGGAAGAAAAGTTACGACCAACCTAGACAGTATATTAAAAAGAAGAGGATTACTTTGTCAACAAAGGTCCATCTAGTCAAGGCTATGGTTTTCTCAGTAGTCATGCATGAATGTGAGAATTGGACTATAAAGACAGCTGAGTGTTGAAGAATTGATGCTTTTGAACTGCGGAGAAGACCCTTGAGAGTCCCTTGGACTGCAAGGAGATCCAACCAGTCCATCCTAAACATGATCAGTCCTGGGTGTTCATTGGGAGGACTGATGTTAAAACTGAAACTCCAACATTTTGGCCACCTGATACAAAGAGATGACTCATTTGAAAATACCCTGATGCTGGGAAAGATTGAGGGCAGGAGAAGGGGATGACAGAGGATTAGATAGTTGGATGGCATTACCGACTCAATGGACATGAGTTTGGGTGAACTGGAGGTGGTGATGGACAGGGAGGCCTGGCATGCTGTGGTTCATGGGGTTGCAAAGATCTGGACATGACTGAGTAACTGAACTAATTGAACTGAAATAAGTAGAGTGACAATAGTATAGCTTTGACGTATTCCTTTTCCAATTTTGAACCAGTCCATTGTCCCATGTCCAGTTTTAACTGTTGCTTCTTGACATGCCTACAGGTTTCACAGGTAATAGGTAAGGTGATCTGGTATTCCCATCTCTCTAAGAATTTTCCACAGTTTGTTCTGAGCTATACAGACAAAGGCTTTCACATTAACAATGAAACAGAACTAAGTTTTCTAGAATTCCCTTCCAAGGAGGCATATGGTTGTCTTAGAAGGCTTTACAAATAGCTCAGAAAAGAAGCGAAAGGCAAAGAAGAAAGGGAAAGATATATACAACTGAGTGTAGATTTCCAGAGAATAGCAAGGAAAGACAAGGAAGCCTTAAGTAAACAATGCAAAGAAATAGAGAAAAATCAATTGAATGGAAAATACTAGCAAGCTCTTCAAGAAAACTGTAGATATCAAAGGAAACTTTCACTCAAAGATGGGCACAATAAAAGACAGAAACAGCAAGGGTCTAACAGATGCAGAAGAGATTAAGAAGAGGTGGCTAAAATATGCAGAAAAACTATGCCCAAAATTCTTAATGACCTGTATAATCACGATGCCTAGAGCCAGACATCCTGGAGTGTGAGGTCAAGTGAACCTTAGAAAGTTTTACTACCAATAAAGCTAGTGGAGGTGATGAAATTCCAGTCAAGCTACTTCAAATACTAAAAGATGATACTGTGAGAGTGTTGCAGTCAATATGCCAGCAAATTTGGAACACTCAGCAGTGGCCACAGGACTGGAAAAGGTCAGTTTTCGTTCCAATCCCAAAAAAGACAACGGCAAAGAATGTTCAAACTACCATACAATTGCACTTACTTCACATGCTAGAAGTTAATGCTCAAAATCCTTCAAGCCAGGCTTCAGCAGTATACAAACTGAGAACTTCCAGATGTACAAGTGAGATTTAGAAAAGGCAGAGAAATTAGAGATCAAACTGCCAACATTTGTTGGATCACAGAGAAAGCCATTTGGGTATGATCTAAATCAAATTCCTTTTGATTATATAGTGGAGGAGACAACTAGATTCAAGAGATTAGATCTGGTAAACAAAGTGCCCGAAGGACTATGGTCAGAGGTTCCTAACATTGGACAGGAAGCAGTGGCCAAAACCATCCTAAAGAAAAATAAATACAAAAGGGCAAAGCAGCTGTCTGAGGAGGCCTTACAAATAACTGAGAAAAGAAGCGAAGCGAAGGGTAAGGCAGAAAGGGAAAGATATACTCACCGAATGCAGAGTTCTAGAGAAGAGCAAAAGCCTTCTTAACTGAACACTGTAAAGAGAGAAAGAAAATCAACAGAGAGGGAAATATTAGAGATCTCATCAAGAAAATTGGAGCTATCGAGGGAACATGTTAGAAAAGGATGGGCATGATAAAGTACAGAAATGGTAAGGACCTAACAGAAGCAGAAGACATTAAGAAGAGGTGGCAAAAATATACAGAAGAACTATATAGCACAGGGAACTCTACTCAATACTCTGCAATGGCCTATATGGGAAATAAATCTAAAAAAGAGTACACATATGTATAACTGATTCAATGCTGAAACTAACACAGCATTGTAATCAACTACAAAAAAATTTTTAATAGGGTAGGCCAAATATTCCCAGCTAAGGCTAAAGCAGCATGACTAGAAAGGAAGAATGCCAAATGACACCCAGGCAGTGAAAGTTGAAGTCAGTAGAACTTAGTGCTCCCCTACAGGTTGGAGGTAAAATAAAACAGAATTTGACTTTAACATATTTAGTCTGGATAACTAGATACACAATGGTGCTCTTTACTGGGAGAAGTAAAAACATTTGTTTGTAATATGGAGATGTTAATTTTTAACAATTTAAGTACAAACTTTTTTTTTTTTTGACAAACTGGTAACCAACTTAGAGTATGATTCCAAAAGCCTTATTTTGAAACTCTCATTTTTATTCTTTTATAAACTACCTGAGAGCAAAACGGTATAATTTTGATAAGCATGTTTTTCTTTATTCAAAAAGCTTCACTGAGATATAATCCACATATCACAACATATAGCCAAGTAAAGTTTACCACTGAATGGTTTTCAGTACATTCACAGTTTTGTGCATCCACTGCTGCTATCTAATTTTAGAACCTTTTCATCCCAAAATAAAGCATATACCCACTGGCAGTCACTCCCCATTCCTCTCTCTCCCTAGCCCTAGGCAATCATTATCTACTTTCTGTCTCTATTAAATTTGGCTATTCTAGCCATTTCATAAACATGGAATTATATGATACATGGTTATTTATGACTGGCTTCTTTCACTTAGTGTGTTTCCAAGGTTCATCCATGTTATAGTATGCATCATTCACTTTTATTGCCAAATAATTTTTGATTGTATAGATATACCACATGTTGTTTATTCTACAGTTGATAGATATTTGGATTCTTTCCAACTTTGACTATTATGGATAATGTTAATATGAGCATTCCTGTACAAAATTTTGTTTTCATCTATGTTTTCATTTCTCTTGAGCCTATACTGAGGGGTAGACTAACCTAGCTTAAAAGTAGGCAAAAGATTTGAATAGAAGATATACAAATGACCAAAAAAGTACCTGAGAAGATGCTCAATACAATTACTCATAGGGAAATGCAACTTCCAACTACACTGAGATATTTCTCACATTCACTGTATCTCTATCTACCTACATACACATAAGCATGCATAAAATTTCTACATTAATTACTCACTTTTTATCACTATATGAATGCTCACTATAGCAAGTTTCTATGTTTTGAAAGTGAAAGTTGCTCTGTCATGCCCGACTATTTGCAACCCCATGGACTATACAGTCCATGGAATTTTCCAGGCCAGTCCTGGAGTGGGTAGCTGTTCCCTTCTCCAGGGGATCTTCCCACCCCAGGGATCAAACTCAGGTATCCTGCATTGTGGGCAGATTTTTTACCAGCTGAACCACAAGGGAAGCCCTTCTATGTCTTGAAATTATATTGAATATCTGTCATAGGAAAACAGTATTCAATTTTGCAACTACCTTTATTATAAAAAGAATATTTTTCTTCCTACCTGTAAAAAAAGTAAAACCTACTTAATATATAAACACATGTCATTTCACTTTTAAAACTTTACGTTTATGCAAAATAATATTGTTAAATGTAACTTTTTATATAAATCTCAAAAGGTACACCTATGGAAATAAGAATCTGATACAAGTCGTATGTGTCTAAGTGTATTTGTGATGCTCAGAACGAGTCTCCAAGTGTCAGAGGTCATGAAACATTAACTATTTAAACAATCCTTGAAACTTATATACAAAATTAGGGTTGTGGGGAAAAGATTATTTTAGCTTTCTTTGTACTTAACATCTAAATCATATAATCATATGACAAAAAATAATAATTCTGAAGTTCATTTAGAAAAACCATGTGCTAGAAAACTGATGACAGAAATTAGTAATTCTGTATTATTATGCCTACTCTGTCTCTTTCTATCTGAGAGAGAGCCTGCGCTAGTCACTTAACCAATCTGACTTTCAGTGTCCTTATATGAAAAAAATAAAGGCATTGTACTGAATTACCCATAAAATCACTGCCTAATCTAAATAATATGATTCAATCTATACTCTTGCATTTAAGTATTCAAAGAATTCTAAATATACACGCATCAAAATAAAGAAAAACTCTTCTCTTTTAAAGGAATATTTTCCATAAGATTCTGAGTACTAGGTTTCTGTTTTAGATGACTTTCTGAAATAGGTAGTGGGAGGAATGACCAGCAGAATGAAAATAGAGCAATAAAAACTTACGTATCAGGCCACCTGGCTATTCTACTTTTCGTTATTATTATTTTATTTCACAAAAACCTGAAAATTCAGCCAGGGATAGACAGAAGCTGTGCAATTTATTTGATTAGATGATAAATGATTTTATGGCAGATGATTTTTAACATTCTCACAAATGTCACCAACTACCGCAAGGTCACTTCTGATAAGCAGAGCAGAGTCTTCTTAATTTGTACAAACTGCTGGAAAGCTGAAAGGGCCAATTAAGAAATCATCTCAATCTAGCAGTTGCATGGTATATTAAAGTACATGGTATTGTACTTGACATTGAAGGAGAACATAAAGCCTTGGGTTATCCTAAGATGGGAAATATGTTTGTTAAAATAAGGACTAGTCATTATGGACTAAAGCAAGGAACAACACAAGAAAATAAAAAACAAAATCACAACAGCATGTAGTGGTTTAAGCTGAAGCTTAACAATTAACCCTGTTAAACTTTAACCCTTATGAAGCAGAACATTCTGTAAGTGCTAGTCATGAGTAATATATTTTGTCAAGTCATAAAAAACAGTAAACTAGTCATCTCTGGCATTTGGTTCAATCAGCTTAACATTTCATTTATTCATATGCAAATTAAGTGGCTTTAACCACTTCTCTGGGTATTATTCATCCTTTAGTAATGATACAAGAATAGCAGAATCAGGCAGATTCTACATATAGTAATGAATATATACACACACATTGTCCTTCATTAATGAAAAAAAGTTGTAATTTTTGTTACTAATATAGGGTCCACAGTTAATGCTAAATTAAGTTTCATTTTGGTCAAAGATTTCAAAAACATCCCTGGAGTGACTATTCCTTTAGAGTAGAAATTGATTTTCATTAACACTAATATTTTCAGCACCTAGCATAGAAAAGCAATCCATTTATTGAAATTTCTGTCAGCTGGAACATAGACAGTTGTCTGTAATGGAATAATGCTTCTATAAAAAGAACATTCCGTCTCAAAATTTTTTCAAAATTTATTTTAAGTATAGCTGATTTACAATCATTTCATAATTTCTTTAGGATAAACCTCAGAAACTGGGATCAATCTGCATGAAAACCCAACACAAATATCAGAGAGGCTGCAGAATC
Source organism: Antilocapra americana (assembly GCA_007570785.1). Classification (NCBI taxonomy): domain Eukaryota; kingdom Metazoa; phylum Chordata; class Mammalia; order Artiodactyla; family Antilocapridae; genus Antilocapra; species Antilocapra americana. Next base: position 19,530,396 of record ML664199.1, read on the forward strand.
AGGCTTTCATCATTTCTTGGGGACCCAAATAAATTTCTTTCTAGAACAGCTGTAACAAAAAACTGGTTCCAAATTGGGAAAGGAGTACCTCAAAAGGTATATATTATCACCCTGCTTATTTAACTTATATACAGAGTGCATCATGCAAAATGCCAGGCTGAATGAAGTGCAAGCTGAATCAAGATAGCCGGGAAAAATACCAGTAACCTCAGATATGCAGATGACACCACCCTTATGGCAGAAAGTGAAGAAGAGCTAAAGAATCTCTTGATGAAAGTGAAAGAGGAGAGTGAAAAAGTTGGCTTGAAGCTCAACACTCAGAAAACTAAGATCATGGCATTTGGTCTCATCACTTCATGGCAAATAGATGGGGAAACAATGGAAACTGTGACAGACTTTATTTTGGGTGGCTCCAAAATCACTGTAGATGGTGACTTCAGCCATGAAATTAAAAGACACTTATTCCTTGGAAGACAACTTATGACCAACCTAGACAGCATATTAAAAAGAAGAGACATTACTTTGTCAACAAAGGTCCATCTAGTCAAAGCTATGGCTTATCCAGTAGTCATGTATGGATGTGAGAGTTGGACTACAAAGAAAGCTGAGCACCAAAGAATTAAGGCTTTTTTACTATGGTGATAAAGAAGACTCTTGAGAGTCCTTTGGACTGCAGGGGGATCTAACCAGTCCATCCTGAAGGAAATCAGTCCTGAATATTCATTGGAAGGACTGATGTTGAAGCTGGAACTCCAATATTTTGGCCACCTGTTGCGAAGAACTGACTCATTTGACAAGACTCTGATGCTGGGAAAGATTGAAGGTGGGAGGCGAAGGGGACAACAGAGGATGAGATAGCTGGATGGCATCACCGAGTCAACGGACATGAGTGTGAGTAAACTCTGGGAACTGGTGATGAACAGGAGGCCTGGCGTGCTGCAATCCATGGGGTCACAAAGAGTCTGATACAACTGAGGGACTGAACTGAACTGAGAACAGCTGTTCTTATCTGGGAGCAATTCTGCCCCCAAGGCGCATTTGGGAAGAATTAAAGATATTTTTTGTTGTCACAGTTGTGTGTATGAGTACTACTCGCCTCTAGTAGATTACTGAGCCTGGGGAAGCTGATAAACATCCTACAATACATAGATAGATCCCACAACAAAGAATCGACAGCCAGCATTGAGAAATTGCCCTAGACGAACCAATCAGAGGAGTCTGGCAAGGGTGAGACCATCTGTGATTTTAGGAAGGAGATGGGAATAGGTCCAAGGATGACGCTTTTGTAAATCTGTACTTCTTCCAGAAGAACAAGTAACCTCCAGGCTGCTTGAATGCATCTGGGAATGTGTGAGATTTGGTACAAGATAAAGCAGGAGTCCTCCATAACACACAGTACAGGAACACATGATCTATGAGGCGCCCTCAGAATCTTGATAACCTAGGATTGAATCCCTGGAATATTAACTTTACTTGAAGCTCCTCCTTTAGCAAACTGGATACTGATTGTGACTGCTGAGAATGAAAATCAGAAACACCATCCTGCCCCTGAAATGCCTGAGTATAATTTGGCAAAACTTCTTTGCAGAAAGTCTATAAAAGGTTTATTTTATTATAAGGAGAGGACAGACAGGCCTTTGAGTCTCTTTCTCTTCTCTTATCAAGATATCATTTGGGGTTTGTTCTGTTTCGTTGCTTCTCTAGTTTCCCACTGGTGAATTCTTGGAACCTATCTAAAAAAACATTATAATCCATGTTTGTTTCAGTGAACAAAATATATTAGTAAAGTTTTTATTCTTAACTGAAATGAATTCTCCATTTATCAGGCTTATTTTCTCCACAAATGGTATAAGACTGCTTAAAAACCTAAATACTGTATTTACTTTAGTTTTAAACATATACTTACTTTTCACAGTTCAGAATAAAGGATGAAGTCATAAAATTAGTCAACATTGGAAAAGTGACACCTATCTAATAAAACTGACACATAGCTGAATCTAGGATGCCTCATAAGCATTGTTTCATTTTTATGCAACTTCACTTGCTCACTTTATTGATACTTAATAGTATCCATTTGCTCTTTTCATACCCTAATAAAGAGGATCAGCACTAAGAATAGAAGCACCAGCTTCTGTGATTTGCCAAGAATTTGATCAGGCACAAGTAAACCATGCTCTGGTAAAATTGTATATAACTTTGGGTTATAAAGGTTAGGATGAACTGTTTCTATGACTCCATACCATTGCTAAAAAGTATAATAATTTTTTAAAAAAGATCCTATATCTAGAACTAGTACAGAAATTAAATGACTACAAAGCAATATGTAGCAAGTACTGATCAATTAGCAACATCTGCAAAAGTCAAGCTAAGTTAAAAAGTGCAGCAACACATATTTTTCACCTGAGTTCTTATGAGCAGTGCAAGCCTGGCACAGTGCGCTTTTCAGGGCCCTCTCCAGGATACAGTTCAGCATACTGTGCAGTCTCCAGCCAGCATCTTTAGGTAACATCCCTTCCCTGACAGGTGATTCCCAGCTGCAGACACTATTTCAATCCAGTCAGCATTTCTATAGTCCAAATCCCATACTGTCTGCAAGCAGGACCAAGCAATATATCTTTCCTAAATCACCTCACGCCAGCCAGTTCTGTAATAACAGTGAATATGCCATCTAAATGATCTACTGTTTTAAACAGAACAGTTTAACTTAGACCTTTTAAAAGGAAGCAAGCTATATCAGAAAGTTCTTTCTGGCAAAGGCTCCAGGATGCATTTTTTAGGAAATACAACACCTTAAGAAATGTTGCAACAAATATAAATTGTAAATATTAAAATCACTTCACCCCCAACCACCAACATCATGCTTTCTGCATGTATTTTCTAGCAATAGAAGTCACTTTATTGTCCACTAGGAGGCTCATGATAGAAACATTAGAGGCATCCTTGCATCAGCCTTTCCCTAAATTTTCACTTTCAAGTTGTCTCACAAGTATCCATTCTACTTCCTAAATGGTTTTCAGATTCACTATTTTCTTCCATCTGCTCCTCCAGTAAAACTCAATGGCATCTCACACTCCCTCTTACCTACTTTGATCCACTATCCACACACTAGCAAGTATAACCTTTTAGAAAATAACACATTTAAAATAGCAGCAAAGTAACAAGAATATCAGAATACTTACAGATCTACTATCCACTTTACTGTGCATGCTCCAGATAAGCAGATGACAGCTGATGACTGGTAATGAAATAGATGATAGATACGTGAATGATACATAGTGGATAGGTCGATGGATGATAAGATAGGATTGTGAAATAGTTAAGATATACAAAAATCATAAAAATAATATAATAAACATCTACATAACATACCCTCAGCTTAAAAGATATTATTTCATGAAACCCCAAAGCATGTCTCTTCCATCCGCTTCCCTTCTTTTTCCCCAGAGATAACACTGCCTTGAAATGATGTATTCATCTATGACTACTTGTGCATATATGAATACACACCATGTAGAAGAGTTGTTTCTTTTTTCAACCTTTACAAAAATGCACCTCACAGGGAAACTTGAATTTTTCTGCTTCATGTGATGATTTTGAAATGAAACTGTGTCACTTTTGTTCATTCATTTGAGCAACATGTGGTGAATATTGTTACTCCTATAAAGTAACAACATTTATTTTTTTCTTGTTAATGGATATTTAAATCATTTTCAGTCTTTCCTATGACAAGCAGTATTGCCAAGAACATCTTTTTTTAAACCTGTGCTAGCAAAATCTCCCCAGAATGCATAAGCACTATGAAAGGTATGACCACCACTGACATTGTTGAATCATTTTAACATTTAATCATTGTTAAATTCTATTGCCACCAACACAAGTGAGAGTTCATATAGTTCCATACTCTTATCAACTTACTGAATTGTCAAAGTGGATTTAATTCTGCAAATTTATTAGCTACTAAATGGAGTTCTCCAAATAATAAGTGAAATTGAGGATATGTTAATGGGTTTGGGTTAGGCTTCCATTTCTGTCCCCTCTTCCTCTCCTATGTTCATTCACTTATTTTATCATTACTTTTTTCTTATTTGTATGTAGGAATTCTTTCTTAATTCTAGATCCCAACTTTTTATTAGATGCATTTCAAATACTATTGGATATTTCAGATATTTGCTCTCATATATTGCTTATATTTTAATTTTAATGGTGTCTCTTGATGACCAGAAACTTTTGATTTGAATATAGTCAAGTCATTAATAATTTCCTTTAAGATGTATGCTGTTTTGAAACTTAACTCATTTCTTAATTCAAGTTCATAAACCTAATTATTTCATCCACCTAATTATTTATGTGGGGTGAAATAGGAATCCAATTGTCTTCATCAGGAAAACTAATTTTTCCAGACTGTTTACATACTTGGTCACTCTTTCCCAATAATTTTAATGACACCTCTGGAATATAAGTATTTAAGTATTCAAATAGGTGTTTTCAGCTCCCTAAAAATTCCCATTTTTCTATTTGCCTAATCTCAAACAACTATTGTACAACATAATCATAGTCATCATGCTGGGAAGTAAGTTAGGTAAGCTCTATTTTGCATTTAAAAAAAATTGTCTGAGCTATTTTTGGTCCTTTGTAACTTCACATTCATTTTATGAAGAGCTATTAAAGATCCCCAATAAATCCTCTTACAGTTTCAGTAGACACTGAACAGACAATATAAAATCTAGTATTAAACTTAGGCAAATCAATGTCTCTTTAAGATTAGTGACTAAATTCAAAAACTTACCTCCTTTTATTCATCTTAAGTACTTCAGTAACACTTTAAAATTATTTAATTTTTAAAAATGTATAAAATCCTGTTAGGTCGATTCCTAAGTGTTTTATAATGTATTATATAATGTTATTTCTTTTTACTGGTGAGTAGTAACTATGTTATCTTTTTTTTTTTTTCAGTTGATCTTGAAATCAGAAAACTTGCAAAACTATACTACTGGTTGTATAGTTTGTCTATATACGCTTTCCATATTCCATGAAAGCAATTATATTCTTGGCAGTTTTTTTCTTTTTCTTTTCTAACGTTTTAACATTATGTCTTTATCTTATAGCACTGACTAGGATCTGTAGTCTGGCATCTTTTTCATTTCAGAATGTAGTGGGAGACTGCTAACCTTTTTTCAACTAGTATCATACTTGCTAAAGAATCTGAATAGATACCTTTTTCAGGATAAACTTTTTTCAGCTAGTATGATACTTGCTAAAGAATCTGAATAGATACCTTTATTTCAGGTTAAAGAAGCTTCCCACTTTATCAATTAGGACTACTTTGGGCTGAAAGTTAGAGTATCTAGCATTGCTATTTACAAAAAAAGTCAGCTAATTATCTCATACAGCAACTAAAGTCAATGGAGGTGATGGAATTCCAGTTGAGCTATTTCAAATCATTAAAGATTATGCTGTGAAAGTCCTGCATTCAATATGCCAGCAAATTTGGAAAACGCTAGTGGCCACAGGACTGGAAAAGGTCAGTTTTCATTCCAGTCCCAAAGAAAGGCAATGCCAAAGAATATTCAAACTACCACACAATTGTACTCATTTCACATGCTACAAAGTAATGCTCAAAATTCTCCATGCCAGGCTTCAATAGTATGTGAACCGTGAATTTCTAGATGTTCAAGCTGGTTTTAGAAAAGGCAGAGGAACCAGAGATCAAATTGCCAAAATCCGTTGGATCATTGATAAAGCAACAGAGTTCCAGAAAAATATCTACTTCTGCTTTATTGACTATGCCAAAGCCTTTGACTGTGTGGATCACAGCAAACTGTGGAAAATTCTTCAAAAGGTGGGAATACCAGACCCCCCGACCTGCCTCCTGACAAATCTGTATGCTGGTCAAGAAGCAGTAGTTAGAACTGGACATGGAACAACAGACTGGTTCCAAATCAGCAAAGGAGTACATCTAGGTTGTATATTGTCACCCTGCTTATTTAACTTACATGCAGAGTACATCATAAGAAATGACTGGCTGGACAAAGTACAAGCTGGAATCAAGATTGCCAGGAGAAATATCAACAACCTCAGATATGCAGATGACACCACTCTTATGGCAGAAAATGAAGAAGAACATGGCATCTGGTCCCATCACTTCATGGCAAATAGATGGGGGAACAGTGGAAACAGTGACACACTATTTTGGGGGGCTCCAAAATCACTGCAGATGGTGACTGCAGCCATGAAATTAAAATATGGTTACTCCTTGGAAGAAAAGCAATGACCAACCTAGACAGCATATTAAAAAGCACAGACTTTACTTTGCCAACAAAGGTCCATCTAGTTAAAGCTATGGTTTTTCCAGTAGTCATGTATAGATGTAAGAGTTGGACTGTAAAGAACACTGAGCACTGAAGAATAGATGCTTTTGAACTGTGGTGTTGGAGAAGACTGTTGAGAGTCCCTTGGACTGCAAGGGGATCCAACTAGTCTATCCTAAAGGAAATCAGTCCTGAATATTCATTGGAAAGACTAATGCTGACACTGAAACTCAATATTTTGGCCATCTGATGTGAAGAACTGACTCATTGGAAAAGACCCTGATGCTGGGAAAAATTGAAGGTGGGAGGAGAAGGGGACAACAGAGAATAAAATGGTTGGATGGCATCACTGACTCTGTGGACATGAGTTTGAGTAAGCTCCAGGAGTTGGTGATGGACAGGGAGGTCTGGTGTGCTGCAGTCCATGCAGTCACAAAGAGTCAGACACAAATGAGCAACTGAATTGAAAGGAAATCAAACCTAATATTCATTGGAAGGACTGATGCTAAAGCTCCAATACTTTGGCCACCTGATGTGAAGAGCTGATTCACTGGAAAAGACCCTGATGCTGGGAAAGACTGAAGGCAAAAAGAGAAGGGAGTGGCAGAGGATGAAATGATTAGACAGCATCACCAACTCAGTGGACATGAATTTTAGCAAACTCCTGGAGACAGTGAAGGATGGCGGAGTCTGCATGCTGCAGTCCATGGGGTTGCAAAGAGTCGGACATGACAGTGATTGAACAACAGCATGGTGGTTCTAGGTTTGGGCAGCAGTTCCTTGATAGCAGGGTACTGGATTAGCATCTTTGGTGTTCTCTTATGCCATAATTACAAGCATCACATCCACCTACAACCATGGTCAGTAAAAGAAAGACTGCATATCTCTTTTATCAGGGAGGAAAGTCATTCTTAGAATCCTTCCATCAGAATTCTCTTTTCACTTCACTGTCCAGAACTGGGTCATATGACCATTCCTACACAAGAGGGACTAGAAAAGTGAAGAGTTGGCTTTTTCACTGATAGTAAGATAGGTAAGAAAAAAGTGTTTAGGAATGAGTATTGGATGGATTAAAAAAAATAAAACATAGGTGACACATTTTATCTGCCTTTCATCTGCTAGGAGATTTTATTTTTTAATCTATGAAGCAGCGCTGAAATTACATTTATTTTTATTGCTTCTATAGAAATAATCATATAGATTTTTAAATTTAGTTTATTAATCATATATGATTTTGATATCTTTTTAAATACTGAAGCATTCTTGCTTTCCTGGGATCAACTGCAATTGGTCACGATGTATTTTTTTATGTACTGCTGAGTTAAATATATTAGGATTTGGGGAGACTTTTTCCATTAAAATTCACAGGTGAGATTTTCTGTAATTTTTTCTAAAGTTTTTATTATCTAATTTTGATCTCAATATTACACTAGACTCATTAAAATCAATTTGCTCATTTCTATCTTCTGTTTTCCATAGAAAAATTCACATAAAGACTGTTGATTCGATAGGCTAATTCACCATCCTGTGCTTTCTTATTTTTATTTTTTGGAATTGTGTTTCCAATAGGCTACAGAAGCCAATAATTGTGCCACCACTGACAGTGTAAAGTATCAGATACCAAAGCTCATGGCTTTATACTACTTGGGTTTCTGTTATGTTTTTGATCTGCATAAATAAGTTTGTTCTGGACCTCAACTGCATATTTTGGGGTGGGGTTGCTACTGTTTTTATATATACTAGTTTATATCATTGCTATTTGCTTAATATTGAAGGACTTCATATAAACCCATGTACAATCTTTATCAAAAGCCCAAAACAATTCTTTGAAAATGTGGTCTACCATAGACTGCAATATTTAGCTCTTGCCTATCTCTCCTCCTATGCTCCTACCTTTTTCTTTCCTATTTTTTATGCTTCATTTAAGCAGGCCATTTGATTCCTAAATCAAATATCTTTCCATCTTAAGGGTCTTTTAATATTTCTTAACCTAGCCCGAAATCCTCTCCCATCCATGCATAGTCATATATATCACTATGCCATATCATCTTACTAAACATCACTCGAGTTCAATATACCTGTCCATTCTCAGAGAAGCCTTTTTTTCCCCTTCCTCATTCTTGCTTAGTTCCAGTCCATATTAAGGCACACACAGCTTCATGTGCTTTCTTTTCACAGAACTTATCACAATTGCAATTAAATAAATATTTGGTTACTGATGTACATTTTCAAAACTAGCTAGTAATCATTACGAAATATAGATTTAATTGCTCAGATTAGATGTATCTATAGAATGACTCAATGGACATGAGAATTTGAGCAAACTCTGGGAGATAGTGAAGGACAGGGAAAACTGTGTGCTGTAATCCATGGGGTCACAAAGAGTCAAACACAATAGAGCAACTGGACAACAACAACAATGGAATTAAGGCTAACATACATACAGAGTAAAAACAAAAATCATGTAGCAAAGAAGGACTGCTGATAGAAAGTGGAAAATATGAATCAACACTTTTAGGCAAGGAAGTATAAATGTACTTAAGAAATTAGCCTTGTATGCACACTACAATTTTATCATTGTAATTCAGAGCCACCATTTATAATTCTTTCTGGTCAATATAACATAGGAGTAGTTGCATATCACTAATAATAGGAAAATCGGGCTTCCCTGGTAGCTCAGATGGTAAATTATCTGCCTACAATGCAGGAGACCCAAGTTTGGGAAGATCCCCTGGAGAATGGATAGGCTACCCACTCCAGTATTTGGGGGCTTCCCTGATGGCTCAGATGGTAAGAAGATGCCTTCAGTGCAGTAGACCTGGGTTTGATCCCTGGGTGGGGAATATCCCCTAGAGAAGGGCATGGAAACCCACTGTAGTATTCTTGTCTGGAGAATCCCCATGGACAGGGGAACCTGGCAAACTACAGTCCATGATATCACAAACAGATGAACAGGACTGAGTGACTAAGCACAGCACAGAAATAAGGAAATTATTAAATTTTTAAAGATTAAAAATGAATTATAACAGATTCATGATTAGACATAATGAAATCACTCCAATTCATTCACATTATGACACACATTAAGTGGGAGAGAAGGAGATGGAGACACAGCCTAAGAATGAGAAATTTCTACAATGAGATATAACCTCACATCCAGCAAGATGGCTACTATCAAAAAAATATACAGAAAATAGCAAGTGTTGATGAGGATGTAGAGAAATTAGAACTCTTGCATACTGTTGGTAGGAATGTAAAATAGTCCAGCCACCATAAAAACAGTCTGGAGGCTTCTCAAAAAATTAAAAACAGAATGACCATATGATCCAGCTATTCAATTTCTGGGTAAATAACCAAAACAATTGAAAGCGAGGTTGTGAAGAATTTTGTGCACTTTTGTTCATAGTAGTATTAGCCACAACAACTAAAGGGTGGAAACAATCCAAGTGTTTATTAATGGATGAAAGAATAAACAAAATGTTCCATATACATATGTTATAGACCAAATACTTGGATTGTCCAAAATCTCATATTTTGAAACTTTATCATATCAAATAACCCAAATAACACAATTTTAAAATAGGCAGAAGACCTGAATAGACATATTTCCGAAGAAGATATACAAATGGCCAACAGGCACATGGAAAGATGCTCAATATTACTAATTTTCAAATAAGTACAAATCAAAACCACAGTGACAAAATCACCTCACACCTGTTAGAATGACTATCAAAAAGGCCACAAATAAATATTGATGAGGATGTGGAGAAAAGGGAACTTTTGTATACCAGATATATATCTGAAGAAAATGAAAATACTAATTTGAAAAGAGAAGCAACCTAAATGTCCATCAACAGATGAATGTATATAAAAGATGTCGTGTATATATATATATATACACACACACACACACACACACACACACACACACACAAAACAGAATATTACTTAGCCATATCACACCTGGTAAAATAAGTCAGAGACAAATATGTTATAACTTATATGGAGAATCTAAAAAATAAGTGAGTTATGGAGGGTGGCAGTCTGAAATCAGGGTGCCCCTTCTGGGTTGCAGAATGCTGACTTCCTAATGTATCCTCACATGGCAGAGAGCAAAGAGAAAGCAAGCTGTCCTATGAATCTTAAAAGGTTATTAATCCCATTCATGAAGGCTCTGCCCTCATGATCTCTAGTCCTAATTACTTCCCAAAGACTCTACTTCCTAATACTATTTTGTTTATTTCTTCTATTGAAATATATTTGATTTACAAAAGTATATTAATTTCAGATGTACAACATAGTGATTCAACATTTTTATAGTTAATACTTCATTTAAAGTTATTACCAAATAAGAGCTATATTTCTCTGCTGTATAATTATATTCTTTTTTTTTTTTTGTGAGGCAGAAGTTTTATTACAGGGAGAAAGGACAGAGACATAGACATCAGAAGGGGGAAAGAGAGTACCCCACTTGCTAGTCTTATCAAGGCCTTATATACTTTTACCAGACCCACTCCCATATCAGACATCTTAAATTAACAGGATTAGAACTAACAGTGGAAAGGTCTTACCAGACCCACTCCCACAACATACTTCTAAAGATAATGAGATTAGTCAGAGGGCTCTTGTTGAAAAGGGGAAACATGTCCTCAAGCAAGACATATTTGGTGTTATATAATCCTTAGTACAGCTTTTAAGATGAGTTGTTTTGATGTGTAATCATTAGCTCTGGGCTTAAAGAAAAAAACATCTTAATGTGACTAAGACTGAAGAATGTAGAAAAAAAAAAAGAAAAAAAAAAAAGAATATAATTATATTCTTGTGTTTATCTATTTTATTCACAGTAACTTGTATCTCTTAATCCCATACCCCTTTCCCCTCTCTCCCCAGTGATAGCCACTAGTTCATTCTCTGTATCTATGATCTGTTTATATTTTGTTATATATATTCATTGTGTTTATGCTCCAGTGTTTTGTGGAAGGTTCAGTTCAGTTCAGTTCAGTTCAGTCACTCAGTCACATCTGACTCTTAACTACCCCGTGAACCACCACACACCAGGCCTCCCTGTCCATCACCAACTCCTGGAGTTCACCCGAACTCATGTTCCATGAGTCGATGATGCCATCCAACTATCTTATCCTCTGTAGTCCCCTTCTCCTCCTGCCCTCAATCTTTCCCATCATCAGGGTCTTTTCAAATGAGTCATCCCTTGGCATCAGAGGGCCAAAGTATTGAAGTTTCAGTTTCAACATCAGTCCTCCCAATAAACACCCAGGACTGATCATGTTTAGGATGGACTGATTGGATCTCCTTGCAGTCCAAGGGACTCTCAAGAGTCTTCTCCAACACCACAGTTCAAAAGCATCAATTCTTCGGCGCTCAGCTTTCTTTAGAGTCCAACTCTCACATCCATACATGACTACTGGGTAAAACATAGCCTTGACTAGATGGACCTTTGTTAACAAAGTAATGTCTCTGCTTTTTAATATGCTGTCTAGGTTGGTCATAACTTTTCTTTTCTTTCAAGGAGTAAGCGTCTTTTAATTTCATGGCTGCAATCACCATGTGCAGTGATTTTGGAGTCCCCCAAATAAAGTCAGCTACTGTTTCCACTGATTCTCCATCTATTTGCCGTGAAGTAATGGGACTGGATGTGAAGATCTTAGCTTTCTGAATGTTGAGTTTTAAGCCAACCTTTTGACTCTCCTCTTTTGTTTTTATCAAGAAGCTCTTTAGTTCCTCTTCACTTTCTGTCCTAAGGGTGGTATCATCTGCATATCTGAGGTTATTTATATTTCTCCTGGCAATCTTGATTCCAGCTTGTGCTTCTTCCAGCCCAGCATTTCTCATGATGTACTCTGCTTATAAGTTAAATAAGTAGGGTGACAATATACAGCCTAGATGTACTCCTTTTCCTATTTGGAACCAGTCTGTTGTTCCACATCCAGTTCTAACTGTTGCTTCCTGACCTGCATACAGGTTTCTCAAGAGGCAGGTCAGGTGGTCTGCTATTCCCATCTCTTTTAGAATTTTCCACAGTTTATTGTGATCCACGCAGTCAAAGGCTTTGGCATAGTTTGTGGAAGGTAGAACTTATGAAATTGAGTATCAATCTAAAACTATTTCTAAGTAAAGAGTTGAAAGTACAGCTTGGGTTCTATTGATTACTTAAAATGTGAGAAGAAAGAAATGACTGAAAGATGGAATTGTTAAGATAATATTGAGGCAGAAGTTAAAGATTTTGAAAATTCTCAGCTTATCCATAATAGGAAAAATAAGAGCACAAATGATGTGGACAAGCAGTTCTTTGATAAGATGAACATGAATCAGTCATTTCAACAGAAGCCAGAAATTATTCAAGACAACTGAAGAATGACCCCAAAGGTGAACTGAAGGCTTCTCAAGGCTGCTCCCTCCATCACAGAGTCAGTGTGCAGAAGACTAGGGGTATAAAGGGTTGGGAAGAATGCTTTCAAAGGACAGGGTCACCAGACAAGCCAGGATGTTCCTATCAAGTGCCTCAAAGGTTGAGCCCCTGCAAAGAACTAAGCATGGGCTGTTTTCAGCAGTCATGGGGCATCATTTCCATCAAGATTTCGAAGAATGAGACCACTCATCAAAGCCACAGGCTCAGGACTTCAGAAGAGCCATGGGTACATGATCTAAACCTAGAGAGCGATAAAATCCAGGCAGAAAGTTGCTGTGTGAGCAGGGCCCTTGCAGAAAGTCAAGTCCCATACTGTCATGCTGATGACACCATCCCTATGAGAGAAAGTGAAGAGGAACTAAAGAGCCTCTTGATGAAAGTGAAAGAGGAGAGCTGTTTAACTCATGTTTTAAGTTGGTTTAAAGCTCAACATTAAGAAAACTAAGATCATGGCATCTGGTCCTATCACCTCATGACAAATAGAAGAGGAAACAATGGAAACAGTGGCAGACTTTATTTTCTTGGGCTCCAAAATCACTGCAGGTGGTAACTGCTGCCATGAAGTTAAAAGATGCTTACTCGTTGGAAGAAAAGTTATGACCAACCTATACAGCATATTAAAGAGCAGGGACATTTCTTTGCCAACAAAGGTCCATCTAGTCAAGGTTATGGTTTTTCCAGGAGTCAAGTTTGTATGTGAGAGTTGAACCATAAAGAAAACTGAGTGCCCAGTAATTGATGCTTTTGAACTGTGGTGTTGGAGAAACTTTTTAGAGTCCCTTGGAATGCAAGGAAATCCAACCAGTCTATTCTAAAGGAAATCAATCCTAAATATTCATTGGAAGGACTGATGCTGAAACACCAATACTTTGGCTGCCTAATGGGAAAAACTGACTCATTAGAAAAGACCCTGATGCTGGGCAAGATTGAAGGCAGGAGAGGAAGGGGACAACAGAAGATGAGACGGTTGGATGGCATCACCAACTTGATGGACATGAGTCTAAGCATGCTCCGGGAATTGGTGATGGACAGGGAAGACTGGTGTGCTGCAGTCCATGGGGTCGCAAAGAATCAGATATGACTGAGTGACTGAACTGAGCACTGTCATGAAAGCAGTATGCCACCCAGTGGGATTGGATGGCAGAGAATCAAACCAAAGAGGGTTATTTTTAAGTCTTGAGGTTTACTGCTGCTTGCCTTATGTTTTAAACTTATTTGAGACTCATTAGCCCTTTGTTCTTTCCTACTTCTCCCTTTGGAATAGGAATGTCAACTCTATGTCTGTCCACTATTGTATTTTGGAAGCACATTACATAGTTGGTTTCATAGATTCACAGCTGAAGAGAAATTTGCCTCAGGGTGAAGGATACCTTAAATCTCACCCATTTCTGATTTAGATGATATTTACATGAGCCTTTGGATTTTAGACTTCAGAGCTGATGTTGCAGTGAGTTGAGACTTTAGGGATTGTTGAGATGATTTTTTTTCATGTGAGGACATTAATTTTTACAGCAAGGGATGGAATGTTACACATTGCATGCTGTTTCCTCAAGAATGCATATGTTGCTATCCAATAGCATAGTATTAAGAGATAAAGCTCTTGAGAAGTACTTAGGATTTGATGAGGTCATGAGGGTAGAGCCAACATGAAGATGAGAGAATCAGAGTCAAATGTAAAGGAAACCATGAGTTTGTCTGAATGCAGATTCCAGTTATCCCAGAGTTACTGCCAATACTGTTTTTGATATCTAGCTATGTGACTCAGAAATTTTTTTTTTCTTTTTTGGGCTTCAGCCTACTTTTTCTCATTTGAACCTATAATACCACTTCAATTAGAGGGAGAGCTCAGAAGTGAGACTTCCCCCCTAACTAGTGAGATGAGGCTAGAAATGTTGCTGTGATGGCAGACTTAAGAAGGGGCCACTAGGAAGTCTCCTTCCAACATTTATCTGATGCAGCACACTAATACACTCTCTTAAGAATTATTAAAATTATTACTCTTAAGTAATAAAGTACTTTATGACCATGATTCAGCTTAGTTTTCAAACATCTTTCATTCTTATTCCCCTCAGATACACGATCATCCTGTAAACAAACAGAAAAACAGACAAAATATTCTGACTTGAAACTCATTTTTCCCATCCTCCACCCATTCATCCTCCCCTCCAGACATGTTTTTTCACAGACAAATGCTTCTGATTACTACTATCAATGAGATTCAGAGCATTGACTTCTTAATAAAGGTTCTTTAAGTTTACACAGAGGTTATTCCATTTCTTGTACAATTCAAATATCAATAGCTTACTTTTAAATCAAACATACTTCTATTATCTTTTGTTGTCTAGACTTATTTTGGTATTTCCAAAACTCTGATACATATTAAAGGTAATTTTGAATAGTGGTGTGACTTTTGTTCTCTCCCAAGGTTGGAAATAAAGGCTCAAGTAAATTTAACCCAATAGATACTTTAAAGTTAGACAGTGAAACAACTTTTAAACTTCTCACAGAAATTAATCCCTTGGTTGCATTTATACCACAGGCAATTAATTTGGCTGAAACAAATATTCTTTGATGACCATCAAGAATAAAGCAGAGTAATTTTGATATGATAGAATTATTATTGACTGGGGAGTATTATGCAAAATTGGTATAACCAAGCAAGATCAAAAAGGCTCTCTAATTATAAAACATCAAAGGTTTCAAGCAAGTCCCTCCTTGGAGACAAGCCTGAAATATTGGAGAACCCATTTACACCATTACATTAAGGAATGATTTTAATGATGGTCCCCTTGAGATGATATACTAAGGTAGAACTTCAGAATTGTATTCAATCAGCTCCAGGAATTGCTTAGTTAGAGAAATGATTCACACTAAGTATCTGTCACTCAAGCATGTACACATTATTTTTAAGTATATGGTACTGAAAAAAGTATATGATTTATAGTTTATCTCAGTTTGGTCAATTACTATAGATTTGACCTCAGGTTATCCTCAACATTTCTGAATATTTTTCCCTTTGTGATTGTGGTTTTTTATAACTTAAAGACACAGTAATATGAAGAAATTGTCCACATTTATAAACCACACATTTCTATATCAATTACCAATATCTAGGGTATATATTTGCATAACAGGAACAACTTTCCAAAGTCTTTTTACTAAAATTAAACAAGTTGAAAAAGTATTTTAGAACTTTATTTTCAACAGTAGTCAATAATTTCTTTAAACATATGTAACACAGAGAATATGCAAACTAAACTTAATATTCAAAATAGAAAATCCTTGTTTACCATTCTAGTATCTCCCTGTATAGCTGCAGAAAATTATATTTTTTGGCAAATAATTTTAAGCCAATATATATCTCCCACACAATTCTACTCTTTATGTGAGGATGCCACATTTGAGAGTTAGTAATGCTGGGGAAGTACCTACTGAGAAGAGAGAAGGACAGAAGTACATTTGGTATTTATTAGTGTGTGATGCTGAAGGTAATCACTGTTAAATGGAAAATGTTATCTAAAGGCAAGTGCTAAGTGACGACATCAACACTGAGTCTTGGCAAGGAAGGAGGACAATGATAAAGGTTAAAGAGGCTTTAACTCTTCTGTTTTTTATGCCAAGTTGTATTTCTAACTATTGAGAAATAAAAATATATACAGATTAAAATGGGTCAAGGTAAGGAGTATCATGAAGGTTATATACAATGTAATAAAATATATCACACTGCATTAAGATATGGATATTTTAGCTTAGATTCTCCTTAGTATATACTCAATGTTATAATTTATTAAAATCCTGAAGAGAATAATGTTAACAAAAAATGGCACAGCAATAAAATCTAAATCTATCTCATCATAAAATCATAAAAACACTGGCAAAATCTATCAGAATGAACTTTTTTTGGAATTCTGGAAAATAATCAGAAGCTTGAAGCAACTAAGATAATGTTTAAACAAGAAAAACTGGTGGAAGTTTGGTAAAAATTGAGAGCATGTGGTACTTTTACATCGGTTCCATTAACCAATTCTGTGTTCAGAAGTGGCCTTGACTTGACAGCTCACAAAGATGTGCATTGATGTTGACCTGCCTGGTGACTCCTTGGATCAAATTGTTTGCTTTCATTCTGCCTAACTTATAACTTCTGCAGAGCTGAAAGGTGGCTATCTGAGGAGGGGTATTTACCAAATTTACAAGCAAAAATACTAGTCATGGCTGCCTAAGGGCAATGAATGACAATTGGAGCAAATAATAGACTAACCAAAAAGCTTGGGAAGATTATAGAATGAGATATTTGAGTAATAAAGGTTTTGAAAAGCTCCAACATAATACTAAGAATCCAAAAGACCATGTATGCATGTTTGGAAAAGACATGAGAAGGCCCTAAATTCTCCCCTTAACTGATTCTCAGTCTATCAGGAAGTGAAGTCTAGCAGGAAGTGAAGGCTAAGACAAAGGTATAAACTGTCTGGCTGAGTCCTGAAGATATCTCCCCAAATGATGCACAAAGCCCTTCTGAAAACTAAGAGACTGTACTTTAGTTCCAAGATTTTAGGGATCACCAGCTGATCAGTAAGTCAACAAAACAGAAAATTCAGCAGCCAAACAAAAGAAAGAACACAGGTTTTACAAAATAAGTTCAGAAAAGCCACCAAATATACAGCAAGCAGGAACAAAAAGTCAAAGGGAGCAGGAGAATATAATTTCCAAGTTTGCATAATCATAATATTCAAAATGTTAAGTTTTCAAAGAAAATTACAAGGCAATAAGAACAAGCATGACTTGTACCATACCAAAAAAGAAATTAATAGGAACTCTCTCTGAAGAAGCTTAGACATTGGAATTACTAAGCAAAAATTTTAAATAGCCGTTTTAAGTATATCCAGGGACTTCCCTGATGGTCCAATGGCTGGGACTCTGCACTCCCAATGCAGGGAGCCCGAGTTCAATTCCTAGTCAGCGAACTGGATCCCACATGTTGCACCTAGGAGTTCACATGCCACAAGTAAAGATCCCACGTGACACAACTAAGACCTGAGGCACCTAAAGAAATAAACAAATATTTAAATATGTTCAAAAACTAAATGAAATCATGCCATCAGAACAAAAAGAAACTATGGGAATGACTCACCAAACTGATAATATCAACAAAATGAAACAATTATAAAAGTGAACCAAAAGTTATATACTAACAATGAATAATCTGAAACAAAATTAAGAAAACAATCCCATTTACAACTGAAACAAAGAAATAAAATAGTAATAACCTAACCAAGATGATGAACAACTTTTATAGTGAAAACTGCAGAATATTGCTGAAACGAATTAAAGAAGACACAAATAAGGGAAAGGCAGGCTGCACTCATGCCTTGGAAACTTAATATTGTTAAGATGTTCATACTATCCAGAGTGATCTGCATATTCAATGAAATTCCAATCAAAATCTCTACATAAATTTTTCAGAAATTGAAAAAATTATTCACAGATGACATAATCTTATATTCAGAAAACCTTAAAGAACTCACAAATTAACTATTAGAGCCAATAAAGAGTCATCAAAATTATAGGATACAAGATCAACATAAAAAGCAGTTGTATTGTTCTATGCTAGTAGTGAGCAGTCTTCAAATGTAAATAAGAAAACAATTTCATTTTATTAAGGCATCAAAAAGAAACCAAATACTTAAAAAAAAATTAACCAGTGGTATAAGACTTATACCCTGAAAACTACAAAATATCATTGAAAAAAAATTTTTTTAAATCCTACGTCCATGGATTGAAGACTTAAGATGTTAATAATCATCCATCCTATGTACAGATCCAGTGCATTTCCTATTAAATGGTTAATCTCCTTTTTTGATTTTGCAGAAATTAACAAGCTAATTTAATTCTAAAATTCATATGGAATTACAAGGAATCAAAAGTAGCCAAAGCAATCTTGAAAACGAAAAACAAAGTTGAGTTACTCACACTTCCCAATTTTAATACTTTCTACAACTATATTGGAGTCAAAACGATGTAGTACTGGCATAAGAATAGATATATAAATCAACAGAACATAACTGAGAATCCAGATATAAACTCATATAATTGACTTATAATAAGGGGAATAAGTTCATTCATACAGGAAAAGACATTTTTTTTTCCAAAATATATCTGGGCTAATTGGATATCCTCTGCAAAATAATGAATTTATATCGTTACATTACACAAAACACTAACTCAAAATAAATGTAAGAGTTAAAATTATAAAATTCTTGAAGAGAAACAGAGGTATAAACATTCATGACCTTGGATTGGATAACAGGTTCTTAAAGATGACATCAAAAGCATATGTAACCAAAACAAAACCAGATAAATTGTAGCTCATCAAAATTGAAAACTTTTGTAAGCCAAAGGACAGTATCAAGTTATTAAAAAGGCATTCCACAAAATGGAATCCAATATTTGCAAATAATGTATCTGGTAAGGGTCTAGCATCCAGAATACATAAAGAACACTTACAACTCAACAACAAAAAGACAAACAACCCAATTAAAAAATGAGCAAACATTTTGAATAGACAGTTCTCCAAGGAATACACACAAATGGACAACATAAAAAGATGCTCAATATCTTTACTAATTAGGGAAGTTAAAATCAAACCACATTAAGTTATCACTTCATGCCCACTAGGATGGCTATAACACACTAACAAAACAGAAAATAAAAAGTATTGCAATGATGTGAATGACCTGGAACCCTCGTACACTGCTGGTGGGAATATAAAATTGTGGAGCTGTGGTAAAAAAACAATTTGGCAGTTCCTCAACAATTTAAACATGGAGTTAACATTACTCAGCAATTCCATTGCGAGGTATACACCTGAGAGAAAGTATATATCCATGCAAAAACTATACATGAGTGATACATCAGTATTATTCATAGTAGCCAAAATTTGAAAACAACCCAGATGTTCATCAATCAGTGAATGAATAAAGATGTGATATAGTCATATAATGAAATATTATTCAGTCTTGAGAAGGACTAAAGGTACTGATGCTACAACATGGATGAATCTTGAAAACATTATGCTGAATGATAGAAGCCAGACATAAAATACCATAGATGATTACATCTATTTGAAATATACAGAATAAGCAAATTCACTGATACAGGAAGTACATTAGTTCTTGCTAGTGGTTTTGGAGGAAGAAGAATGGGGAGTAACTGCTAATAAATGAAGAGTTACATTTGGGGATGTTAAAAACTTCTTCTTAGTGGTGAAGATTGTACAACTTTGTGAAAATATCAAAATCACCGACTTGTATACTTTAAAATTGCTAAAGTAAGAAATTTTATGTCATGCAAATGTTTCAATTTTTTAAAATCCTAATATTCATGATACTTAAAAAGTAAATGTTAAGTTAAAGGTAAACAGTTAAGTCTAATATTGACAAGAGGGAAATAATATGTTCTAGACCTTCCCTATAGTATAGTTATACAGGTACCACACTCTAGATTAAAGATTTTGCTAAATTCTTTGCTATATATCTTTTCATAATAATTCTTCTGGAAACTCAAAAATTCATTCATTATTTAATTTTACACTGCCTTATTTCACAGGGGATTTAAGATAGTCATAATGAGTAGATCTTAGATTCTCATTGGTAGAGAAGAGTTTGAATTTTAGCTCATGCTGAATGCTACAGAAACTAATCTAAGAATTTTAGCATTAACCTAATTCAGATGCAATTAAGAGTACAATAAGTAGTATTTTATTAGATGACTTCTGTTTTTTTGTCATGAAAAATTTTTATATCAAATTTTTAAACTTTCCACCAAGTTTCTGGAAAAAGACTATGTGATGAGAATTAATCTAAAGACATAAACACAGGCCTGCCTCAGAGATACTCTATCTTTGGTTCAGGACCATTACAATAAAGCAATATGGCAGTAAAGCAAGTCACAAGAACTTTTCGGTTTCCTAGCTCCTATAAAAGTTAGGTTCACATTCTATTGTAGTCTATTGTGTGCAATAACACTATGCCTTAAAAAAAATGTACATACCTTAATAAAAAAATATTTTATTGCCAAAATAAGATAACCATCATCTAACAGCCAAGGGTTGCCTCAAAAACTTCAATTTACAAAAAAAACAAAATATCTGTGAATTGCAAAAAAGTGAAATGAGTGCAGTAAAATGAGTTATGCCTATATCTGCAAAATGAAGTGTAATAAATTGCATAAATTAAAATTTATACTGCTAATACAATTTCAAAGAACATTTTCAAGTTATATTTCCCAAGGTCATTACAATTCATATTATAGACACTGAATATCTTGGAAGTATCCTAAGAATATAATCTTTACCTTCTAAAGAAATTATATGAGCAGATCAATATATCTCTTGTCAGATCCATCTTTCTCTGTAGTGAACTTAACCAAAGGTTCTATTGGCCTAATTTCATTTACTTTATGCACTTAAGCAGGAGTTAAAACTGATGCTAATATACATACAATTAGCCTTTGTAAAAGATCTTATGGCTTCTTTCTTTTGTCAGACTTACTGCTCTTTGCTAATTTCCCAAACACCAGGAGAGGTTGCTAGGCAACCAACACTACCAACCAGAGAATTCTATCCATCTCAACAGATGCTGTCTCATTTGGATACAAAGGGGTTCAAAGCCTCAGAATTTGTTTATGTGACCCAGTAAGTCAATGTTATTTGGGGGTGAATTTCTGATGAATATACCATATAAGTGGACTGCACTGAAATGGTCACATTAACACATTATCAACATTTTATGATTGTATGGTATAATACATGCTAATGGTAAAAAGTTTTGGAAAACTTGTAAATGAAATATATTTGTAGCTAATTTTAAAATAGTACTTTTCTTCATTCCTGACACAAAAGCTAATACCATGTAGATTCTGCCTTACTGGTTTAGAATCATCTAATTGCTAATTTAATAAAATTGATAAATACTGTGTTCTGTAATATTTAGTATAGTACATAAAAGCATTTAAAAACATTGTATCAGCTTTGGATACCTCAAAATGACTATTACATTCTTGTAAAATTGTGGTTTTTCCCAACTGCTCTTAAATTTATCAAATTCAGAATTTGATTTTGCTCTCTTAGTAATCTGGGATTACGTCTGTAAAGAGTTAATCAACTCTTCTCTAATTATTTGACATATCAGATCCCTTTATAGATATCAACTGATGTTCAGATCAAAGAGAAATCAATAAAAATGTCTTTTGGTAGTAATTCTTTTCATAAGTTATTTATAGCAATTGATTAGAAAGATTGTCAAGATCTGTTGATGTGTCACAGAATATTTTACCATATCAAATAAGCAAACACACAATATTGTATTAAATGATGATATCCTAGTAAAAGATTGCAATCTCAAATATTTAGTTTTTCTCCCTCTGGCTTTAGGATTCCTTTCAAATATGTAAGAATTTTGTTTTAAAATGATCAGTTTTCTCAAACACAAGTTTCACTCAGTAACTTCAACCAGAAGTTACTCAAATAGGGGGATGAAGCTTGAGAGTTTCCAAAAGAGAGAGTTAAATAAGTAGCAACTCATGGAAAGACGTTGTTCACTCCCTCAGTCGTGTCCAACCCATTGCAACCCCATGGACTGCAGTACGCCAGGCTTCCCTGTCCTTCACCATCTCTTCACTGTCCTTTCCTGTCCTGTCCTATCCCTGTGGAGAGATGACCTTCAATCAAACACAGATGAATTAACCAAAATTGGAAAACTTGCTCAAAGGTCTGGCAAGAGAAAACCTGAATATTAAAAGGAAAGTAGAAATGACTTTCCGGCTGTACCAACTTTTGTTGTTCAGTCGCTCAGTTGTGTCTGACTCTGCAACCCAATGGACTGCTGAATGCCAGGCTTTGCTGTCCTTCACTATCTCCCAGAGTTTGTTCAAACTCATGTTCATTGAATTGATGATGCCAACTATCTCAGCTTCTACGGCCCCTTTCTCCTCCTGCCTTCGATCTTTCCCAGCATCAATGTCTTCTTCAATGAGCGACTCTTCACATCAGGTGGCAGAGTATTGGAGCATCAGCATTAGTACTTCCAAAAATATTCAGGGTTGTTTGGTTTGATTGATTTGATCTCCTTGCAGTCCAAGGGACTCTCAAGACTCTTCTCCAGCACCACAGTTTGAAAGTATCAGTTCTTTGGTATTCAGCTTTCTTTATGGTCCAATTCTCGCATCCATACATGACTACTGGAAAAATCAAGGCTTTGACTATATCAGCAAAGTGATATCTCTGCTTTTTAATAGGCTGTCTAAGTTTGTCAAAACTTTTCTTCCAAGGAGCAAGAATCTTTTAATTTCATGGTAGCAGTAATCATCTGCAATGATTTTGGAGCCCCCAAAATAAAATCTGTCACTATTTCCAGTTTCCCATGTATTTGCCATCAAGTGATGGGACTGAATGCCATGATCTTAGTTTTTTCTTGTTTTTTTTTAATTTTCTTTACTTTATTGTGTTGGTTTTGCCATACATTGACATGAATCTGCCATGGGTATACATATGTTCCCCCTCCAGAACCCCCTTCCCTCCTCCCTCCCGATTCCCTCCCCCTGGGTCATCTCAGTGCACCAGCCCCAGCATCAACCCTGGGCTGGTGATTGATTTCACATATGATAATTAACATGTTTCAATGTCATTCTCCTATATCATTCCACCCTTGCCCTCTTTCACAGAGTCCACGAGACTGTTCTATACATCTGCGTTCCTTTTGCTGTCTCGCATGCAGGGTTCTCCTTTCTAAATTCCATATATATGTGTTAGTATACTGTATTGTTGTTTTTCCTTCTGGCTTACTTCACTCTGGATAATAGGCTCCAGTTCCGTCCACCTGAGTAGAACTGCTTCAAATGAAATTTTTTTAATGCTGAGTAATATTCCATTGTGTATATGTACCACAGCTTTCTTATCCATTTGTCAGTTGATGGGCATCTAGGTTGTTTCCATGTCCTGGCTATTGTAAACAAGGCAGCGATGAACATTGGGGTACACGTGTCTCTTTCAATTCTGGTTTCCTCTGTGTGTATGCCCAGCAGTGGGATTGCTGGGTCATATGGCAGGTCTATTTTCAGTTTTTTAAGGAATCTCCACACTGTTTTCCATAGTGGCTGTACTAGTTTGCGTTCTTAGTTTTTTGAATGTTGAGTTTTAAGCCAGTTTTTTCCTTCTCCTCTTTCACTTCATTAAGAGGCTGTTTAATTTCTCTTCACTTTTGGCCATTAGGTTGGTGTCAAGTGCATATATGAGGTTATTGATATTTCTCCCAGCAATCTTGATTCCAGATTGAGCTTTATCCAGCCTGGCATTTCACATGATGTACTCTGCATAGAAGTTATATAAGCAGGATAACAATATACAGCCTTGATGTACTCCTTTCCCAATCTGGAAACAGTCCATTGTTCCATGTCCAGTTCTAACCATTGCTTCTTGGCCTACAAACAAATTTCTCAGGAGACTGGTATTCTTACCTTTTAAAAAATTTTCCACAGTTCATTGTGATCCACACAGTCAAAGACTTTAGCATAGTCAATGAAACAGATGTTTTTTTCTGGAATTCCCTTGCTTTTTCTATGATCTAGTGGATGCTGGCAGTTTGATCTCTGGTTCCTCTCCCTTTTCTAAATCCAGCTTGAATATTTGTGAGTTCTCAGTTCATGTACTGTTGACACCTGGCTTGGAGAATTTTGAACATTTTTTTGCTAGCATGTGAGATGAGTGCAATTGTGCAGTAGTCTGAACATTCTTTGGCATTGCCCTTCTTTGGGATTGGAATGAATATTGACCTTTTCAAGTCTTGTGGCCACTGCTGAATTTTCCAAATTTGCTGGCATATTACATGCAGCACCTACAGCATCATCTTCTAGGATTTGAAATAGCTCAGCTGGAATTTCACCACCTCCACTTGGTTTGTTTGTAGTAATATATATTATTATTAACCTTAACAAAGTTTAGGTTAATAACTATATATCTATTATGAAAAATGACTAGAATAATTAACACTTGCCTACTAAGGGTAATTTGCAAAGCTCCTTGACATAATTTTTTTCTTTACTCAAAACAGTCACATGAAATAATATGTTTTTCTATTTTTAGGAAAGACTAAACTAAAGTTCAGAGAGGCAAAGACCTCCGGATTAGAACCACAGCCACGTGACTCACAAATCAGTGGTTCTGCATCTATACTTATATCCTAACAAGCAAGGACATGCATTTTAGAAATTATTATGAATGAGGTCCTTTTTATTTAAAATCTCTTAAACAATGTGGCATTTTCAATGCTTAATATAATCTCAGTGCTAGAGACATAAATGGCATATTATAGCCTATTGGAGTCAATCAAGAAATCATCATCATATCTAAAACATACTAAGATATTTTGGAAGGTAACAAGTCAGTCACATTAAGGGCTTCTTGTTTCCCTGTAAACAGATTCACCCAAAGAAAATAAAATCATAGTTGCTCAAAATGAACTCTAATAGTCTAGCAGTTTCATAAAATCATAAATTTCACTGTACACTTTTTGCTTAGGGATTTGTGCCACCCCTATTCACATCTTGTGTTGCAAACAAAAGTTATTTTATGAGACTCACTCCTTCACTGCCTTATGCCCTCAAGTATATTACAGATTTTATGAACTCTATACATAAAACCATCTGAATTCAGTTTCTTCTAGACAGATCCACCTTGAAATTAATGCATTTACACTAGCCTAAATATTCACAGCATCATTATATCTTTATTTGAAGGTGTTCTGTATTTTAAAATTGCTGATTCTTTGGGAAAGCTAGGGTTAGAATTATTCCTACTGAGG
This sequence comes from Antilocapra americana, assembly GCA_007570785.1. Lineage (NCBI taxonomy): Eukaryota > Metazoa > Chordata > Mammalia > Artiodactyla > Antilocapridae > Antilocapra > Antilocapra americana. The sequence continues at coordinate 19,555,982 of ML664199.1, forward strand.
TTGTTTTTTCAATAAATCAACCATTGAAAACTTTCAAACAAATCTTTACTTTTCCTCTTTCTATACAAAACCTAATGTAAGCTATAACTAAAGTAGTGATGGTCTACACTGAAATGGAGGGAGAAAAAATGCTCAACTGATTTTCTAAAAGGCATTTTCTTACAATCAAAGAAAATCATTATCACATGACTTCACTGTTATATAGTCATATGGCTGCATCATAAATCTTCAGTCCTATTTATTCAGACTGAATGTAGCTATCTCAGAATTTTGTGAATGTCTGAGGTATCATGAAGAGTAACTTTAAAATAAGGTAAAAATGATGGTGTATTACAAAAACATACATTAAAAAACTGCTATATGGGCTACAGCCAGACATTTATTATTACTGTATGGCTATTTTAAAGGGACACATTTGCAAGATATTGAGAATATTTTAGTCTAATTAACTTGGCAAAAATTCAACAAAAGCCATCATTATGTGGGCAGGCTAATTGATTTATATATGCAACCAGGGGTTCAGTTTGTGTATGAATTCCAAAAAAGCAAAACTTTAATCAGTACATTTTTAAAAATGTGTACAGGAAAAATACATTGAATAAACTTGCATAATTCTGGATTTTGCTATCAAATTGGATTTTCAAGGGGATTGTTTAAGTAAGCAAGTACAATAGAAAAAACAGAAAGGAGAAAACGGGCTGCAATGATAAGGAGAACAAGTTCGAGCATAAGACTGGGTAGAAATTCTAGCTCTATTACTTAATTGTTGTTTAGTCACTAAGTTGTGTCTGACTCTTTGCTTAATAACTGTGTGATTTTGGATAAGTTTGTTAAAATGCATAGGACTTTACTTTGTGGTTACATAGAGATAGCAACTATACCTACTACAAAGGGTTTTTCTGTGATGTTTAAATTTTAATAATAGATAAAATTCCTTGGAACGGTGTTAGATGTATCAGCTCAGTTCGGTCGCTCAGTCATTTCTGACTCTTTGATATCCCATGGATTGAGCTCGCCAGGCCTCCGTGTCCATCACCAACTCTTGGAGTTTACCCAAACTCATGTCCATTGAGTCAGTGATGCCATCCAACTATCTCATCCTCCATCGTCCCTTCTCCTGCTTTCAATCTTTCCTAACATCAGAGTCTTTTCAAATGAGCCAGTTCTTTGCATCAGGTGGCCAAAGTATTGGAGTTTCAGCTTCAACATAAATCCTTCCAATGAACACCCAGGACTGATCTCCTTTCGGATGGACTGGTTGTATCTCCTTGCAGTCCAAGGGACTGTCAAGAGTCTTCTCCAACACCACAGTTTCAGTACTTTCTAGAAATTTTTTATTTCTAGTGTAACCCCTTTAGGATCTAAGAACACATTTTGTATGCTTTCTTCTATTTTAAGTTTGTAAGGTTTATCTTATGGCCCAGAATATGGTAAATTTGGTGATTATTCCTTGTGTATTTGCAAAAAAAAAAGTATATTCTACTGTATGTGTGTGTGTGAATGTGTATGTGTGTGGAGAGAAGTGTTCTATAAATGTCAATTAGATTAACTTGGTTTGTATTATTCAGGTCATCTATATGCAGGTTCAATTTCTGTCTTGGTTAATGAGAGTTGAAATCTTCAACTAAAATTGCATATTTGCTTATTTCTCCTAAATTCTGTCAGTTTTTGCTCTCCTCTTGATACATACCTATTTATAATTGATAAACCTTCTTAGAGAATTGACTCCTTTGTGTTATGAAATATCCTTTACTTCTTGTGCTGTTTCCTGTTCTGAAGTCTTATTTAGCTGATATTTATCCAACTACTCTAGCTTTCTTTATTATTTACATGGTATGTATTTTTCAATCCTAATATTTTACCCTTTTTATTTTTTCTATGTTTTAAGTAGGTTACTTGTAGGAAGTACAGAATTGGGTCTTTCTGTTATTTCCAATCTGACGATATATGTCTTTTACATGATGGGTTTAGAGCATTTATATGATTATCAATAGGTTGTAGTAAAGTCTACAACTTTCTAGCTGTCTTTATTTCATTTGCTCTTTTTAAATTTCCTTTTTGCCTTCTTTTATATTAATTGAGCATTCTTAAGACTCTATATCTCCCCTCTCTATCAACCATACATTTTTATCATTTTACAGTTTATATAATTGCCCAAATACCCTGCAGAATCTGCACCACCCTCTCTTTGACTGCTCCAGTCACTTAGCTTAGTTGTTTTTTACATATGGCAGGCATGCTCCTCTCAAGATCTTTCTACTCCATGTTTCATCTGCTAAAATATTCTTCCCCAGATCACCGTGTTCTACACTCTAGCTGCTTTTGTACAAATATCACCTTCTTAGTGAAGCCTTCCTAGATTACTTTATTTTATAGTGAATACCTCATTGGTCCCTATCATCTTCTGTATTACATATTTATTTAATTTTAAAATCTATTCTCTGCTCACCAGACTCTAACCTCCACAGAAATATATATTTTTGTTCATTTCAATCAATACTGTATTTCCAGTGTCTAGAAAAGAGCCTGCTGTCAAACAGATTCTCGATAAAGAATTGTTGAATTAATGAATATGTGTAAATTGAGAAAAAGAAACTAGGGAGGTTCAAGAAATTAATAGCAAAGAAAAGATTGAATTATAAAACATATAATAAGAAACTAGAGGTAAATAACAGTAGGGGATGGGTTACAGAGCATCAAAAAACAATAGGTCTTGACCCTTTCCCTCTGTAAATGAAGTAAGTATACAGAAGTAGATAAATTTATGGGTGGTGGGGCAGAAAGTTGAAAGAGTTTATGTTACGTAGCTCCCATTTTCCTCCTGACACAGGGGCATTTGCTGGAATTTGGGCAGGGTATGTGAGTGGTAAGCACTTCCCAGGTGGTGCTAGTGGTAAAGAATCCAACTGCCAATGCAAGAGACATAAGAGATGTGGATTTGATCCTTGCGTGGGAAAGATCCCCTGGAGGAGGGCATGGCAACCCATTTGCAGTACACATGTGAGTGGTAAAGGGTAGGGATTCAAAAGGACAACAACCAAAGAGCCAAAATCACCATTGTGTCCTCTAGAGTGACATAAATTCCACTTAGTGACAGAGTAGCACAAGCTTATAAAACACTATCCATGAAGCATTAAAGTAAAACTATGGAATGATTTTATTTTATTTTATTTTCATTCTATCTATAACCTGAAAAATAAGAGCAACTTATTTTTGTGTTGCTTAAGTCTTTAAGGTAAAGCTTTTCAAGCTCAAATACTGTCTTAAATAGCAACTTTAGTTGCATTCTGCGTACAGGTTCATCTACTTTGTGAAATATCTGCTTTTCGTTATCTATCTACTATCTCCAAATAGAAAATATAAATTTAGCTATGAACAGGAGGAAGAATGACAAATTAATTTAATTTACTTTGTTTCTGAATTTTCCATTTTTCACAAAAGACTGGATTTGGTTACAGCTGGAACTGACATATCAGAATATCTGAAAATCAATAATTCTACTTTCTTCCACTTTCAAATCATTTTGGATCTGTCATATTAGTGCAGCTTCAGACTTTCTGGCATTCTGTGCCCTCTCTGCAATCCTTTTGGTAGGTGGACAGAGAGAGAACAGCACTTCCACTCTTAGAAGTCATATTATTTAATATCCCCTGACAACAATGAATGACTTCATCTTTCAGCCATGCCTGATATTGCCACAGATATACAGGCCTTGACTTTGTATAGTATAAATACAAATGTGATCTAATGAGAAAAATATTAGTAAACCTATTACATTTGATGATTTTTTTTCTCAGTGGTATCAAGGAACTTGGGACCACTGGCCTTTTGCTTATTGAATGAATATCAAATGAATGTGTTTGCTTTTGGCATTGCACAATAATGCTGTAAAATAATCTGTGTAAATCACATTTCTCTTTACTATACCTGTTAACCAGAAAATCAATAACATGGATTTCCTGAAAGTTAAAATGGATGGATACATATTTATAAACCCTAAATCAAGCAGGTATGTAAGCTAAAGTAAAGGACCCAGGCTCAGCATAGGAAGGAATAAACTAATCAATAGGAAATGATGAAGATGTTTTGGTGATAATAAAGAACACAGATCCAGGAACATAATACATTTCATGATAACAAAGTCTCGTTTCTGATAATATACAAATTGAGTAAAGTTACTGCATTATAAACCTCTAGGTGTGTGACTTCATAAGTTACTAAACCAGCCCAAGATTTGGTTCCTTTACCTGGCACATCAAGAAAAGGGAACTAACTGGACTGCTATGTGGATTAAATGAGGTAAATGAATATAATAATCATTCAACATCTCTCTACATGCAGTATGTGGTTACTTAAAAACTGTCAGTTGACTTTTTGCATTCTTAAGTTTCAGTAACTTGATTCAGAGACCAAAGCTTTTCTGAACAGATATCTTGCACTATGATTTTTTTAAAAAACGACCTTCTTTGCATTATTGAAGTGATAAGGTTCTAGATAAAACTTACAAAGATGTGAGAGATATTATTATGATTTCATAGATTTCTGACCTGAAAATCAAAGACTTAAATTCAATATAATCTCAGGAAAAGACCAACATACATTTTAGATTAATTAATTTATCTGTGGCCTTCCTAGTCCAAAAGAAATGGTGATTCAGAAATTTCAGGATCTTACTCCTCTTCACAAGCAACACCATCTGTATCTCCATGATGTAAAATTAACCAGTTCACCAATCTGAACCAGTTCACAAATCTGAACATGTCCCAAGATGCAAAGACCACTTCTTCAGGGACCATCAATTTCCCTATCGACTACCATCACTGTATCTTCCCAAATATATAATTAAAATTTAAAAAGAATGACCATGCCCTTCTTTTAAAACACCTAACAAAAATGAGATATAGTAGGTAAATGCTTGTGTCTTTAACCCTTAAGAGGTTTCTGCTTTTTAAACCAAAAGTGAAAGATAGTTGGTTAACTGAGTAGGGAGAACCACAGAATAAAGATTTCACCCCAACAAAATATTTATCTGACCTCATCAAAATGCTCAAGACAAACACTGATTTAAAAGTTTGAATATTAAAGAAAAACACCTTTGTTGTTTACTGGCTAATAACAATAACTACCGCTTATTGTAAAACTACTACATGCCACACACTGAAAAGTAACACGAAAATATGAAAAGGACACAGCTACCACATGGGAGAACTGGGAATTGACTCCAAACCTGGCACTCTCCACAATCTAATGCTGTCTGCCCTACTTAAGTTCTGTCACTAAGTCATGTCCGACTCTTTGCAACCCCATGGACTGCAACACGCCAGGCCTCCCTGTCCAATACCAGCTACTGGAGCTAACTCAAACTCATGTACACTGAGTCAGTGAAGCCACCCAATCATCTCATTCTCTGTTGCCCCCTTCTCTTCCCACCTTCAATCTTTTCCAGCATCAGGTACTTTTCAAATGAGTCAGTACTTTGCACCAGGTGGCCAAAGGATTGGAGTTTCGCTCCAGCATCAGTCCTTCCAATGATTATTCAGGACTGATTTCCTTTAGCGTGGACTGGTTGGATCTCCTTGCAGTCCAAGGGACTCTCGAGAATCTGTTCCAACATCTGATTTCAAAAGCATCAATTTTTCGGTGCTCAGCTTTCTTTATAGTCCAACTCTCACATCCATACATGACTATTGAAAAAAACCATAGCCTTGAATAGATGGACCTTTCTTGGCAAAGTGATGTCTCTGCTTTTTAATATGCTGTCTAGGTTGGTCATAACTTTCCTTCCAAGGAATAATTGTCTTTTAATTTCATGGCTGCAATCACCATCTGCAGTGATTTTTGGAGCCCCCCAAAATAAAGTCAGTCACTGTTTCCCCATCTGTTTGCCATGAAGTGATGGGACCAGATGCCATGATTTAGTTTCTAAAAGCTGAATTTTAAACCTAGTTTTTCACTCTCTTTTTTCACTTTGATTATGAGGCTGTTTAGTTTTTCTTCGCTTTCTGCCATAAGGGTGGTGTCATCTGCATATCCGAGGTTATTGATATTTCTCCCAGCAACCTTGATTCCAGCCTGTGCTTCTTCCAGCCCAGCATTTCTCATGATGTACCCTGTATATAAGTTAAATAAGCAGGGTGACAATATACAGCCTTGACATACTCCTTTTCCTATTTGGAACCAGTCTGTTGTTCCATGTCCAGTTCTGACTGTTGTTTCCTGACCTGCATACAGGTTTCTCAAGAGGCAGGTCAGGTGGTCTGGCATGCCCATCTCTTTCAGAATTTTCCAGTTTATTGTGATCCACACAGTCAAAGGCTTTGGCATAGTCAATAAAGCAGAAGTAGATGTTTTTCTGGAACTCTCTTGCTTTTTCAATGATCCAGCGGATGTTGGCAATTTGATCTCTGGTTCTGCTGCTTCTTCTAAAACAAGCTTGAACATCTGGAAGTTCTCAGGTCACATACTATTGAAGTCTTGCTCAGAGAGTTTTGAGCATTACTTTACTAGCATGTGAGATGAGTGTAATTGTGCAGAAGTTTGAACATTCTTTAGCATTGCCTTTCCTTGGGATTGCAATGAAAATTGACCTCTTTCAGTCCTGTGACCACTGCTAAGTTTTCCAAATTTGCTGGCATATTGAGTGCAGCACTTTCATAGCAGCATCTTTTAGGATCTGAAATGGCTCAACTGGAATCTTATCACCTCCACTAGCTTTGTTTGCAGTGATGCTTCCTTAGGCTCACTTGACTTTGCATTCCAGGATGTCTGGCTGTAGGTGAGTGGTCATACCACTGTGAATATCTGGGTCATGAAGACCTTTTTTGTACAGTTCTTCTGTGTATTCTTGCCACCTCTTCTTAATATCTTCTGTTTCTGTTATATCCATACTTAGACCTAACACTACTTAGTCATCTAATATACTCTTCTCACCCACTCACAACATTGCCATAGCTTACAACTGCAAGCCAGTTGATTGATTCATAAATAACTGCTATGATGATATTGCTATCATATACTGTCTCGTATCATCTGAATATGCCTTATTTCTCCACTTTAGGATAAAGTTATAAAGTGTTTCTTTCTGGATCCTACTTCTCCAAACTGAAGATACAGAACCATAAATTAACACCCCGAGACTATATATAAAAAGACACAAGATTCTGTAACTTATGCACACACATCATTTCCCACATAACCAAACTGCAACTATGTCTGTGATGAAACATCACCAATGTTTGCCAATTATCCATCCCTAGAAGAAACTACAAAATTAGGTAAATCATTCTAACCCAGGAAGGAGATTTCCCAGAGCATAAAGCAATTATCGAACTTGGCATTTGACCAGAGTCTTCAGGTTAACTAGAATTCAATAAGGAATTTTATCCTTGCAAAATAACCTTGACTTCGTAATCATCTTGGTCTATCTTTAGGAGTTTCTGTGGAAATGCACTTGACATTTTAAAAAAGAGACTCAGCGTTTCTAAAGTTCTGCAAATGCATTAAAAAATAACAAAAACTAACTGCCATTGGCATTTTTCAATCAACGGCTTGTCATCTAGAATCTTCAATGAGGTTGGAAATGTTTTTTCAGTTCAGGGTAGTCTTAGAAAATGAAGTAATATATAAAAGACAGAAAATAATCTCAGTTCAGTTCAGTTCAGTAGCTCATTCATGTCTGACTTTTTGTGACCCCATGAACCACAGCATGCCAGGCCTACCTGTCCATCACCAACTCCTGGAGTTCACCTAAATTCATGTCTACTGAGTCGGTGAGGTCATCCAACCATCTCATCCTCTTTCATTCCCTTCTTCTTCTGCCCTCAATGCTTCCCAGCATCAGAGAATTTTCCAATGAGTCAGCTTTTCACATCAGGTGGCCGAACTATTGGAGTTTCAGCTTCAACATCAGTCCTTCCAATGAACACCCAAGACTGATCTCCTTTAGGATGGACTGGTTGGATTTCCTTGCAGTCCAAGGGACTCTCAAGAGTCTTCTCCAATACCACAGTTCAAAGTGTCATTCTTTGGCATCAGCTTTCTTTATAGTCCAACTCTCACATCTGTACATGACTACTGGAAAAAAACCATAGCCTTGACTAGACGGACCTTTGTTGACAAAGTAATGTCTCTGCTTTTTATTTTTTCATTATTTTAATATTTATCTGAGTTAATATACACATTTATTGGTAAAATAAAGTTTTAACATAAAAATTCTCAGGAATTTTTACTACACATGTGGTCTTTGCTTTTTAATATGCTGTCTAGGTTGGTCATAACTTTTCTTCCAAGGGATAAGCATCTTTTGATTTCATGGCTGCAACCACCATCTGCAGTGATTTTGGAGCCCTACAAAAAATGTTAGCCACTACTTCCACTATTTCCCCATCTATTTCTCATGAAGTGATGGGACCAGATGCCATGATCTTAGTTTTTTGAATGTTGAGTTTTAAGACAAATTTTTTCACTCTCACTTTTCTCACTTTCATCGAGAGGCTCTTTAGTTCCTCTTCACTTTCTGCCATAAGGGTGGTGTCATCTGTCTATCTGAGGTTATTGGTATTTCTCTCAGCAACCTTGATTCCAGCTTGTGCTTCTTCCAGCCCCAGCGATTCTCATGATGTACTCTGCATAAAAGTTAAATAACCAGGGTGACAATATACAGCCTTGACATACTCCTTTTCCTATTTGGAACCAGTTTGTTGTGCCATATACAGTTCTAACTGTTGCTTCCTGACCTGCATACAGGTTTCTCAAGAGGCAGGTCAGGTGGTCTGGTACTCCCATCACTTTTAGAATTTTCTATAGTTTATAGGGATCCACACAGTCAAAGGCTTTGCATAGTCAATAGAGCAGAAATAGATGTTTTTCTGGAACTCTCTTGCTTTTTTGATGATCCAGCAGATGTTGGCAATTTGATCTCTAGTTTCTCTGCCTTTTCTGAAACCAGCTTGAACCTCTGGAAGTTCAGGGTTCACATATTGCTGAAGCCTGGCTTGGAGAATTTTGGCATTATTTTATTAGCCTGTGAGATGAGTGCAGTTATGTGTTAGTCTAAGCATTCTTTGGCATTGCCTTTCTTTTGGATGACCTCTTCTAGTCCTGTGGCCACTGCTGAGTTTTCCAAATTTGCTGGCATATTGAGTGCAGCACTTTCACAGCATCATCTTTTAGGATCTGAACTATCTCAACTGGATTTCCATCATGACCACTAGCTTTGTTCGTAGTGATGCTTCCTAAGTCTCACTTGACTTCACATTCCAGGATGTCTGGCTGTAGGTGAGTGATCACACCATTGTGGTTATCTGGGTCATGAAGATCTTTTTGTACAGTTCTGTGTATTCCTTCCACCTCTTCTTAATATCTTCTGCTTCCTTTAGGTCCATACCATTTCTGCCCTTCATTGTGGTCATCTTTGCATGAAATGTTCCCTTGGTATCTCTAATTTCCTTGAGGAGATCTCTAGTCTTTCCCATTCTATTGTTTTCCTCTATTTCTTTGTATTGATCTCTGAGGAAGGCTTTCTTATCTCTCCTTGCTATTCTTTGGAACTGTGCCTTCAAATGGGTATATCTTTTCTTTTTCCTTTGTTTTTCACTTCTCTTCTTTTCACAGCTATTTGTAAGGCCTCCTCAGATAGCCATTTTGCTTTTTTGCAATCCTTTTTCTTGGGGATGGTCTTGATTCCTGTCTCCTGTAAAATGTCACGAACCTCCGTCCATAGTTCATCAGGCTCTCTATCAGATCTAGCCCCTTAAATCTATTTCTTACTTCCACTGTATAGTCATTAAGAATTTGATTTAGGTCATGCCTGAATGGTCTAGTGGTTTTCCCCACTTTCTTCAATTTCAGTCTTAATTTGGCAATAAGGAGTTCATGATCTGAGCCATAGTCAGCTCCCAGTCTAGTTATTGCTGACTATATAGAGCTTCTTCATCTTTGGCTGCCAAGAATATAATCAATATGATTTTGGTGTTGACCACCTGGTGAGGTTCATGTCTAGAGTCTTCTCGTTTTGTTGGAAAAGAGTGTTTGCTATGACCAGTGCCTAGCAACAGGAAAGTAAAGTTCTTTATTATTTTGGTTGAAATATGGGCTTAATCTTTAAGTTAGATGAGTAGAAAGTCTTAAAAATAATTGTTACTAAGATGAAATATGTTACCTACCATTTTTGTTATAAATTTGATTCACATCTATTTCTTTGAACATGAGCTATCCCTATTGGTCATTAAATCAAACTAAAGCATTGACTTAACTGTGTTCTAGTCCAGATATTTTAGATATATTATTCAGTCAGTTGGTAAGCATTTATGGAACCCCTACTTTATGCAAATATTCTGGGGACACAAAGTCAAATACGCTATAGAGTCTAATCTCAAAGAACTCATAGTCCAAGGAGACACATACTTATGAACATAGCTCAGTCTTCACTATTCTAACTAGCTGTATCTTATAAATAAAAATAATAAAATACATGGATTCCAAGACATTTATTACCACCCACAAAACAATGTTCCTTTCATCTGTAGATAACACATAGAAATGAAACCACTAACATTCTTTCATTGCTTTAGACTCAAGAACTTAAACAATGTATTTTGACTGTAAAATGACAAAAGCTATTTTATAGTTAATACTCTCCTTTCTATATCAATAACCAAGCATTTACATGTGGCCAATCCTGGTGGCTCAGACAGTAGGGAATTTGCCTCCAATGCAGGAAACCTGGCTTCCATCCATGGATTGGGAAGATGCCCTAGAGAAGAGAATGGCTACCCACTCCAGTATTCTTGCCTGGAGAATCCCACGGACAGAGGAGCCTGACAGGCTACACATGTGGTCACAGAGTGGGATACAACTGACTTACATACACAATCCTGTTGACATGGTTTAAGTCCCTTTCCTAGGGACAAAAGGCCATTCACAAATTCAGACAACCTATGTCTAACATATTTAGTTCTGGCTTCTAGCTGTAGTGAACAGCAAAGAAATAAAACATTGAGATTCCTTTTAAACACACGTGGTACATTTTATCCCATTGTATGTATGGATATACAAGAAATCTGCAAAATGAAAGGATCAGGGACTATACATTGCACTATATGTATGGCTATATTTAGGCAGAAAGAAAAAGGAATAAGCTTTACTGAGCAATTAGAATTATGAGTTTATGTATTTTTTTATGTTTAATGGTTAGTGGGTAAGTAAATATGTTTGATATTGGGTCTGTATAAAAATTCTGCAGTGTATCTGAACTTTCTCTTTTTCTTACTTTTCCATCAGATCTACCAGTCATCTACCATGAATTTCTGGATTAATTAAAAAATGTCTTTGGTAACCATGTTCTTTCTGAAAAAAAATAAGGAGAGGGGCAGGCAAAACAGGAGACCTAGGTTGAATTAGCATAGTTTTAGTCAGACAGATGGCAACACATTATGATTTGCAAACATTGGTTTCTGGGAAATCTGGAGGAATCAACTACAATATTCAAAATGAAAAGCCAGGTAATATTGTTATTATGGACTGAACTGTATCCCCCCAAATTCACAAAGTTAAGCATCTGAAGGTGGGTCCTTAGGGAGGTATCAAATGTAAGTGAGGTTATGAGACTGGGGACTGCTATGGAATTAATGCTTGCTCTCTCTTCTCTGTGAGGACATGGAGAAAAGGAGGTTTCTGTAAGTCAGGACAGGAGTCCTTACCAGAATCTGACCATATTACAGCCTGATCTAGACTTCAAAACTATGAGAGAATAAAGTTATTTTGCTTAACCCACCCAGTCTATAGCATTTTATTATGGTAGCCCAAGTAGATGAAGACAATTGTCTAACATTTTTAGCACTGAATTTGGAAGGAAATAATAATTATGCTATAAACTGCTGACCATCAGTCTTTAAGCTTATGTTTTGAATTGGGAGGTTATCTGAAAAGAATATAGGTATGTATCCAACCCATTCAGGTACTTTATGAATATTCAGTTACTTTCTGAATATTCAGCTTCTTGATAGCAACAAGAATAATATTTTCTATATGTGCAATCAAAAAAAGGACATATCTTTACCCATACCGAGAAAATTAGAGAAGTGAATCTGAGACTATATGATAAGCTATAAATATTATAGAGAATTTCAGTTACAGAAATGTAATTATGATTACTTCAGGGAAAATAATTCTTCCATACTCCTGAATATGTACAGAAGAACTAAATTTCCAATAGAAATCCTATGGAATCTTACACTTCCTTCTACTGATGATACTGAAAAGTATCCAATGGATGTGCTGACATCCATTTGTCTAATTCCCTAAGACCATTCTGATATTAAATCAAGACAGTAAAGCACATTTACCACATTATCACAGCCCTTCAAAGAAGTGCTTTTACTAAGACCCAGCTTAATGTAATGTTCTTTGCCTCTCTTGAAGGTTGATACAGGAAGCATTAGTTTAGGCAATGTTTCTTTGCTGCTGCCGCTGTTTAGTTGCTAAGTCATGTCCAACTCTTTGCAACCCCATGGACTGTAGCCCACCAGGCTCCTCTGTCCATGAATTCTACAGGCAGGAATACTGGAGAGGGTTGCCATTCTCTTCTCCAGAGGATCTTCCTGACCCAGAGATCGAAACTGCCTCTTCTGCTTGGCAGGTGGATTTTTTTTTTTTAACCACTGAGCCACTATTAGATTTGGAGATTTTATTCCTAGATATTCTCTGCATAAGGACACAAGAAGAAAATTTCCACCTTTTGTCAGGAAAAAAAATTGTCCTCAATCTTCTTTTTGTCAAACAATAAAAGTTGTTAAACTCTCTACATTCTATTTTATTTTCCTTAACAACTAAAAATTTAAAGCAAAAAGTCATTGCTTCTCAGGATATGTAATCTACTTAATTAGAGTGCAAAAAAAAAAGTCTTAATATACATAAGTCAACATACCTCTCAACAGTATGAGTAAGCATCTCTTTAAGACACATGGCATAGTAACTGAAAGGGAGTAATTTGCTTTACCCAGGGATTCAATCTTCCAGCTTTCCACTGGTGCAGTTTGGAAATAATTAAAACCAAAATGCAACCATTTAATCCCAAATAGTATTTCAAATGCTGTGTCATTTGAGAATTGACTTGCACTTAATGGGCAGATACTGAATTAAGTTGAGGAAAATATCAAAATCCACTACAGATTCAGTAGAATCCAAATAATAAGCCATGTCACCAAATTTACGATGGAAGGTATGTATAGTACCTCACAAGTCAGATAATATAATTCTTAAACAATGATTTTAATAAAAAAATCTTTCACATTAACCATATACTAGAAAATTAGAAAAACACTTTAGAAAAACATTTGACCACTGAAGACCTATTCCTCTCTACTCCTGCTACATCTCTTCCTAGCAGTGATATGCTGTGCTGATAAGGTGTAACCTGTTCATTTGGAACTCCTCCACCAAAAGGAACTATTTGGAAGATCTCTAACTGTTCTCATTGAATTTCAACTCAATATTAAGAATGACATAAGATAATTCAAATATTCTTTATTCATGATAGCTAATGGGAACCTTGGTCTGGAAGTAAAGGGTAAAAGTGATACAAAATATTGATACATTAGCTATAAAATTCTTTTTTATAAGATAATCACACAGCATCTTTCAAATCTTGGCATATTTGATTTATTTACCCTGATAGAAGTAGCTGTTGTATAATCAACCTTGATAAGGAACACATAAAGGGGAGATTAAAACATATAATCTCATTATGTTCTGTTGGCCAAACAATTCAAATGTCAAAACTCCTATATGTAGACCAGCCCCTAAAGTCAACTCAGGATAACTAAACCTTTCTGTTATCTTAACCTCGGTACATTAAAGTGTTCTTTTATTTATGCATTTGAGACCATTTAAATATTACCCAGGGCAGTTATAATAAATTAATGCAAACAGATAAACGGGGCAGAAAGAACAAACTTAAATAAGAATACCACCAAAATAAAAATAAATCAATAAAAATAGATAAAAGAGCAAAGCAAACAAAATAGTTAATCAGAGCACACAAGATATACCAATAATGAAAATGAGATTCAAGAGTGGTTACTGTCTTAGGGGAGACACCTGAAACCAATTCTAGCCAGACAACCTCTAGAGGCTCACTAATTGGAGTAAGCAGGTGTGTACACAGAAGTAGGAGATGGGTCTGAAAAAGGGAGGATTTGCCAGAATCTTTATACAGATAATTTAGACCCTCAGATCTGCTCCTCTATCATATAATCTGGAGTAAAGGTTCTGGAAAACTTGAACTTAAGAAAAAGTGGATTTGAAGCTGTACAAATGAGGGCAGAGATATTGTGCTGTTTTGAAAACAGAAAAATCAATTCAATTCCACATCCTTAAAGGTTTGCACTCTAGTTCTTATGCTCCACTCCCAGAAAGCTAATAGACAAGTTTAAAGCCCTCATCTGGGCAGTGGGTTAGAACAGTGTTCCACAGAGAGTCTGATCAGAACAAGAAAACATAATATGCATATATTAAATCATTATATCATATACATTAAACTCATACAGTGTTATATTTCAATTGTCTCTCAATAAAATTGGAAACAATTCTATCCACAGATAATGAATTCTTTGGAATTCTTTGGAATTCTCCCTATGAAATGGTGAAGACCCTACAACTCAGTGTTACAGGAAAATGATAAGCTCTGTGCAGAATTTTCAATTACCTGTTAAGCACCCCACAATTAAAGTGAAATATATTATTAACACATTACAAGATATTTAATTAGTTAAAAGAAAATAAGGAAACAGGAAAAAAGTCCCTTGGAGAATCAGAAGAAAATACTAAAACTTTCTTTAATGGCCTCAGAGAGAGAAGTTATTGAAACCAGGATGTAAAAAGAGATTGCTATAAAATAGAAAACAAGAAAGACAATATCATTGGACAGCAGAAATATGAAATTTTAATCTAAGGGAAAATGATTTCCAACATATATTTTTAAATAAAGTCAAAACAAATTTTACATAAGAATTCTTGTCTCTTTTCCCCACCTCTTCCTCCCGGTTGCTGCTTCTAGAGCAGATGCAATGCCAGCCATTCAATCCTGCATAAGCATGGTTTAACAGAAGGAGAGAAGTAGCCAGGATCCCTGATGACTTTTGGAGCTACCATAACTGAACTGACTCTCTACCACTTTCATATTAGCAAAAAGTCAATTTATTGCTGTGAAAGTCACTGTTGTTTTGGTATCTTTTATGAGTTTATTGTTGTCGTTCAATCACTAATTTGGGTCAGAATCTTTTGTGACCCCATGGACTGTATATAGCTGGCCAGGCTCCTCTGTTCATGGAACTTCACAGGCAAGAATACTGGAATGGGCTGTCATTATAAACTTTATATTATAATAAATTATAAAGAGGGATTTTTGGTTCATAACTAAATTGTGGTACAGAAATCATGGATAAAATCTGAGCCTTAAGAAACCTTCCACTAGCTGTCCTGTCTACCTCCCCAGGTCTCTGATTTCCTCTCTGCTTCTTCAGGACCTCTGCAATAGCACTGCAGAATTTCCAACACTGTAAAAACCTACACATTCAATAACAAAATTATAAGGGACGTTCTGATATAAGGGTAGTAAACAGTGCTCAATAAATAATATTTTCACTTGTTAAAGGTTCTTTTGCTACGAAATTATTTCAAATCTAAATGTTCACAAAAAAGGTCTTTTCTCATTGACTTTGTCATTCTATTTCATAAAATTTATCTTAAGAAACTGCGTAAGTGGACAAATATTCCAGAATGTATTCATGCTAGACCAAACCCTAAAATTTGCAAGACCCAAAGCAAGAGTACAAATGAACCTCACAAACCATATGTCTCAATATTTAAAAGTTATAAAACAAGGTAACACACTGTGACATAAAAATAATTTCTTCTTCTTTTACAAATCTACTTATAAAACTATGGTTTTCATGTGACTGAAATTATAACTAAATATAATTTCAGTTATATTTAAATTATAACTGAAATTATGACTGAAATCATAATTTAATGTAATTATATTAAATTAAAAGAAAACTGAATTTAATAAATACTGTATATGCTAGGCATTCTCTTGTTGAGCTTACGAAGTACCAACATGTAATAGGCAAGTGTTAGCCACTTAGTTGTGTCCGACTCTTTGCGACTCCATAGACTGTACCCCGCCAGGCTCCCCTGTTCATGGAATTCTCCTGGTGAGGATACTGGAGTGGGTAGCCATTTCCTTCCCCAGAAGGACTCCCCAACCCAGGTATCAAACCTAGGTCTCATGCATTGCAGCCAGCTTCTTAACGCATACCTAATTCACAGAGTATATTCCAAAATATTTGTACCTTTCTTATATTAAAATCTCAAATTGTTTTTATAAGTAATATTATAGTTTTTATATTATAAGAAAAATAGGTATTTTTGTTCTACTGACTGGAATGATCTGATCTCAAAGCATCCAAATTTTGAATATATTTTCATCAAAAAACATAAATTAAAAATAAATAATTTAAAAATTATTATATGATGTGATTTGTTTAACATTACAAACTGATTCTCAGCTGCCACACAAATGTTGCAAATACTGTAGCATTTTGAGTGACTCCAGAATCAGGAATTGGAACACAGAGGGGCAAAGAATGAAAGCTCAGAACTGCTGGGATGCTTACTTTGTCATGCCAGAATCTCCATGTGAGAGGAAGAATTTGACAAGTTAATCAATATTTTCTTTTTTACCTAAGCAATTTTGATGCTCAGATCATTCTTGCACCTTGAAGCTATAGCCATCTCTGATGTTGACACTGGTCTGACACACAAATTTCATGGCATTCAGACACTCACTTTTTGTTTTGAAGACATGGTGTAAGAAGAAAAGTATTTCCCTGAAGACTGAATGGTACGTCACAGAAGAGGATAATGAGGTTCACTGCATGTTTTACAAAAGCACTGAGTTCTAGGTCTCTCTCTTTTTTTTCTTTAAACTTTTTATTTTGTTTTGGGGTATAGCTGATTAACAATGTTAGTATTGTCTCAGGTGAAGAGCGAAGGGACTCAGCCATACGTGTACATGTAACTATTCCCCCTCAACTCCTCTCCTGTTCACTGCCTACGTGCTCTTTAATAAACCTGTGAGTCTGTGTGCTTGTGATCTGTATGTCCTTTTTATAATGCAGGTCTGAGAATAGGGGCCACTCTCCCAGTTGAAAGAGTGGTATTGATAAGGATGGCCTAACTCCTTACTTCATCTCACCCTACTTACCTTAACTCTAACTGAATTTGGCTTGTATTTAATGAACCTACTAAAGTGTGACCTTCAAAATTCATCAGTACCATCCTAAACAATGAATCCAAAAGAATACTCCCAAGATATAATCCCTATCACTCCCATGGACTCCCACAGCTCCTTGAAACTCTTCTTTCCCTAGACTTTCAATGCAATACTCTATTTTTTCTACTCTCTGATTACCTTATATATTTCCTTTACTGAAATAGATTGATAATACCATTTTATATTTATAAGGGTCAATAAATTTAACATTATTTATGCATGTAAGGACAGATGGCCCGATAGATCAATGGCCTTATGGATCAATGAATCCATGATGCGTTGGTGGATGAAACATGATATGGCTTTGAACTGAGACACTAGGTTTTGTTCTCTGGCTGACTGATTGATTGTGGGGTGTGTTTATGTCTGTGTGCATGCATGTATGTATAAGTGCTTGCATTTGATTATTTTTATTGTAATTCAGAATTCTAACTTTATATTTCCAGCAACTAGAGTACATAACAAGCAGGGATTAAAATTAAGGAGCAAAACATGGGAAAAAAAAAAGGAATAAATCTGCAAACTTTGACTATTTGATTAAATAGTAGAATCACATGCCTCTGTTATGTCTCTGTTATATAAAGTTGCATGTAAATTTTAAAGTAATATTCATTTAATAGAAAATAGCTACACAAACATATGTACATATATATTCATCATATATGTATATATACAGAATATCAACATTGTAATATTTTTACATCACAAAAGTATTTCCCAAACTATTTTCTACATATTCCACAAGGCTGAGTCATTAGCTATTCAACAAATAGCTCATGTCTAAGTCTAGCAATAATCAAAGCATTAGAGATACAAAGGAAGAGAAAAACAGTCTTTTATTTACTTCCTCAATATGTCTTAAATTTGCTTGTATGACAAATTTTGAGATAATTCCTAGAAATTTCATATTTTACAACTTCAGTGTAATTGTTGTTCTGTTTAATATTTCTTACTGATAAAGCTATTGATTTGTAATATCTATTTTGAAAATAGTCACTTTACCAAATGTTCTTATCTTTAATATTTTCCCATTGACTTGCTTTGACTGGGATACATTAACAAATAATATCATCCTTAAGCAGCATTTGCAAATACTAAAAGCTTGCAGTCAAATATACTCTCTCAGTTTACTAAGAAATATGTTGCTCCTTATCTTTTCACTATTTTCCATCAAATGAAGCTATTCCTAATGTAATATTTAAAAACTGGATATGTTAGTTACTTCTATTATCTTTCAGATTTTTGGGGTAGGAATTCAATAGAAAACAATTTTTGTGTCACTATTTAGCATGCATTTTAAAAAAAGTTTTCTAATTTTCTCTCTGTGCCTTTGCACTACTTGAAAAAGTGCATATGAAGTACATTAATATTTTCTTATTCATAATAACTTACATAATGAGGAACTTTTTAAGAATTGTCTTTTTTTCCAAGGAAGAGGGATTATCTAATTGCAAACTGAACTTATAAGACTAAGTTCAGATAACTTAATTAAGGTGCCAAACAAATTACATTATTGCAAAGTGTTTTATTTCAAACCTATAGTTTTTCATTACTTGGTTTTACATTTAGGATTTTTCTAGTGCTTATTAAAAGACTTTATTATTCTAAGCATCAAGTTTCATGAGAAAACAATTTATACTATTAAAATACAGTTATATGTTTGATCCATTATAGAATTTCCTGATATTAAGCCCGAGTTTTGTAAGATTATAGTAAAACATGCAAATAAACACATACAACTTTTTCACGATGACAATGAAATTTTGTATTCATCTTCTCTCTCCTACTTTCTTCCTATTCTGCCTCTTACTAACCAGGCTTGGTAATTAAGAGGGAGAGACATGATTAAAATACATCTTTCTTCAGAAAAATTTGTTTTACCTACCTTACCTTTAAAATGTTATCAATGTTATCCCTCAGGTTTCTTTGTTTCTTATGAGACTTGCCTCCTGCCCTCAAAGCCATCAGCAACCACCTAGGAATTTTTTTTATAAATAGTAGGAACTTTGTTAAATCAGTCAAGTGACTGAAGACAGCCGGCTCCTCCCCACTCTGCCCACCCCCATACACGAGCACACCTGCTTCCGATTCTAGGTCCCAAACACTGTATTAAAGAACTAATGCAGTGAGCAGTTCACCTATGCAATGAAATATGTCAATATGTGAGGTGTTAACTAGCAGGAAGGACTCAACAGGGATTGTCAGGTTAAAGAAATACGTGCTGTGCTGAATCACTTCGGTTGTGTCTGACTCTTTGCAACCCTATGGACCGTAGCCCACCAGGCTCCTCTGTCCATGGGATTCTCCAGGCAAGAATACTAGAGTGGGTTACCATTTTCTTCAGGTGATCTTCCTGACCCAGGGATTGAAGCCATGACTCTTTAAGTCTCCTCACTGGCAGAAGGGTTCTTTACCACTAGCACCACCTAGGAAGCCCTCTAAATCAATTAATTAATTCCCTTATCTACCACAACAAATAATTACTTTTACTTCGCTAAATTGACTGAATCTGTCTCCAGTCAAAAATTTATACTGAGGATTTGAACTAAAATAATTAAACATACCACATACTCTGTACTCCTTTTGTTTTTTCTTCTTGTCATTGTCTGAGAAGTGATCTCAGACTCACAATTTGCATTTAGTTATCTGGGGTACAGTTTAAGAGCCTTGACAATTTCAAAACAATATTCACCTAGGTCTGTTTGGTCACATTTGAATCACAGCTTCAAAAAAGATCAAAATTCAAATTAAAAAAACACTTTTAATTTACTCTTCTTACATTCTACATACCTCTGCTTTTAGCATTCTCTGATAAAACTTTAAGATGAGCTGTCTCAGGCTCATCTACATTCTTCTACACATAAAATAAGTATAAATACTTATACCTAATGAGTTTCATTTAAAGAAAACACTTATTTGCAAAATAAAATTAGCTCTTTATATTCTAGATACAAAAAGACAAGAGTAAACTGCATTCTCAACAATTATAATATGAATAACTAACATTAGTTGAGATTCTAACACTCAGCTCATCAAAGCAACACTAGGAAGTAGACATATGTTATCTTCATTTTACAGCAGAACTAAGGCACAGATAAATAATGTCCCTGTATTAGTCTCATTTCAGGAAAGGCTTTTTCCTTGACCTGCAGGTAGCTGCCTTCTTGCTTCATGGACATGTGGTCTTTGCTCTGTATAGGGGGAAGCAGAGAGCCAGGTGGAGAGGGAAAGGGCATTCTCAGGTGTTTCTTCTTTTACAGACTAACCCCTTTAGACCAGGGCCTCACCCTATGACCTCATTAAACTTAATTACTTTCTTACAGATCCCATCTTCAAACACAGCCACACTAAGAGAGCTTCAACACAAGAATTTTGCGGAAACAAAAACATTCAGTCTATAACATTTCCTAAGGTCACACAGGTAATAAGTTGTAGAACCACGACTGAAAACCCAGCATTTATATTCAGAGCCTGAGCTCTTAATATTATTGCCTACTTTATAGTGAGCTCCTTATAACTAAGCTTTGGCTACACATTAAACAGACTAAAACTAATCACATCTGTTTTTCCCCATAGGAAGTATCTATTGATAGGACAGGGGTAGAAAAGAAAGTAGCCCCACTACTGGGCCCCACTCGGCTTAGTGCTCTGTAAGGTTAAGGAAGAAATGGAAAAGAACAGTTGTTCAGAAAAATTCAGTTGTATTTTGTACATGACAAAGAGTAAAATCTTTGCAGTGAGGTGTGTAGACTCCTCACATCACCAGTGGGCCTCACATCCCGAATCAAGCTCAGAGAGAGTTACATGGAGAGGGTGCCTGCAGAGACGGCGAGATGCTCACCTGGAATGGCCCACACATGCTCAGCCCCACTCGGACATAGTAGTCTGCACACGACCTGGAGGCTGGAATCTGAAAGGTTTGAAACCTCCGACCCAGCACTTCTGCCCATCGCACAGCAGGCAGTACCGCCTCTCTAGCCCCACAGCCTTGCCTCCTCTCTGCAATGACCAGCCTCCAGGAAAGAAAGTAAAATGTGCCTGTGGGACCACATCTCACTTACTCTTCTCTTTGTAAAACTGCACCTCAGACAGAGACTTGAACCCACAGTCTTCCAACTGAAACCGCACAACTTGTCTCATGACATAGTGAAGCTTAGGTTATGGCTTGTTACATAAGGAATTCAGCAAGCAGCAAAGTGATATATAAGAAGTAGATTTACTAATATAGGATGCTTCTGAAGGATATAAGCAGACAAGCAATGAGACTCTGCCCTGATAGAACTAAGTGGCCTGCATTTTTATAATCCAAGGAGGGAAGGGGAGACCACCACCTCAGGTCCCAATTCTCAGGTGAATCCAGGGGAGATGGGCTTTACATAGGAAAGAATTCAAGTGCGAGCCATAAACATGTTTTTTTGGAGAGATACTCATTGTGTAGGCAGATGTGGTCTAGCCTGGGGAAAACAGATTCCACAGACAGAGTATGGGCCTTCCCAGAAAGTGAGGGCAACCAGGGTGTAGGGCTAGTTATTTATGGGTTGGGTAATTCCATAGGCTGAGTGAGAGGATTATTCCAACAATTATGGTGAAGGTGTGGAATTCCCAGGAAGTGAGCCATACACCACTTTTCAGCCTGTTATGATTGGCCTGGGAACTGCTGTGGCACCTGTGGGTGTGTCATTTAGCATACATCAATGTGTTACAATGAGCCCATGATGAGGCTCAAGTGTCTACTGGAAGTCGAATCTTCTGCCATCTTGGGCCTAGCTGGTTCTCACCAGTCTATGTCATGTTCTCAATGGCTACATAATTCTTTTGATTGTTGTGCCCTGCCGCCTTCCCTCTTGTCCCATTTCCAGGTTTATTATCCTGGGAAGAGAATGTTCTATTATAAATTTGCCTAACTTGAAAACCATCCCACTTTATTCTTTCATAAATTCATAGATACACTTCAGGTGTCACACTAAATCCTCTTTGCCCCATATCACTGGATATGTGCCATAGATAATGCTAAACAGGACGTTTCATGCTTTAATGTGGTGAACATTCTATCATAGCTTCTCAAATTGACTGGAATCTTTCTCATCAGCAACTGCAATTCTGCTTATAGAAGAACACAGTTGCTTTATTTCTATCCATTTCTCTCAGTCTTAGAAGCTTACCTCTTTTTACAGTGAATACATACATGAGTTGTAGATTATGTATATTTCTACATATGTAGAAACATGTATATTGTACATATGTACAAATATATACAAATATGTATATTTCTACATTTATCATTTGTGAAAGCATGTAATAATACATAAATTTATTTCCTGTATCATCACTGAAAAATGCGAATATTCAGTAAAGTCAAATTGCCCTTATACTCTATAAATGTTATTGCCATCTTCATCTCCTTTGGTGATTTTGAGACATTCTTTAATATAATTGGAATTCACATTAATTCCACAAATAGAATTATTTCATGGAAACTAGCTGAAATTCTAACATAATTATGAGATCATTTTACTAGATCCTATGAAATAAGCATGTGGTTCTAGAGAAAGCAGTGGCTCAAATTTCAGCAAGATGAATTTAGAGTAAATATAATATTTCCTAATGGATATTATTTCAAAATTTATAGAAGTTATAAAGTGTCCTTTTGTGGAAATGTTAAAAACTTTTGTTTTCCTTAGTACATTTCCATCTTCATAGTATGAACTTTGTAGTATTGTTATAGTATTAAACAAACATGCCCCTAAAGTGAGCTGGCCTTCAGCCAACACATGAGTCTACAACTATTTGTACTTACAGTAAACACATATTTGGTCTTTTTCCTCAGTTCCTAACACAGACTTAATAAAATCCTTGGAATTTCCTGAGTGATAGTGGTGATAGTAGCATCTTTTGTTATTTGTAACAACACCCTTTCAACTCTACAGAAGTGTATTTAATTAGTTGACACTTGCTGGGCCCCTAGATAGCTTCAGGATGGTTCCAAGGAACCAGTCATGTCCTCAGAGAACTGGAGCTTTCACCCCAAACCTCAGACCTCTAAGGAAGAGAGAGAGGCTTGAGACTGGGTTCAATCACCAATGGCCAGTGATTCAATCAACAAAAGCACCATAAAAACTCTTAAATGATGCGTTCCAAAGAACTACCAGGTTGGTGAACACATCCAGACGTTGGGACAGTATTGCACCCAGAGATGGCAGGGAAACTTTACGTCTCTTCCCCTTTCACTTGCCTTATGCATCTCTTCTATTTGGCTGTGAAACCATGTACCACTAAAACTAAGTTCACATGATGAGTTTATGATTAACTGTTCTATCCAAAACTTTTCCTTTTCTTGTCCCACCTCTGTTCCCCTCAGGATTGAAGAGAATCAAAAAAAAAAAAAAAGCAGGAATTGAAACAGAACAAGGATCTGTGGGCCCTCCCAGGAACAAAAGTCCTCCCATGTCCCCCTGTTTCTTGTTTGCAGAAAAGGCTTTAGACTTCTAGACCTTCCCTGATTCAAACAGTTACTAATTAGGGAAGTGAGGGACTGCAAAAACAAAGGGAAAGCAGTCAAGTAAGAAAAGTAATAATAGCTAAAATAATTTTTCATTTATATATATATAATAATAATTTGATGCATATTTGAGTGTTGTTCTGCAGAAACCAAGACTCTCCCTAAACCAGGTGGAGGACAGCAGCTCCATGCTGACCACAGACATGTGGACCCCAAACTGATTCGAACCAAAAGATTGATGATTAAGAACCTCAAAATATCACTCTGTTATTTGAACACTAAGCAATCAGAAGAAAGTCCATGGGCTGCAAAGTGAAAGTCTCTCAGTCGTGTCCAACTCTGCAACGTTATGAACTGTAGCCTGCCAGGCTCCTCCGTCCATGGAATTCTCTAGGCCAGAATATGGAGTTGGTTGCCATTCTCCTCTTCTTCAGGGGATCCTCCCAACCCAGGGATTGAATCCAGGTCTTCTCCATTGCAGGTGGATTCTTTACCATCTGAGCCACCAAATGATGTCTTTAGAAATCCTTCTCTGAAAGCCACCTAGCAGTTCAGCTGTTTTGAGAATAAACTACTTGTTCTCTTTGCTTGGCACCCTGAAATAAATGCTATTCTTTCCTTCACTACAACTGGAGTCAGTAGATTGACTTTGTTACAGATGGGAGAGGGGACCCAAGTTCATTTTGGTAACAGTTCTTCCTGAGTTGTATGTTTTATAATAAAAAAGAGAAAAACTCTTTTCTTGAGCTCTGTGAATCATGAAACAAATTATTAAACTTGGGGAGAGGTAGAAACCCAATTTGCAGCCATGTTGGACAGAGTGTGGGTAACCTTGGGACCAAATATTTGTGACTAGCATCAAAACTGAGGACTATCTTGAGGGTCTGAGCCCTTAAATCTGTGAAGTTTGGCACTAGCTCTAAAGAGTTAGTGCTGGAACTGAATTGAATTGTAGGACATAGTTGGTATCCAGAGAACCAGAGACTTGGCTGTTGATGTTGGGAAATACCACTGAACCCTGAAAACATATTTTGAAGACATATACCATTATAGCCATGCCAGTTGAAGCCAACTTTGGTCTAGGCCACCATCACCTCCCAACACTCCACTTTCTCAACAGTCTTTTCTCCCCAGAGCAGCAAAAGTGATCATTTAAAATCACAAAGTCACCTGATCAAAATTCTCTCTGCATGATACTAAGAATACAATGAACACTTTATCACAGCATAAAAGATCAGGCATTCTCTACTTCTTTAAACTGGTTTTCTTTAGCATTCTTCCTCTCTCTTCCTCTTTAACTATACTGGATGCTTGTTTTTCCACCATACACTCTTCCTCAGAGTCTTCATACTTACTGTTCCTTCAGTCTGGAAGTTTCTTCTTCAGACTGACTCCCTCTTTGTGTCCTTCAGGACTTGACTCAAGTATCACATGAGAGAGTCCTTTCCTGATCACAGCCCTGAAAACAATACCCTTCCATCACTATATCTCCTATTCTTGTTTTCTTTCTTCTTAATGAAGATATAAGGTGAAAAATAGCCTCTACCCTGCCTCCAACTAGTACACAAGCTCTGTGCTTGCAGGTACTTTGTTTTGTCCCCTACCTTACTTCCAACTCCTGGACAGAACCCATTACAGACCTGAGTGAGTTAATACTATTTGACAATAATATTAGGCAAGAGTGAAGGCAGACTGTTTCATTGCCCCTTTTCATACATTTAGATGTATCAGAAGCTACATGCACAGTGACAATGTATTACAAGGTATAAGTCAGTGTTTCTCACTGGGGAGAAGCCACACACCACCTGAATTTGTTATTGCTAACATCAAAATTCTAGGCTCTGCTCCAGGCAGAAAAAAATCAGAACTTCTGCAAAGGAGATCTGGGAAACTACATTTTAACAAACTTCAGTAAAAATTTAACAAACAGAAACATCAATTAAATAGAGTTGATAGGCCAGATGGGGATCTCTCATGCTTTGCAATCATAGCAGAGTCCAACAGGAAGAAGAGAGATGCCTTTTCTTTTGTGGCAAGAACCCATGGGCTCTGTTTCCTATAGCCATCCCAGCTTTGTTTTCCTCTCTATAAAAGGGTTCTCTGTCCCTTGCCTACAGGCACTTGCAGGTGGCTGGCTGGGGTTGCAGAGTCCAAATTGCAATTCTCTGCTGATCTTGAATAAACCCATCTTTGCAGGAGAAATATCTAGCAGTCCATTTGTGTCAGGTCAACACTTCCCTTGGAGATTGCTTGAAACTGCAATAGATAGCTCATAGAAACACTGCAAAGACACAAAGGATGAGAAGAAATAAAGGAAACTAATGCAGAGCCAAGACAGTACCCAGGAAGACTGAATCAAACTTGTCATCTCTACATCCATTTTGCAGTGGACGCTTGCCTCTGAAAACTCACTGTGACAGTTCTGCAAGTAAACATAATTCCCTTATCATTGAATGATTCCCTTAATATTAAGTGTTCCATTCATGGTGTCCACCTAGCCAAACCTATGATATCTGCTTGCACTTTAGCTTCCAGAAGTCAAAGAATTATCTACCACTTTCACTGCTTTAGTGAGAGGCAGGGTCCTGCTTACCACTACTGTTAAGGTTATCTCACAGTAAGAGAGATGTTTGGATCTGGGGATGCTGAACAGCCAAAAACAACACATGCTCACTGTGAGACTCACTTTTCTGTAGGAAACTTTGAAATCATGTTAAATGTTCTATTTTGCTTAAAATAATTAAAACTCACTATTATATTTTACTAGGCATCTATTCAGTTCAGTTCAGTCATTCGGTTGTGTCTGACTCTTTGCGACCCCATGAACCGCAGCACACCAGGCCTCCCTGTCCATCACCAACTCCCGGAGTCCACCCAAACCCATGTCCATCGAGTCAGTGATGCCATCAGCCATCTCATCCTCCGTCGTCCCCTTCTCCTCCTGCCTCCAATCCTTCCCAGCATTAGGGTCTCCTCCAATGAGTCAACTCTTCACATGAGGTGGCCAAAGTATTGGAGTTTCAGCTTCAACATCAGTCCTTCCGATGAACACCCAGGACTGATCTCCTTTAGGATATACTGGTTGGATCTCCTTGTAGTCCAAGGGACTCTCAAGAGTCTTCTCCAACACCACAGTTTAAAAGTATCAATTCTTTGGCACTCAGCTTTCTTCACCGTCTGCTACCTGATAAATTTAACTGAATGGAAATAATTGAAATATATTTCAAAATAAAAGAGTAAACCTAAAAATCTGATTACAGAATGTGTGCATGACAAATTTATTACACAGATTGATAGCCAGGACTATGTGGGGAAGTAATCTTAAATAACATAAAATCTGGAAATGTATAATGAATAAACCTCCAACTGTATCAGAAGTCAAATTTAAAAGTTGCTTTTTCCCCCACAGTTGGAAGCTTGGTTTAAATCCCTGTACCAATCAGCAATTTTATTTAGCTTAAACATAAGAGGGAGAAAGATAAAAGAAGAAATTAGCAATAGTAAAAGATTGTATCAGCGTAAAAGTATTTATGTTTTCTTTCATATGCATGTACTATCTATGTTATAGAGCAAGACAGTCAATTTTATGTATTTTTATAAGAGAATCTAAATGGATCGGGAAAAATTTTTAAAGTCATGTATTAAATATGGGCATGGCCTAGATTTTTTTCCAGTCTTTGAAATTATGAAATAACAAAAATTGTCATCTTTATTGTGTTACTGAGGAACAGTTTCAGTATTTATGAACACAGGAACAGAAAAAGTGTCACATCACCCAACACTGAGCCACTACGTAAACTTAGACACAAAGATACCCAGAAATAATTTGCATCTTCTTCAAAATAATTCCTCTCTTTTTTAAGAAGTTTCCCCTGTGACAAGTGAAACTTTTCTTCCAGTTTAGACAACTCAGGTTTACTCGCTTTCAAATGAGCCAAAGTGAAAAATTCAGTCTTTGAAAAGAATTCTGCTAACGCAACCACTGGAAACTTTAATATGTATTATCACTCTCACTTTTTCCCTGAAGAGATTCAACACAATTATTGCCAGAATTTGCCCTAGATTTTTAGTCAGCTGCTGCAAGAGAAAAATAATACTGCCAAAGGAGTTAATTAAAACTTGTGTTAATAAATGACAACAGAGTGAAACAAAAAATGGCCAATAGTTTTCAAACATTTCTCATTGGCAGCAATTAAATTTATTTTTAAACATATGTAACCCCAAGTGACACCATCCATAATTCTCATGGTGGCTTCTCTTTCCAAGAAAACCAGCTAACTTACTTCGTTACGTTTCACAGTATGTCAATCCAGACAGCCTCTGAAGATGCACTTTCTAAGTTAGGACCTAATGTGTATGTGCTAAGTCACTTCAGCTGTGTCTGACTTTGTGACTCACTGGACTACAGCCCACCAGGCTCCTCTGTCCATGGGATTCTCCAGGCAAGACTACTGGGCTGGGTTGCCATGCCCTCCTTCAGGGGATCTTCCCAACCCAGAAACTGAACCCACAGTGTCTTACATCTCCTGCATTGGCTGGTAGATTCTTTACCACTACCACCAACATGGGAAGCCCTTAAATGATAATATATTTCTAGGTATATTATATTTCCCCTCAATTTCCTTTATTAATTCGAGAGGTAGAATTCTGTTTTATTACTCTTTTTGTCTCCTTCCCTTTTTTTCTTACTGCAATGAGTAGGTAATGCCATCCAAACATCTCATTCTCTGTCATCCCCTTCTCCTCCTGTCTTCATTCTTTCCAGCATCAGGGTCTTTTCAAATAAGTCAGTTCTTCACATCAGGTGGCCAAAATATTAGAGTTTCAGCTTCAGCATCAGTCCTTCCAATGAATATTCAGAACTGATTTCCTTTAGGATGGACTGGTTGGATCTCCTTGCAGTCCAAGGGACTCTTGAGAGTCTTCTCCAACACCACAGTTCAAAAGCATCTACTCTTCGGCACTCAGCTTTCTTTATAGTCCAACTCTCACATCCATACATGACCACTGGAAAAACCATAGCCTCGACTAGATGGATCGTTGTTGACAAAGTAATGTCTCTGCTTTTTAATACACTGTCTAGGTTGGTCATAACTTTTCTTCCAAGGAGTAAACGTCTTTTAATTTCATAGCTGCAATCACCATTCTTATTTACCTCCTACAGCCCTGTCTCTGTATACAGTCAGGCTGAGAGTTTGGCTTTAATGTACAAACTTCGTGGAGATATAAATCAATACATAAACACTCATATCTTAGGTGTAGTTCAAACTCTAGAAATGTTATGTTTTCCACATAATAAGGACCTCAAACAAGTTACATCTCAGCTTCAATGTATTTCTTTTATGAGTCTCAAGAGTCTTGAGCAGAAATCCAATAACAGCACAGGATTTTATGTTACTTATCACATATTGGAAGATTAGAATTTTGAGAGTTAAAAAAGTTATTTCCCAATACTTGAGGTCGTTATAAGACCTCAGACATTTCAGAAAGCTGAGTTCTTCTATTCTGAGTCCTCTTTTCCAATATTAAAGCAGCTGCTAACGTTCATAGTAGAGTTACAAAAAAATAAATTCAATAAATCCTCAAGTATCTACAAAATTAAAGTCAAATCCCTGTGCCCAAATTTAACATTGCTGCAATTTTTTAAAAAATATTTTATTCAAATATAGTTGATCTACAAAGTTGTTTTAATTCCTGCTGTACAGCAAAGTGATTCAGTTATACATATATATACACACATATTCTTTTCCATATTTTTTCCATAACAGTTTATCACAAGGTATTTAATATAGCTTTTCCCTGGTGGCTCAGATGGTAAAGAATCTGCCTGCAATGCGGGAGACCTGTGTTCAATCTTTGGGTTGGGAAGATTCCCTGGAGAAGGGAATGGCTACCCACTCCATTATTCTGGCCTGGAGAATTCCATGGACGGAGTAGCCTGGCAGGCTACAGTCTATGACGTCGCAAAGAGTCAGACATGACTGAGAGAGGCTCACTTTGCAGCCCATGGACTTTCTTTTGATTGGTTAAAGTCAGACACGATTGAGCTGAACTGAACTAAAACATTTATTTAGCTGTTTACCATAAATTTTAACTCTCTGATGTCCTTTCATAAGATGCTGTTCATTTATTTCGGTTCCTACCAGCCTGTGTTTCACATGCTGATGCACCATCTCCCCAGCTTATTTATGGCCTCAATCACTGTTTTGAATTACCACAACATCTAGCAGAGTATACAGTTTGCAGTATATACTCAGTAAATATTTCACTGCTCTACATTGTGTTCAGCTTATGTACCCAAATTATCCATGAGTATTCTAACTGCCCCCTCCTTGTTCCCAACTCTCAGCTTTCAGAAAGCAAGAATTTTTTTTTTTTTTTTACTTTTAGTATACTGCCTTGGAAATAGCAAAGATTTCAAAAAATTGTGGTATTAAGATTTGCTCTTATTATCAACACTTTAAGTGGCAGGTTAAGGAGGCCGGGAAAAATCAGAAAAGCTGAACCAGGAGTGGTTCCTGTCCATTTTAAAATGTGTACAAATTCACTGATTATGGCTCAGGAGAGACAGTAGCAGTTCCTCTGCTGAGAAGACTGGAGAGGAAAGAAAGGTGGTGAGAAATCCTAGCACAGACAGGTTCCAGATTTCATGGAGTCCCCTAAAAGGAAAAGCAAGTAGACTGCTCCATTGCAAAAAATATCTAATGAGAACAGAACTGTAAATCATTTAGGGTAAATCGTCACATTTAAATGACATTTTGCAAATAATGACTTTCCCACCAAAAGGACTAAGACTATATTGTATTTTATCTGACCATTTGAAGTTCATTTTTTTATGCTTATGTTTCTCATATGTATTAACTGATTCTTGAAATTTTTCATTATGTCCAAGTGGCTCTAAGAGATCTAAAAGAATCATGATGCCAGTCTTAAAATACAGTGAGTTGCTTGCCAAGTGAGCTGACATACACATTTTTTAGGAATTGTATCTGCTATGGTCCTCTGAATGGGAAATTCAAGCAGAGAAGCACTTGGAAGGATGTCCTCAAGTATGAATTTTTTTTTTTTTTAATGTGCCCAAGTTGTGTATGGGGGACAACTTACCATAGTCAACCCAGTCTAACTATTTTAGCAACTACCCCAGTGCAGGTATACATATGAGACTTGGGTTTGATCTTTGGGTTGGGAAGATGCTCTGAAGGATAGCATATCAACTTACTACAGTATTATTACTGGAGAATCTCATAGACAGAGGAGCCTGGCAGGCTGCAGATAGGGTTACACAGAGTTGGACAAGACTGAAGTGACTTAACATGCACACATGCCAAGCCATCTGCGAGGCTAATATTTAAGTGATATCTATAGCTTTAGCCAGCTTTAAGGGTAAATAGTGTACAAAGGCCAGAGGACACATATATAAAACTGTCATCATAGCTGACTAGCGAGGGCTCTGGTCTCTCAGTTCACTCCCCTTTATTCCTTCCAGTTTTGTGGTATTGTTTCTTCCACCTGGTGTAATCTTGCTCTATTTACTCTTCTTCCATCCATCAGAATGGCTCTTTAGAAAAGAAATTTTTTTTTTATACCTTCATATGAACTTGAATCAGAATGTCTCCTGTTTCAGAGAAATTTACATTTACTTTTTTCCTCATTATGGAACTAAAAGTTATCCCATATTAATTTGATGCTGTGCTGATATTCTCTTCACACTAACTAGTTAAATATGCATGTGAGGGCTTCAGAGGAAAACAGGTATCCTTTCAAACACTGCTATGGAAACATGCATCTCAACCCTCTTCCTCAGTGAAATCCTTCTTGAGAACTTCACTCTGCTGAAATCTCCCAGAACACTAAGATTCAGATTGATTCTGAAAGAACACAGTGCTTTTGATAAAAATATAGAGTGTAATCCTTGGATCTGTTCTCCTATTTCTCTGGGTCAGTGAAGTGCCTAAGTATCAGGTGCTTTGCTGAAACACGAATACCAGTAGGAAAAGTTAAGAAAGCTTCCCAGGTCACTAAAACTTTTAGGAGGCCTGGAGGCATTTTTTACCTCATCTCTGAGCCTACTCTAAAGTCTCTTTTTTTAAAATACAGTCTTCAAAAAGCAAAGAAAACGTCAAATATATAAAATTCCCTTCACAGCATATCACTATTTGGTGTCTTAGACTCACTGGATGTTCCACTTTTCAATGCAATCATCATTGTTTCATCCTCTCCCTCTTA
Source organism: Antilocapra americana (assembly GCA_007570785.1). Lineage (NCBI taxonomy): Eukaryota > Metazoa > Chordata > Mammalia > Artiodactyla > Antilocapridae > Antilocapra > Antilocapra americana. The sequence continues at coordinate 19,588,042 of ML664199.1, forward strand.
GAGAGAAGAGGAGACTTTGCTCCAGAAAAACGCTTTTCCTTGGTTTATTTTTTAGTTGATGTTAAGATCAAACTATACCAGGAAGAAAAAAATGGGCATATTAAATGTTTGCTTAATCTTCAAGTATAAGAAATTAATGACAAAGTCTGGTTTAGAGCCCAAAGAATTAAGTATTATGAACATCAGTTTAAACCACTGAAATTTTATAATTTCTTCACTTTGCACAAGGCTTCATCATGCCTCTCTAGGCTCAGTCACAAGTTGAACAGTGAGGAAAAAAAAAAATGCCAATCCAGAGGTTGAGGGCTAATAATGTAAGATAGCATCTAAAGAAACATTTCTGCAACAACATGCAAGCATCTGTGTTGTTTTGAATGAACACACATACAGACACACAGATTTTAAAAACAGCCCTATATAAGTCACAATGATGAGACTTTAGTAAACAAAATAATGCATGGAAAAAATGCATTCTTTGTCTAAGTACCCAAAGAACATAAAAGACATTAAACAAACCTGGCTTTCCTAGCTGCATATTTTACAAATGCAGTTGCTGTTTCAGAGCAAAATCTTAAAAAAAGCCAGTTCAGAGTACGGATCTCTGTATCATAAAGATAAGAATATAAATCATCTCTTAGAAAACAATACAGGCTTCTCAAATCTGTCAAGCTTATAGTACATAAAGTTGTGCAAATATGATTACCTATCAGTTTCTCCATTGAGAAATGCCTAGAGGTGTACTGGCTTATAATTTCAGACTGGAAAATGGTATCATCTACTTCTGATAGAGGAATATAGTTTCTAAGAAGAAGAAAAAGATTTTCAATACTTAAGAGTCTGATGAGGTGTTGTTGGTTTTTTCCAGTTGATTTCACAGTAACTTACATTCAAAAGCATAACTGATATTTAAGGAGAAATGTTATGTATTATTGAAAACTATATATATTTCATATTTATGGAAACTAAAAGGCTTATTGAATTAGTTGGACACAGGAAAGTTTTTTATTCTTATCATCTGACTTAAGTAACTATTTAAATGTATAGTTTCCTAGAGCCCTCTCATAATACTGCTATAGAGAAGAATGTGATTTAGAGTTTAGAAAAAGTCCTTGGTAAAACACATATCATGAATCTGTACTTAAAAGTAAATTTATTCACAACACAGAAGTCATATAAACTACTTGAGAACAGTCATGCTCATAATCAGAGTAGATTATTTTGTATTTTAGTGCACTTGTGAGTGGTAGCAACTTTCTTCTTCAGCAAAAATACTTCCCTCATGTCTCAAGCATTCATTCATTTATTCATTCAGCTTAACATTTATTAAGCCCCATAATTATGCTAGGTGTCTACTAGAGAAAACATGACATAAAAATCACAGTATAATTTGATGAGTTTGGTAATAGTAACAACAAAATGTGCGAAATGTTATGGAGAAAAGAGAGAATGATTTAACCTGCTCAAGTTAGGAATAGAGAGAAAATATCAGAGGGGATTTCTAAGATGGATTATGAAAGATGAGTAAGCATTTTCCAGCTAAGAGAAGAGAAAGAATGTATTGTAGATATAGGCAATGGCATACGCAAAGATCAAAACACAGGAAACTCTGGAAAGAGCAATGTTGTGAATTTGAATACGTTGATTACAAGAGGAAGAGATAAGCTTGGAAAAATAGTTGATAGTACCAGATTTTGCAGACCTTTGCATACCATGATAAGGAGTTTTCTCTTTATCCATTGAGGGAGCAGGGAGCTGTCAGGAGTCTTTTATAGATGAATAATGATAAGATCTTTATTTAAATGCCATGGACTGGACCACATTGATATTGCAGGAGAAGGACTAGGTCACTAGGATTATCTGACTGAATAGCATGAGATCCATAAATAAAGGAGGAGGAAAATGTAGACTATAAATCTGGAGGCAAGTGATAAGGATGAAATAATAAGACACTATAGAGCATTTGTAACTTCCTAGAGAATATCAGAAAAAGTTTCAATGAAAGGTGATGCTAAAGTTTCTGAAAGGAACAGGAAGATGAATATGGTATTAATTGAGATGGAAAAGTAGAAGGTCTTATTTGAGTATGATAAAATACTGCTTGCAATTTGTAACCTATAGTGTTTATAGTTATTTCTGAAAGGACTTTGAGGCCCTTGGATAAACCAGTCCACAGGAATGGATTACATATATAATGAATTTAATTATTTTCTGGCAGGTAAGCTGATCTAATGGAGAACACTGGCTGAGAGTCAATTGGTAGGAAAGGATATCCCACCCTGAATGAATGTTACCAACAGGTAAGGTGAAAGCTTTAACCATGTACTTTACCATCACTGCAATGCTTTACACACATTTGTATGGAGCCTGTATTCATAATAAGCCCAAACTGGAAATTATCTGAATGTCCTTCTAGTGAGGGCATGTGTGCTGGCTTGCTCAGGCGTGGCAGACTCTTTGCAACCCCATGAACTGTAGCCCACCAGGCTCCTCTGTCCATGGAATTTGAGTGCCTGGTGTCCTCCACCAGCATTCGGAAGTTGTTTTGTGGTATTTGCTCAGTGTTCAAATGATCTTGCGATGAATTTATGGGGGAGAAAATGGCCTCCCCGTCCTATTCCTCCGCCATCTTAGGACTGCCTCTGTCCATGGAATTTCCAAGGAAGGAATACTGGAGTGGGTTGCCATTTCCTCCTCCAGGGGATTTTCCTGACTCAGGAATCAAACCCACGGGTGGATCCTTTACCACTGAGCCATGTGGGAAGCCCCTGTCTCTCTATTAATGAATGAACAAATGGACTGTGATACATCCATCATACAATGAATATTGCTCAGAAAAATAATAATAATTAGATTCTGATGTATGTAATAATATGTATGATTCTAAAATGCTTTGTGTGAAGTGAAACAAGCCAGATTCAAAGGGCTAAATATTATAATTGTTCTACTTATGAAATGAAAGTAAATGGTATGAGGGAGTTCTTGGCAGTGATGGAACTATTCTCTGCTTGTGCCCATTACATAACTTTACATATTTGTTAGTTATTTCTCCATAGGTTATGGAGAATAAAGTTTTAGATTAAAAAATTATTATACATTTACTCAAAATTATCAATTATAAGTATGTGGGAAAATTTTGTTTCAAAGAAAAATGTTTTCCCCATGCTATTAAAAATACTTTATTAATGTAGTTTTGAAGCTTACTGACTATAATATAAATCATTTAATGATATATGCAGACTTCCATTTCTTTTATATTGAGTGCCTTAAATCTTTGAACTTTAAGCTAAGGTTTAGTGAGTAATAGAATTTCCTGAAGATACACTGTTTTCTTCATATCGTGTGTGTGAAGAAAATGTTCTATATGAACGTAACAAGTATCCAGCAAGCATACACATGCTTTCTAAAGACTGTAGAGGATGATTCTCATTTTGAAGTTTCAGAAATCAATTTGTTTTTAAAAATTTTAATATTTAAGTACTTTTAGAAATTAAAAGGTACAAAAATAACACAAAAGATATATGTGTATATCATTGAGTTCACCTAATGTTTACATGTTTCATAACTAGAGTACAGTCACAAGAATTCAGTCAGTTCAGTCCTCAGTTGTGTTTGACTCTTTGTGACCCCATGGACTGCAGCATATCAGGGGCCCTGTCATAAGAATTAGGAAATTATATTGGTGAAATCAAATTAAATCTAAAGTCCTCATTCTAATTTTGCCAATTGATAAGTAAGATATTTTTTCTCTTTCAATATAATCCAATAAGATATTTGCTTGTCATATATTTTTAGTCTATTTTAATCTGGACTAATTCCTCATTCTTTGTCTTTCATGACCTTGATATGTTTAAGGAGTACTGACTAATTATTTTGCAGAATGTCCTTTCATTTGGGTTTGTCTACTATTTTTTCATTGTTACTCTTTAGTAGCTAAGTCATGTCCTACTCTTTTGTGACCCCATGGATCATAATCACCAAGCTCCCCTGTTCAAGGGATTTCCCAGGCAAGAATACTGGAGTGGGTTTTCATTTCCTTCTCCAGAGGATCGTCCCAACGCAAGGATGTCACCTGTGTTTCCTGGGTTGGCATGCAAGTTCTTTACCACTGAGCCACCAGTGAAGAGCATGCTCTCATTTTTGAACTTAAAATAATAATAATGAGAATTATTTTCACATTATTGAACATCACTTTTTGTAAAATATCAGGGAAGTGATGTAGGTCCTTCTCAGTGCATCATATTAGGAGACACATGATGTCAATTTATTTATCACTGTAGAGTCTTCCATGGTTCTTCACTATGAAGTTACACCTTCCCCAATGCATCTTATGGGAAGATACTTTGAGACTATGCCAATATCCTATCTCTCATTACTAATGTTAGCATCCATTGATAATTGTTGTCTAAAAACACCCTTTAGTGGTATTTATATTTCCATCATTTCTTCTACATTTGTTAATTTGGATTAAACTATAACGAAAAACTTTCTCTTCTTTCTCCATTTATTTATCCATCTATTTATTCAATTATTTATGTGTACTAGCAAGTCTCATCAATTCTTATTTTACTGTATGGATTATAATCTATTACTAACATTATTTGTTGTTTTTATTGCCACAGATTTGGCTACTGAGAGTCACTTCAAGATGGCTCATCTGTCTTTTTGATACATCTCAATCATTCTTCTGAACATTTCCTTACCTTCTGACACCACACTTTACTCTAGTTTCATCATGCAATCTCCCAGATCCAGCCACAGAGCTAAGCATTTTTCCAAGGAGTTCATTTTCTTTTACAGGAGACCAATATTTAAAAAATCAAGATGTTGTTGATAGGTGTGCTTATTTTTGCTGGTGTGTCATTGCTCCTAGACCCTTTTGGGGTCAGAGCTAATAAACATGTATCAATGTGCAAGAATCATTAGTTCATACTGATTTCTCCAGTTCTAATCTACTGATGGTGCTCCAGCACTCAGGGTTAGGCCATGATATCCTCCTGTATAACATAAACATTCTCACATAATGCCAGCATCAGGAAAGTTTACCCTGAAACTATGAGATCTGGATTATGATTTTTTCATGCATTTGAATATCAAGGTTTATTTTTTTTTTTCTTATTGCCTCCAATTTTACAACTGTTGGATCCCTATTAGTTACTCTGTTGGACAGAAGTCAGGGTACCTCAGAGCTTGACCAAAAATCTGGGGTAGGTACCCATATGAAAACCCCCACTTCCTTAGACTTTCAATCAATTCACCACCAACAAATGTCCAAATCCTATGATAGGTTCTTTCTAACAATCTCTGAAACACCCCATGGTTCCCTAGAGTGTGTATTCTCCCTCAGTGCAACAAATAGAAAGCCAAACTTGTCAATTATAGGAATGTTCCTCATGGGCTCTGGCTGAAGGACTCTGACAGCAAAATGATTTATTCCAGACTTCTGTGTGTGTGCTAAGTTGCTTCAGTCTTATCTAACTCTGCCAGGGTCCTCTGTCCATGAGACTGCAGCCTGCCAGGCTCCTCTGTCCATGGGATTCTCCAGGCAAGAATACTGGAGTGGGTTGCCATGCCCTTCTCCAAGGGATCTTCCTGACCCAGGGACAAACCCTGGTCTCTTACATCTCCTGCAGTGGTAGGAGGGTTCCTTACCACTAGTGGCGCCTGGGAAGCCCCATTCCAGCCTTTCCACCTGTCCTTAACTCTAACTGCTTCCTCAGACAGTGAGAAATCTGCTCTGAATATACAAAATATATTTGTTTATTTGCTTGACTCTACAATACATACTAAAGAATTTCAGAATTACTTATCTATACACTTCTGAAAAACAATTCTCCTAACTAGAGTTCAATATTTATGTACAACTTTTTTTAAAAAAATCTTCAGCCTTAGAGTATATTTAGTCAAAATACTGTTGTTTAAAGTTACTTAGGTTAATTCTTTTCTTCCTCTTTTGCTCTCTCACTATGGTTATGGCATTTATTGTAACTATATTTAGGGCCAATTGTTTCCATTTGTTTTCCATGTTGGGTTCCTTATATCAAAATATATTTTATTTTTGAGTACATATGAAACACTGCTACATTTCTAAAGGTCAGAATTGAATAAAAAATACACTCTGAGGGGAGTTCTGGAAGGGGAACACATGTAAACCCATGGTAGATTCATGTCAATGTATGGCAAAACCAACACGATAATGTAAAGAAAAAATTAAAAAAATACACTCAGAGAAGCATTATCCCCATCCCTTCCACACTGTTTTAATTGTCCCTTCCTTCTATGCCACTTTCACCTACTTTTAGGAGGTCTATAACGGTAGTTTTTGTTGTATGTCTTCAGTGTTTCTTCTTCCTCAAATGAAATAAACACAAGTACATATATATTTTTTCTTATTTCCCTTTCTTTCTTATATGGATGATAGCCTACTAATTTGTATAGATGCCAACTTAATAATATATACTCAATAGGATTTTTTTAATAATTTGATAGTAAACCCTGCAAATTGCTACATAGCAGCTTTAGAGAGCTATCTCTTTTTTTATACTGTGCTGATGTATGAATATTCATTTACCTAATTTCTTATGTTTCCATAATCTGCAATTTCAAACAATGCTAAATAACTTTGTATGCATGTATATTTATATTATTGGGTGTATACTTCAACGAAAAGTCCTGTAAGTGGGATTATTGAGTTCAAAGGTAAAAGGATATATATTTTTGTTCAGTGTTGCCAAATTCCCATCTGATAGAGTTATGATCATTTGCATCCCACCCTCCAGCAAAATATGTGAGTTCTGGTTGCCTCACAGCCTTGCCAACAGAATCTGGTCATACTTTTTAATTTTCATTAATTGGGAAAAGTTATAATGGTAATTTTCAACTTTCTAATTATGTCTAAAGTTGGATGCCTTTTTATCTTTTTATTTTGCTCTGTTTTATTGTTTTGAAAGAAGTTTACTGAGGCATAATTGAGATGCAAGAAACTACATGTATTTAATGTTTACAATTTGATATGCATATGCACAAAACTATAATCACAACTAAGGTACTCCTCTATATCCATCACCTCCAAAATGGCCCTATGTCCCTTTGATTTTCTTGGTTCTGTTTTCTTTTGTGTTAAGAATATTTAATAAAAGATCTACTCTTTTAATAAATTTTTAAGTGCATATTACATATTGTTGACAATAAACACTATGCTGAATAGCAGATCTCTAGAACTAATTCAGCTTGTATAACTGAAGACTTACATCCATTGAGTAACAACTGCCCCTTTCTCTCTCCCCGCATCCCTTGTAACCACTGTTTTATTCTCTGTTTCTATGAGTTTGACTATTTTAGTTCTGTCATAAAATTAAATTGCACAGTATTTATCATCCTGTGACTGACATATTTCACTTGTCATAATCTCCTCCAGGTTCACTCAATACAACTCAGTAGCAATAATAATAATAATTTTTAAATAAAGAAATTGAATAGACATTTCTCCAAAAAAAGTCATATAAATTAGTATATGTATGTGAAAAGATACTTAATGTAACTAATCATTAGGGAAAAGCAAATCAAAACCACAATGAGGTATAATCTCACAGCACAGTTATCAAAAAAATAAAAGGTAAATATTGTCAAAGATGTGGAGAAATTAGAAACATTTTTATGTTTAAGGGCTATTTTTATCGTGTATTATCTGTTTATATCTTCTTCCTAATTTCTACTAGTTTTTTCCCCATTCTAATTTTAAAAGTTTATTATGAATTAGTGAAGTTATGTATCTTGAAAACATATTCTCCAAATTTATCAAGTGTCTTTGATTTTGCTTATGAATTTTTATGCATTTGAAGAATTTTGTATAATCAAATTTTTTTTTTTTATTATTGTTTTTGCCATACATTGTTATGATATCACCATGGGTTTACATATGCTTCCCCTCCGGGTCCCCCCTCCCTCCTCCCTCCCCCCCGGGAAATCTCGCTGCACCAGTCCCGAGCATCAATCCTGGGCTGGCGATTGATTAGACACATGACAATTAACATGCTTCAATGCCCTTCTCCCATCTCATCCCACCCTTACCCTCATCCACAAAGTCCACAAGTCTATTCTATACATCTGCGTTCCTTTTGTTGTCTCCCATGTTGGGTTCTCATTACTGTCTTTCTAAATTCCATATATATGTGTTAATATACTGTATTGTTGTTTTTGCTTCTGGCTTACTTCACTCTGGATAATGGGCTCCAGTTTCGTCCATCTGAGTAGAATTGCTTCAAATGAATTTTTTTTTAATGCTGAGTAATATTCCATTGTGTATATATACCACAGCTTTCTTATCCATTCGTCAGTTGATGGGCATCTAGGTTGCTTCCATGTCCTGGCTATTGTAAACAATGCAGCGATGAACATTGGGGTGCACGTGGCTCTTTCAATTCTGGTTTCCTCGGTGTATATGCCCAGCAGTGGGATTGCCGGGTCATATGGCAGGTCTATTTGCAGCTTTTTAAGGAACCTCCACACTGTTTTCCATAGTGGCTGTACTAGTTTGCATTCCCACCAACAGTGTAAGAGGGTTCCCTTTTCTCCACATCCTCTCCAGCATTTATTGCTTGTAGACTTTTGGATGGCAGCCATTCTGACTGGTGTAAAGTGGTACCTCATTGTAGTTTTGATTTGCATTTCTCTGATAATGAGTGATGTTGAGCATCTTTTCATGTGTTTGTTAGCCATTTTTATATCTTCCTTGGAGAAATGTCTGTTAAGTTCTTTGGCCCACTTTTTAATTGGGTTGTTTATTTTTCTAGAATGGAGCTGCAGGAGTTGTTTGTAAATTTTTGAGATTAATTGTTTGTCTGTTGCTTCATTGGCTATTATTTTCTCCCATTCTGAAGGCTGTCTTTTCACCTTGCTTATAGTTTCCTTTGTTGTGCAAAAGCTTTTAATTTTAATTAGGTCCCATTTGTTTATTCGTGTTTTTATTTCCAATATTCTGGGAGGTGGGTCATGGAGTATCCCGCTTTGGGTTATGGCAGAGAGTGTTTTGCCTATGTTATCCTCTAGGAGTTTTATAGTTTCTGGTCTTATGCTTAGATCTTAGATCCATTTTGAGTTTATCTTTGTGTATGGTGTTAGAAAGTGATCTAGTTTCATTCTTTTACAAGTGGCTGTCCAGTTTTCCCAGCACCACTTGTTAAAGAGGTTGTCTTTTCTCCATTGTATATTCTTGGCTCCTTTGTCAAAGATAAGGTGTCCATAGATGCGTGGATTTATCTCTGGGCTTTCTATTCTGTTCCATTGATCTATGTTTCTGTCTTTGTGCCAGTACCATACTGTCTTAATGACTGTGGATTTGTAGTATAGCCTAAAGTCAGGTAGGTTGATTCCTCCAGTTCCATTCTTCTTTCTCAAGATTGCTTTGGCTATACGAGGTTTTTTGTATTTCCATACAAATTGAGAAATTATTTGTTCTAATTCTTTGAAGAAGACCTCTGGTAGCTTGATAGGAATTGCATTGAATCTATAGATTGCTTTAGGTAGTATACTCATTTTCACTATATTGATTCTTCCAATCCATGAACACGGTACATTTCTCCATCTGTTTGTGTCCTCCTTGATTTCTTTCATCAGTGTTCTATAGTTTTCTATATACAAGTCTTTTGATTCTTTAGGTAGAAATACTCCTAAGTATTTTATTCTTTTTGTTTCGATGGTGAATGGGATTGTTTCCTTAATTTCTCTTTCTGATTTCTCACTGTTAGTGTATAGGAATGCCAGGGATTTCTGTGTGTTGATTTTGTATCCTGAAACTTTGCTATATTCACTGATTAGCTCTAGTAATTTTCTCGTAGACTCTTTAGGGTTTTCAATATAGAGGATCATGTCATCAGCAAACAGAGAGAGTTTTACTTCTTCTTTTCCAATCTGTATTCCTTTGATTTCTTTATCTGCTCTGATTGCTGTGGCCAAAACTTCCAAAACTATGTTGAATAGTAGTGGTGAGAGTGGGCACCCTTGTCTTGTCCCTGATTTCAGGGGGAATGCTTCCAGTTTTTCACCATTGAGGATAATGTTTGCTGTGGGTTTGTCATATATAGCTTTTATTATGTTGAGGTATGTTCCTTCTATTCCTGCTTTTTGGAGGGTTTTTATCATAAATGGATGTTGAATTTTGTCAAAGGCTTTCTCTGCATCTATTGAGATAATCATGTGATTTTTATTTTTTAATTTGTTAATGTGGTGTATTACATTGATCGATTTACGAATATTGAAGAATCCTTGCATCCCTGGGATAAAGCCTACTTGATCATGATGTATGATCTTTTTGATGTGTTGTTGGATTCTATTTGCTAGAATTTTGTTGAGGATTTTTGCGTCTAAGTTCATCAGTGATATTGGCCTGTAGTTTTCTTTTTTTGTGGCATCTTTGCCAGGTTTTGGAATTAGGGTTGTATAATCAAATTTGTCAATTTTTTTTTCATCTCTGATTTTATAATTGTTTGACCCTTAGTAGCTACTCTGTTATACAGAAGTCAGGATACCTGACACCTTGACCAAAACTATGAAGTAGAGAAGGAGCACTTGAGCAAATGAAAATATATTGGGCAGACAGGTACAGCAAATATCTATTACAGAAAAGTCTCTGACTGGGGAGCTACCACCTCTGTTTCTTTCCTAATCCATACACATTCCAGTCCCCTATGCTTCCTCAATTCTTCACAAGTGAAAATTTCTAAGACCAACCTCCCATTTGTGCCAAATGGCAGCATAGTATTTGCACAGCTGTGCAAAGAGATTCATCATTCCCTAGAGCAAAACTTCAATGGGAAATAAAACCAACCCAGAATTTATGTTGATGCTCTTATTATTTGAAGTGTTAAACAAACAGCCAGTGAAACTGACACTTTGGTTCCTTCTCACTACCCATGAACTGAAAATGCTCTCAGTTCTGAGTCGTTCAGGCCCCATTTTCATGTCCCTTGCACACTTTCATGATCTCAGAAAATCTCCCAAAGAGAAAACGGCACAGCATCAGTTAGATATCTGAAAGTTGAAGCAGATATCAGACTTGTAGTGGCTAATGCATTCTTAAAAGTTAAAGAGTGTGTGTATAAATACCCTGACCTTTCAATATTTAGATTTGTTGGTATTTATTTTCTCTCTTTATCTCTAGGTAGAAGCCCATAAACAAAAAACAGTGAGGAATGAGTGTTCAATAAAACAAAAGGAAAAGAAGATATTTAATAGAAATTTTAAAGCTTATAATCAAAAAATTCCCATTGCAGTAAATGAAAGTACAAATAGTTTGGATTTTTACTCTAGGATTTTTTTACATCACATAACAGGAAAAATTAGGCTGTGTTATATGAATTTTTCAGGACAAAACTTAGATGATATTTTTCTTTGTTCATGTAATTTTTCATTTTTTTTCATAACTTAAATACTAAAATTACTCAAGGAAGTCCACTATTCTTCATTTAATCTAATGGAATTTTACATGACTTTTATTCAATTTTTTCACCATCAATTTACTAATCAGCATACGTCTCTACTTTGCATTCAAAAAGGAAAAAAGGAGCTCAGGAATAAAAAATAAACTAAATGAAATTTTTCCAAAGAAGGGAAAGCTAACAATTTTTAAGCACCTAATCCAAAAATACAAGAGATAACAAATGTTGGTAAAGATGTAGAGAAAAAGGAACATTTGGGCACTGTTGGTGGGAATGTAAATTGATGCAGCCACTGTGGAAAACAATATAGTGATTTCTCAAAAAATTAAAAATATAAGTAACATATAATCCAATAATTCCACTTCTGGATACATATAAAAAGAAAATGAAATCACTATCTTGAAAAGATATGTGTGTGTGCTCAGTAACTTAAGTTGTGTCCAACTCTTTGTTACTCCATGGACTGTAGCCTGCCAGACTCCTCTGTCCATGGGATAATCCAGGCAAGAATACTGGAGTGGGTTGCCATGCCCTCCTCCAGGGGATCTTCCTGACCCAGGGATCAGACCCACATCTCCTGTGTCTCCTGCACTGCAGATGAATTCTTTACCACTGAGCCACTGGGGAAGACCTGAAAAGACATCAGCACCCCACATTTATTTCAGCATTGTTCACAACAGCCAAGACATGTTTTCAGGAAACAACTGAGTGTCAGTGGATGAGTAGATAAGGAAAATGTAATATATGCTTTTACACCATGGAATATTTTTCAGCCATTAAAAAAAAAAAAGAAATTCTGCCATTTGTGGGAACATTATTGGAGGGTATTATGCTAAATGAAATAAATCAAACAGAAAAAGACAAATACTACGTAATCTCTTTTATATGTGGAGTAAAATCTAAAAAACAAACTCTTAGTCATACAGCACAGATTTGTGGTTGACAGAGGTGGGGGTGGGAGATGGACAAAATGGATGAAGGCTGTCAAAAGGTACCATCTAGTTATAAGATGAATAAGTTCTGGGCATGCAACATACAGCATTGGAGAAGGAAATGCCAACCCACTCCAGTATTCTTGCCTGGGAAATCCCATGGACAGAGGAGCCTGGTGGGCTACAGTCCATTGGATTGTAAACAGTCAGACACGACATGATGGCTAAACAAAAACAATGTACAGCATAATGACTATAATTAACAATACTGTATTGTATATTTGAAAGTTGCTAAGAGAATAGAGCTTAAAAGTTCTAGTCTCGAGAAAAAAATATTTGTAACCATATTGGTTATGAACGTTAACTTAGAACTTATAGCAATAATTTTGTAATATATGCATATAATAAATAGGTATGTTTTATACCTCAGAGTATTACAATGTTATGTAGAAATTATATCTCAATAAAACTGGGGGTGAGGAAGCAAACACTCTCTCTTATCTGGCCATAACTGGAGACAACCATTGTCAGTATATTACATTTTACAAGTTTGGGCAGATCCTTGAGACCTGAGTCAACGTCTTGAATCTACCAGAACAAACATTGATGAGAAAACATCAGCTGTCATGATCTAAAGGGAATCACCATCACCACATACAGACAGCTAGATTCCTCCCAGAGGAGGTTTTCCATTATTTTCTCATCTGAAATCCAAACTCTGCCAAAACTAGTTGTGTGACAGAAAACAACTTTCACTCTCTGAGCCTATTTCTTCACCTAAATAATACTGAAAATAATTGAAGCCTCTTAATTTTGTTATGAGGATGAAATGATGTATTTTAACCAGATACAATCAATTTACTTTATACTTCCACTGTTTTTCAAGCCTTTACAGCTTCCATCTCCTAATTCCTTAATGTTGTATTGCCTCGGGTTTTGGTCTTTTCTTCTCTTATTACTTCCTTGGTGATTTCATTCAATCTAATTGCTTGAAATGCCATCTCGATTAGCACTGTACATCAGGACTTTCTTTGATGGTGGAAATACTCCATATGTGCACCACCTAGTACAACCACCACTAACTGCACGTTTTATGCTGGAGCCTGTGACTATCGTATTGGACAGTGCAGAGCTTTAGCTTTATGTGCTGTGCTTAGTTGTGTCCGACTCTTTGCAACCCGCTGGAATGTAGCCCGCCGGGCTCCTCTGTCCGTGGCATTCTCCAGACAAGAATACTGGAGGGGGTTGCCATGCCCTCCTTCAGGGGATATTCACAACCCATGGATAGAATCCAGGTCTCCTGCATTGCAAGCAGATTCTTTCCCATATATAACGACTCCCGATTTATTACTCCAGATCATATATCTGACTTCCTACTCATAATTTCCAATTGGAGATATCAAATATACATGCCAAATATATTTGGCATCCCAAAGCCAAGCTGATCTCCCTACACTCCTTCTGAGGTGATACAAGTCCACCTTACCAATACTCAAAGATGCAAACCTTGCTTACTCTTCCTGTTCTCTTATAGCCCAGATTGTACCTGGGCTCTGACCAATTTGCATTACCTTCTTTGATATCACCAAGGATAGAATCACTATCCTTTTACAAAAAACTACTATGGTCATCTCCAACTAGTTATGTTCCCTTCAGTCCCTTTCCCTGCCTGCAGCTAATTTTAACTAGGTATCTGAACCTATCCTGTTAAAAAAAAAGTCAGATCATATCACTATTTTGTTTAATATTGTGCAGTGACTCCCAATTTCAGAGTAAAACCCAGATTATTTGCAATGACTTTCAATAGCTCCGTGGTCTCTGATCTTCTACTGTTATAAGCCAATGCACTCATGATGCTCCACAGCCCTCTGTCTTCCACTGTTTCTTGATTGAGTAGGACACATAATTCTTAGTACCTTATCTATAGTTGCTCCTTCAGCTTGAAATGATCCTACCCCAGATATCCACTTGAATAATGTCTTCATCTCCTTACAGGCTTTACTTAGACGTCTCATTTTTAATGAAACTCAACTAAATATCCTATTCATCACTCCAAATTACCCTCTCACTTCTGACAATCCTGAACCTCCTTATCATGGTCAATTTTTTCCTCTTTTTACCGGTACTTACCACTAGCCAAGGTTGGTAGAAAACAAACGGTATGTTCAAATAGAGTGAAAGGACTGAGGTGTTATTGGGCAAATACAAGGGAGATTAACTAAGAATGTTGAAACACATCAAGGCTAGAAACAGCAGAATTCTAGGGCCAGTCTTGGCTAAAAGGGTGAGTAAGGGAGAAGCAGTTTGCTGGAACCTTGAGAAACCTGTAGAGGAGAGCATCTTAAAGAAGGTGAGCCTATTGCTAGATAAGCCCACTTATCATCAACACTTAGATTATAGGAGAGAACAACTCTTTCTCACTGAGATTCTGATTTCCTTTTGCTGCCTCTCATTGGTTAAACTTAGTTGGATGCCTGAAAGCAAAAAAGCCCATTGATTCATCTGTAAAAGTCAGACTTCCAGCTATGGGCAGGAAGAGGAGAAGATAAAATACATCTAGAGAAGCAAGTAGAGAACGAATACCAGCCATCATGATTTCTAATATATTACATACTTATGTCCCACTGTTATTTGCTTATCATCTGTATTCAGATTTCCCTGAGAGCTCAGTTGGTAAAGAAGCCACCTGCAATTCTAGAGACCCCAGTTCAATTCCTGGGTCTGGAAGATCCCCTGGAGAAGGGACAGGCCACCTCTGCAGTATACTTGGACTTCTCCTGTGGCTCAGCTGGTAAAGAATCTGCCTGCAATGTGGGACCATGGGTTCAATCCCTGGGTTGGGAAGAGCTCCTGGAGAAGAGAACAGCTACTCACTCCAGTATTCTGGCCTGCAGAACACCATGGACTGTATAATCCATGGGCTCGCAAAGAGTTGGGACACACTGAGTGACTTTCACTTTCTTATGTGTATTCAGCCCTAAAAAGTAAACTACGAGAGCAGGAATCATTGCTTTGTCCACTGATACTTCCCAAGCATGTGGAACAATGTCAGGCTCATAGCAAGTACTCAATAAATTTTGTTGAAGAATTGAACATATGAAAATATCTAAAAATTTCCTGAAATATGGTAAAAGCTTAAAATATTTGCTTTCTTCCCCTTTTCCATTGTTTAAAATCTCAGCCTCTAAATATCCCTGCATAGTATTTACAGTTGGTTATAAAAACATAAATTTTATGTGTTTGTTAGCCATTTTTATGTCTTCTTTGGAGAAATGTCTGTTAAGTTCTTTGGCCCACTTTTTGATTGGGTCGTTTATTTTTCTAGAATGGAGCTGCAGGAGTTGCTTGTATATTTTTGAGATTGTTTGTCCGTTGCTTCATTGGCTATTATTTTCTCCCATTCTGAAGGCTGTCTTTTCACCTTGCTTATAGTTTCCTTTGCAGTGCAGAAGCTTTTAATTTTAATTAGATCCCATTTGTTTATTTGTGCTTTTATTTCCAATATTCTGGGAGGTGGGTCAGGTAGGATCCCGCTTTAGTTTATGTCAGAGAGTGTCTTGCCTATGTTATCCTCTAGGAGTTTTATAGTTTCTGCTCTTATGCTTAGATCTTTGATCCATTTTGAGTTTATCTTTGTGTATGGTGTTAGAAAGTGATCTAGTTTCATTCTTTTACAAGTGGCTGTCCAGTTTTCCCAGCACCACTTGTTAAAGAGGTTGTCTTTTCTACATTGTATATTCTTGCCTCCTTTGTCAAAGATAAGGTGTCCATAAATGCGTGGATTTATCTCTGGGCTTTCTATTTTGTTCCATTGATCTATATTTCTGTCTTTGTGCCAGTACCATACTGTCTTAATGACTGTGGATTTGTAGTATAGCCTAAAGTCAGGTAGGTTGATTCCTCCAGTCCCATTCTTCTTTCTCAAGATTGCTTTGGCTATACGAGATTTTTTTGTATTTCCATACAAATTGTGAAATTATTTGTTCTAATTCTCTGAAAAAGACCTCTGGTAGCTTGATAGGAATTGCATTGAATCTATAGATTGCTTTGGGTAGTATACTCATTTTCACTATATTGATTCTTCCAATCCATGAACACGGCACATTTCTCCATCTGTTTGTGTCCTCTGATTTCTTTCATCAGTGTTTTATAGTTTTCTATATACAAGTCTTCTGTTTCTTTAGGTAGAAATACTCCTAAGTATTTTATTCTTTTTGTTTCGATGGTGAATGGAATTGTTTCCATAATTTCTCTTTCTGTTTTTTCATTGTTAGTGTATAGGAATGCCAGGGATTTCTGTGTGTTGATTTTGTATCCTGAAACTTTGCTATATTCACTGATTAGCTCTAGTAATTTTCTAGTAGAATCTTAAGGGTTTTCAATATAGAGGATCATGTCATCTGCAAACAGAGAGAGTTTTACTTCTTCTTTTCGAATCTGGATTCCTTTGATTTCTTTATCTGCTCTGATTGCTGTGGCCAAGACTTTCAAAACTATGTTGAAAAGTAGTGGTGAGAGTGGGCACCCTTGTCTTGTTCCTGACTTCAGGGGGAATGCTTTCAGTTTCTCACCATTGAGGATAATGTTTGCTTCTCCAAAGAAGACATAAAAATGGCTAACAAACACATGAAAACATGCTCAACATCACTTATTATCAGAAAAATGCAAATCAAAACCACAATGTGATATCACTTTACACCTCTCAGAATGGCTGCAATCCAAAAATCTACAAGTAATAAATGCTGGAGAGGATGTGGAGAAAAGGGAACCCTCTTACACTGTTGGTGGGAATGCAAACTAGTACAGCCACTATGGAAAACAGTGTGGAGGTTCCTTAAAAAAGTGCAAATAGACCTGCCATATGACCCGGCAATCCCACTGCTGGGCATATACACCGAGGAAACCAGAATTGAAAGAGCCACGTGTACCCCAATGTTCATCGCTGCATTGTTTACAATAGCCAGGACATGGAAGCAACCTAGATGCCCATCAACTGATGAATGGATAAGAAAGCTGTGGTACATATACACAATGGAATATTACTCAGCATTAAAAAAAAAATTCATTTGAATCAGTTCTACTCTGATGGACGAAACTGGAGCCCATTATCCAGAGTGAAGTAAGCCAGAAGCAAAAACAACAATACAGTATATTAACGCATATATATGGAATTTAGAAAGACAGTAACAAGAACCCAGCATGCGAGACAGCAAAAGGAACGCAGGTGTATAGAATAGACTCGTGGACTCTGTGGATGAGGGAAAGGGTGGGATGATATGGGAGAATGGCATTGAAACATGTTAATTATCATATGTGTAATCCATTGCCAGCCCAGGGTTGATGCTCCGGGCTGGTGCAACGAGATTTCCCGGGGAGAGGGAGGAGGGAGGGGGGTTCTGGAGGGGAAGCATATGTAAACCCACGGTTATATCATGTCATTGTATGACAAAACTAATAAAATAAATAAATAAATAAAATTTTAAAAACAAAACAAAAAACATAAATTTTACCTCTGCAATAACTCCTATATGCATATCCTCTTTTCTGTTCTTACTGCTCCTTTCATTATTCTAGGCCCGTAGGACAACATTCCTTTGTCAAAATAGCTTCCTAAGGGACTCCCTATCTCCAGTCCTTCATTTCCTCTTAAATAAAATGTCTAGACTTAAGTGAAAAAGAAAAAAAAAAAAAACCACAAAGGAAAAGCATCACAGTAAAACTATTTTTAAATTGTTGAATTCATTATGTAATAGATATAACTGCAAAATTTAAAGTAGAATAATGCACTGGGAAGACTGAATGTCAAGTATAATTGTATGAAGAGCTAACATCTTCATGATATGGAAAATCCATATGGATTGATAATAAGGACTATAATCAAAAAAGGATTCAATGGACAAAATCTGTGGTGACACCAAGCAGGACCCCGTGGGACTTTTGGGAACAAAAGCCTTTCTGTATCCTGCATTTCTTAATTACAGGAAATAGGCTTCTTTTAGCCTCTAAGACACCCCCTGAGTTCCAGAGAGCAGATTCAAACAATTGCAATTAGGGAGGTGACCCAGTCAAAAGAAACAATAGAGTGGCCTTGGGGCAAAGTACAGGATCCCCATTAAGGGATATACAAAACAATATCTTTGAACTGTTTTGCAGATACTGAAACCTCCACCTGGTGATAGTGAAGGACAGAGAAGCCAGGCATCCTGCAGTCCATGGGGTCTCAAAGAGTTAGACATTATCCAAGCAACTGAAGAACAAACAAACACCACCACCTGGAGGGTGAAATTATCAGTATGCTGCCCATAAGCTCCTAGACCTCAGAGCTGTGGGAATCAGTTCAGTTGAGAGTCGCTCAGTCCTGTCTATTTGCAACCCCATGGACTGCAGCACGCCAGGCCTCCCTCTCCAATACCAACTCCCGGGGTTTACTCAGACTCATATCCAATGAATAGGTAATGCCATCCAAACATCTCATCCTCTGTCGTCCCCTTCTTCTCCTGTCTTCATTCTTTCCAGCATCAGGGTCTTTTCAAATAAGACAGTTCTTCGCATCAGGTGGCCAAAATATTAGAGTTTCAGCTTCAGCATCAGTCCTTCCAATGAATATTCAGAACTGATTTCCTTTAGGATGGACTGGTTGGATCTCCTTTCAGTCCAACGGACTCTCAAGAGTCTTTTCCAACACCACAGTTCAAAAGCATCAACTCTTTGGCACCCAGATTTCTTTATAGTCCAACTCTCATCCATACATTACTACCATAAAAACTATAGCTTGGACTAGGCGGACTATTGTTGGCAAAGTAATGTCTCTGCTTTTTAATATGCTGTCTAGGTTGGTCATAACTTCTTTCCCAAGGAGCAAGCATCTTTTAATTTCATGGCTGTAGTCACTGTCTGTAGTGATTTTGAAGCCCCCCAAAATAAAGTTTGTCATTGTTTCTATTGTTTCCCCATCTATTTGCCATGAAGTGATGGGACCAGATGCCATGATCTTAGTTTTCTGAATGCTGATTTTCAACTCAACTTTTTCACTTTCCTCTTTCACTTTCATCAAGAGGCTCTTTGGTCCTTCTTCAGTTTTTGCCATGGGGGTGGTGTCATCTGCATATCTGAGGTTATTGATATTTCTCCCTGCAATCTTGATTCCACCTTGTGATTCATCCAGCCCAGCACTTCTCATGATGTACTCTGCATATAAGTTAAATAAACAGGGTGACAATATACAGCCTTGACATACACTTCCCCTATTTGGAACCAGTCTGTTGTTCCATGTCCAGTTCTAACTGTTGCTTCCTGACCTGCATACAGGTTTCTTAAGAGACAAGTCTGGTGGTCTGGTATTTCCATCTCTTTAAGAATTTTCCAGTTTGTTGTGGCCCACACAGTCAAAGGCTTTGGCTTAGTTAAAAAAGCAGAAATAGATGTTTTTCTGGAACTCTCTTATTTTTTCAGTGATCCAGCAGATGTTGGCAATTTGATCTCTGGTTCCTCTGCCTTTTCCAAAACCAGCTTGAACATCTGGAAGTTCACGGTTCATGTATTGTTGAAGCCTGACTTGGAAAATTTTGAGCATTACTTTACGTGTGTGAGATGAGTGCAGTTTTGCAATAGTTTGAGCATTCATTGGCATTGCATTTCTTTGGGATTGGTATGAAACTGACCTTTTCTAGTGCTGTGGCCACTGCTGAGTTTTCCAAATTTGCTGGCATATTGAGTGCAGCACTTTCACAGCATCATATTTTAGGATTTGAAATAGCTCAACTGGAATTCTAACACCTCCACTAGCTTTGTTTGCAGTGATGCTTTCTAAGGCCCACTTGACTTCACATTCCAGGATGTCTGGCTC
This sequence comes from Antilocapra americana, assembly GCA_007570785.1. NCBI lineage: Eukaryota > Metazoa > Chordata > Mammalia > Artiodactyla > Antilocapridae > Antilocapra > Antilocapra americana. The sequence continues at coordinate 19,608,252 of ML664199.1, forward strand.
TAGGTGAGTGATCACACCATTGTTATTATCTGGGTCATGAAGATCTTTTTTGTAGAGTTCTGTGTATAGCAAAATGTGTATTTTCAGTGTTAGGATATACTCTTCAACCAGAAGGCTGCACAAACTGTATACCTTGAAAATTTATAGTTTATATTCTTGCCACCTTTTCTTAATATCTTCTGCTTCTGTGAGGTCCATACCATTTCTGTCCTTTATTGTCCACATCTTTGTTGCATGAAATGTTCCCTTGGTATCTTTAATTTTCTCAAGTCTTTCCAATTCTATTGTTTTCCTCTATTTCTTTGCATTGATACCTGAAGAAGGCTTTCTTATGTCTCCTTGCTATTCTTTAGAACTCTGCATTCAAATGGGTATATCTTTCCTTTTCTGTTTGGCCTTTCACTTCTCTTCTATTCACAGTTGTTTGCAAGGCCTTCTCAGACAACCATTTTGCCTTTTTGAAATTCTTTTCTTAGGGATGGTCTTGATCCCTGCCTCCTGTACAGTGTCACGAACCTCCGCCCATAGTTCTTCGGGCACTCTGTCTATCAGATCTAATCCCTTGAATCTATTCGTCACTTCCATTGTATAATTTTAAGCAATTTGATTTAGGTCATTCTTGAATGGTCTAGTGGTTTTCCCCCGCTTTCTTCAATTTAAGCCTGAATTTGGCAATTAGGAGTTCATGGTCTGTACCACAGTCATCTCCTGGTCTTGTTTTTGCTGACTGTATAGGACTTCTCTATTTTTGCCTGCAAAGTATAAAATCAGTTTGATTTCAGTATTGGCAATCTGGTGATGTCCATATGTAGAGTCTTCTCTTTTGTTGTTCAAAGAGGGTTTTTACTACATGGGAATCTGAAGGATGATAATGTTGACTCCTGCTTCTCTCTCCACCAACCAATCAGAATATCCACAAACTGATCATTCCCTCTTTTGTTTTTGTTGTTCAATTTCTCAGTCATGTCCCACTCTTTGCTACCCCATGAACTACAGCACGCCATGCTTCTTTGTCCTTCACCATCTCCTGGAGCTTGCTGAAACTCATGTCCATTGAGTCAGTGATGCCATCAAATCATCTCATCCTCTGTCGTCCCCTTCTCCTCCTATCTTCAATCTTTCCCAGCATTGGAGTCTTTTTCAATGGATCAGCTCTTTACATCAGGTGGCTAAAGTATTCGAGATTCAGTTTCAACATCAGCATCAGTCCTTTCAATGAATATTCAGGGTTGATTTCTTTCAGGATTGACTAGTCTGATCTCCTTGCAGTCCAAGGGACTTTCAAGAGTCTTCTCCAACACCACAGTTCAAAAGCACCAGTTCTTTGCCCCTCAGTCTTCTCAATGGTCCAACTCTCACATCCATGAATGACTACTGGAAAAACCATAGCTTTCGCTAGACAGACCTTTGTTGGCAAAATGATGCCTCTGCTTTTTAATATGCTGTCTAGGCTTTTCATAGCTTTTCTTTCAAGGAGTAAGCATCTTTTAATTTCATGGCTGCAGTCACCATCCACAGTGATTTTGGAGCCCAAGAAATTAAATTCCATCACTATTTCCATGTTTTCCCATCTATTTTCCATGAACTGATGAGGCAGATGCCATGATCTTACTTTTTTTGAGTTTTAAGCCAGCATTTTCTTTCTCTTCTTTCACCTTCATCAAGAGGTTCTTTAGTTCCTTTTTGCTACCTGCCATAAGGGTTGTGTCACCTGCATACCTGAGGTTATTGACATTTTTCCAAGCAATCTTGACTCCAGGTTCAGCTTCACCCAGCCATGCATTTTGTATGATGTACTGTGCATATCAGTTAAATAAGCAGGAAAACAATATACAGGCTTGACATACTCTTTTCCCAATTTATAACCAGTCCATTTTTCCATGTCGAGTGCTAAATATTGTTTATTGACCTGCATATAGGTTTCTCGGGAGTCTGGTAAGGTGGTCTGGTATTTCCATCTCTTTGAGAATTTTCCCACAGTTTGTTGTGATTCACAAAAAGACTTTAGTATTGTCAATGAAGCAGAAATAGATGTTTTTCTGGAATTCTCATGGTTTTTCTATGACCCAATGGATATTGTCACTTTGAACTTTGGTTCCTCTTCCTTTCCTAAATCCAGCTTAAACATCTGGAAGTTCTCAGTTCACATACTGTTGAAGCCTAGCTTGGAGGATTTTGAATATTACCTTGTTAGCATTTGAAATGAATGCAATTGTGCAGTAGTTTCAACATTCTTTGGCATTGACCTTTGGGATTAGAATGAAAACTGACCTTTTCCAGTCCTGTGGCCACTGCTGAGCTTTCCAGATTTGCTGGCATATTGAATGCAGCACTTTCACAGCATAATCTTTTAGGATTTGAAATAGCTCAACTGGAATTCCATCACTTCTACTAGCTTTGTTTGTAGTGATGATTCCTAAGGCCCATTTGACTTTGCATTCCAGCATATCTGGATCTAGGTGAGTGATCACACCATCATGGTTATCTGTGTCATGAATCCTTTTTGTATAGTTCTTCTATGTATTCTTGCCACCTCTTCTTAATCTCATCTGCTTTTGTTAGGTTCATACCATTTCTTTCCTTTATTGTGCCCAGCTTTGCATGAAAGTTTCCCTTGATATCTCTAATTTTCTTGAATAGATATCTAGTCTTTCCCATTCTATTTTTTTCCTCTATTTCTTTGCATTGTTTACTTAGGAAAACTTTCTTATTTCTCCTTGCTATTCTTTGGAACTCTGCATTCAGATGGATAATATCTTTCCTTTTCTCCTTCACCTTTCACTTCTCTTTGAACCATTACTATAAAAGTTCTCACCACCCTCTCCAGGTTGGAACATACAATTCTGAGAGCATTAGCCCACTCTGGTCCCCTTTGCCAGGCAAAGTAATAAAGCTGTTCTTATCTACTTTACCCAAGACTCTGTCTTTGAAAATTAATTCAGTGTTGGAGAACAGGGGCCAGATTAAGCTTAAGTGGAGATAATATTTTATCTAAATGCACTTATCCAACAAATATTTTTGACTTTTTAACCCTGATTCATCTTTTTGCCTGGACGTTTGCTCTTTGCCTCTGGTTTCTTCTCCTTCTTCCTCTTCCTCCTCCATTTGACTTATTTCCCAACCCTCTGTTTTTGGCCCTGATTCATTCTACACATTCTCCCTCAGTGATATCATCCACATAAATATTCTCAAATGCCATGTGTACAAATGACTTTAAAATCTTTGGTTTTCTGAGTCTACAAGCACATAAAACTCAATGTGCCCAAAGCTCCTTTTACCTCCTATCTGAACTATCAACAGAAGTGTAGCTTTCTCTACCTTCAGCAATTTGTCACTCTCAAATCTCTACTCCTTAAGACTTACCAAAGTATTCTTTTATGGTAGAAAACTATGTTGGACATTTAATCTATCTAAAACCCTTCATTAAAACCATCACTGCCTACATGTCCAGTTCCTAAACTGAGTATATAAGGCCTTTCATCATCTGTGCCCCATTTAGCAGAGCTCAGCCTCCTTCATACTGCCCTGTTGCTAATGCATGGAAAAATTCAGGAAAATCCAGTTTACCAGACTTCCATGTCCTTACACAAGTTCTTTCTTATGTCTGTAATTCCTTCTGCGTTCACAAAACTAGTTAAAAACAACACATTTTTCAAGACTCGGTAATAGCATCAGGTCCTTTACATATTAAAATATATATATATATTACCCTTTGGGAATTTACCATTGTCATTCTCTCACTGTACCCAGCTGCTATAGCAACTGTTGCCCAGTTATTTCATGTCTATCATCACTAAAATGTAAATTTTAGACAATGGATCATGTCCATGCTGTGCTGCTTTTAAAAGAAGGAAAAAAAAATTATATATGTTGCTCTATTATATAACTGCTTGTCTCAATGATTTTAATCATAGACAACCTTGGAAACTCTCTAAATAAGCATCAACTATTAGAGAAAAATTTAAGATATAAGCTATCTACCAAAAGGATATAACCACAAGTATGATAATTTATGAAAATGATTCAACATGGAAAATATATGTGATATCAATTTTAGCATAAAATCAGACATAATTCTATCTGTACCTTGATTAACACTATGTAGTATTTGTATAAACACAAGGCCTGTAAAGAAAAATGAAAAGTTAAGACATTTTCTATAATTGAGTGGAGATATTTCAGACAACTTCCTTCTTTGTTCTTTATGTCTTGGTTGCTATTTTATGCTAATTGCGTGATAAATAAAACAAAGAGAAGAGAAAATGCTGATAAAAGCACAACAAAAAACATACTTCATGGGTATGGAGCAGGGAGTAGGGGATATTTCAAAATGTCCTTTTGTCATAAAGATACAAGCTTTGTACGGCAATTTTCAAAATAGTCATCAGGTCCCTAAAAGTCAGTGAACCCAGGAAAATTATTGTTCTCCAAAGCCACACACCAAGTGGTAGATCGATTTGTCAATATCCAAGAATCCATGATGTCTTGGCGTCACATCCCCACAATTATACAAGGCCAGGAAAAGGAAAAAAAAAATCAATTTTGAAAGTTCTGGTATAAACTTCATCCAATCCAGAGCAAACTTGGGCATCTGTTTCATATTGGTAAGTTACTGTTTTAAAAAATATCCTTCCTTCCTTCATTACTGCCCAAAGAGATTAACACAGGAAACAATTTCTGAGATGCTGAGTGGGAAGATACTGAGTTAGGTTGGCCCCAGGTTGTTGCCTCATGTTTCTTCTGCCACAGCCATCCTAGCTTCTGCCCAGGCTACCAGAACACAAAGCTAGGGAAATTGTTATCTTTGGCAGCCATCCCTTGGGTGAAATCCAATAGAGAGACTAGGAAGCCAAAACTCACTGACTTGTCATTGCTTCTCATCAAGGCACTTAGAGAATTAAAGCTCTCTACTGTACCAAAAACAGCATTTGTTCCACAAATATTTGTCAAGAACCCACTGTGTGCAAGGCCTTATGTTGAGCATTATTTAATTTAGCTGAAATGAAAGGGCATGAGTCAATGATTGCTGAATATCATGTACACTGCCAAACCACTTCTTGATATTCAGGCAGAGAGCCCTTCCTGGAATATCAGAGCTGAAGTACTGTCATAAAAGCTACTCTCTGCCCTAAGGTAAATCCATTCTGGCCAGATGATGATCTGGCTCATTGTTTTTCACTCAGACTATGCTGCTGGGATTCAGGGACCTACAGGTACGGGGGATTCTAAGTCTACCTCCACTTCCACCTGATATATAATGGGCTTCTTTACATTTGAACAAGTGGTTTACACCTAAACACACACACACAAACACACCTAGATATCTAGATTGTTTTTCAAAAATATCTCAATTTGTATGGAAATACAAAAAAACCTCGTATAGCCAAAGCAATCTTGAGAAAGAAGAATGGGACTGGAGGAATCAACCTACCTGACTTTAGGCTATACTACAAATCCACAGTCATTAAGACAGTATGGTACTGGCACAAAGACAGAAATATAGATCAATGGAACAAAATAGAAAGCCCAGAGATAAATCCACGCATTTATGGACACCTTATCTTTGACAAAGGAGGCAAGAATATACAATGGAGAAAAGACAACCTCTTTAACAAGTGGTGCTGGGAAAACTGGATAGCCACTTGTAAAAGAATGAAACTAGAACACTTTCTAACACCATACACAAAGATAAATTCAAAATGGATCAAAGATCTAAGCATAAGACCAGAAACTATAAAACTCCTAGAGGATAACATTGGGAAAACACTCTCTGACATCAACCAAAGCAGGATCCTACATGACCCACCTCCCAGAATATTGGAAATAAAAACACGAATAAACAAATGGGATCTAATTAAAATTAAAAGCTTCTGCACTGCAAAGGAAACTATAAGCAAGGTGAAAAGATAGCCTTCAGAATGGGAGAAAATAATAGCTAATGAAGCAACGGACAAACAATTAATCCCAAAAATATACAAGCAACTCCTGCAGCTCCATTCTAGGAAAATAAACAACCCAATCAAAAAGTGGGCCAAAGAATTGAACAGACGTTTCTCCAAAGAAGACATAAAAATGGCTAACAAACACATGAAAAGATGCTCAACATCACTCATTATCAGAGAAATGCAAATCAAAACCACAATGAGATATCACTTTACACCACTCAGAATGGCTGCAATCCAAAAATCCACAAGTAATAAATGCTGGAGAAGATGTGGAGAAAAGGGAACTCTCTTACACTGTTGGTGGGATTGCAAACTAGTACAGCCTCTATGGAAAACAGTGTGGAGGTTCCTTAAAAAACTGCAAATAGTCCTGCCATATGACCCAGCAATCCCACTGTTGGGCATATATACTGAGGAAACCAGAATTGAAAGAGACACGTGTACCCCAATGTTCATCGCTGCATTGTTTACAATAGCCAGGACATGGAACCAACCTAGATGCCCATCAACTGATGAATGGATAAGAAAGCTGTGGTACATATACACAATGGAATATTACTCAGCATTAAGGAAAAATTCATTTGAATCAGTTCTACTCAGATGGACGAAACTGGAGCCCATTATCCAGAGTGAAGTAAGCCAGAAGCAAAAACAACAATACAGTATATTAACGCATATATATGGAATTTAGGAAGACGGTAACGAGAACCCAGCATACGAGACAGCAAAAGGAACACAGATGTATAGAATAGACTCAGGGCCTCTGTGGATGAGGGAAAGGGTGGGATGATATGGGAGAATGGCATTGAAACATGTTAATTATCATATGTCTAAGCAATAGCAGGCCCAGGATTGATGCTTGGGACTGGTGCAATGAGATTTCCTGGGGGGAGGGAGGAGGGAGGGGGGTTATGGAGGGGGAGCATATGTGAACCCATGGTGATATCATGTCATTATTTGGCAAAACTAATAAAAAAAAATGTAAAAAGAAAAATATCTCAGTGTCTTTAAAAATATAGGTCTATCTTATTTTTTTCCCCAGAAATATATTTCTACACTTAATTCCAGGGAATTTTTCATACCTCACCCCAAATCATCATGGTATAACTTAAAAATAATCTGTTATTTTCATGCCTCCAATCAATAGTGCTGGTCACTACAATTTTTGCTCTAAGAATTGTTTCATACCTTTAAATGTAGCTAGCTTTGAAGTTTCCCATTAGCCTATTCTTGTACATGCCAAATATTTACAAATTCCAGACTGGGTCTACTTTTCCACCATTTAGTTCTCTCTGGGCTCACTCTGCTTTAGGTTCTCCCCATATCCAACATGTTGTGATTGTGCCTGTTTATTTTCAGTTGTGTTTGACTCTTTGTGATTCCATGAACTGTATTCTGGAATAGGCTCTTCTGTCCATGGAATTTTCCAGGTAGGAACACTAGAGTGGGCTGACATTTCCTTCTCTAGGGGATCTTCCCAACCCAGGGATCGAACCTGTGCCTCCTGCATTGGCAGGCAGATTCTTAACACTGGAACACCTAGAAATCCCAACATGTTAGAGTTGCACTAATCAGACATGGGTTTGATCCCTGGTTCAGGAAGATCCCCTGGGATAGGAAATGGCAGAGAATCAGAAATCTAGATTCTCAGTCCAGTGGTGGGGACTCTGCCCTTTCACTGTAGGGAACACAGGTTTGAGCCCTGGTCAGGGGACTAAGATCCTGCATGCCACACAGCTTGCAAAAAAAAAAAAAAAAAAGCCAGGTTCTGATATGTACTTTTATACAAATCTGATGTGAGGCATTTGGCAATTCACAATGTCTATGGCCTCAGATTTCCTACTCTGTTAAGTACAAGTGGAACAGAGCAAGATCCCTGAGACTCATTTACTAAGCTTCTGGTTAACTGTGACTATCAGAGAGGCTATGCACCTACCTATAAACAGTGATATGAAGAGAAATAATTTAGCCATTTCCAGATTAACAGCAAATTCCCTTAGCAAAACCCAATACCTCTACATTTATGTAAGACTTCAGATTTATTATCCCTAGAAGAGAGAAGTAAAATTGACCTCTATTCACAGTTGAGAATATATGACTTATTGCAATTCCATCTCTAAAAGCAGTTTGAGAAAGCTATAAAACCACTGGAGGACTAGGGTAGTACTGAGTATATTATAGACAGTCAAAAATATTTATTCTGTGAATGATGACTCAAAAGAGGGACAGAGGGTGTGATTATAAAAAATGAAAAAAAGTTATGATGAGGCTGACATACTGGTATCTCTATTTACTGATGTATCTCAGTGAGTAAGATGGGAATACTGAATGAATAAGAAAAGAAAGAAAAAGTTAAAAGATTTAAATGAAAAGTTCTAATCCTTCCCAATTTTGTTAAGATCATACTAATCATTTTGTTTGATCATACTAATCATTTTCATGACCTAGAACTAAAGTCACATAAGTTCCAAATAAAAAGATTTCTACACAGAGAAAAAAATGAATGATCTACACAAATTACAGTGACAAATACATGCTGCCTAGACTAGGGCCCCACTTTAAACTACCAGATATCTAAATGAAAATACATATTCAGAAGTTTGAAAGGTAAGACACAAAACTGTCTCCTCAAAATAGTAGAATACAAACAGTATCACTAAATAACACAGATAGAAGAAATCATCACAGAGCAATGTTTTTGTATATAAGATTTTACATTGAGTATAAGGTAAACTAAGGACTTCACTAGTGGTTCAGATAGTAAAGAAGCTGCCTGCAATGCAGGAGATTGGGTTTGATCCCTGGGTCAGGAAGACCCCCTGGAGATGGGAATGGCTACTCCTCTAGCGGTGCAGCCTGGAGAATGCCAGCCATGGACAGAGAAGTCTTGTGGGCTACAGTCCATGGGATCACAAAGAATCAGACACGACTGAGCAACTAACATGCACACACACAGACAAAATGTAAAATAAACTTTTCAGATGCCATAATAATAATTTAAAAAAGAGTTATTTCTAGCTTTTAAACTTGAAACAAAGTTTACAAATCTTTTGAAATAAGTTTAATCTCGGTTGAAGTTGTCAAAAATAATTTATATGAAATTCTGCAGGGATAAAGGTCTACTGCCATGAGAAATGTATACATATTTGTGGCTTGTGGGATTTTAGTTTCCTGACCATGGGCTGAACCTTGGGTCCAGGACAGTGAAAGTACCAAGTCCTAACCACTGGAATGCCAGGGAATTCCCTGCCACAAGAAATTATAAGTATTTTCATTTCTTGGTTTCAATTGGAATGGCAAAAAAAAAAAAAAAATTAGTGCAATTTAAAGGGTTAAAAGTGTGAATTTCTTTGGAACAAACATATCATAATATTTGCCTTTGTAAGTATGAAATTTGGATTATTTTGAAGGTATATTTTTCTGACTTTCACAACCCTATGGTCAGGTAAACATGAGTGCACAGCAAAGCAGGCATTTACTATCTGGTAATTACACACTTGCTATAGGGCTCAGAGAAGATTCCAGGATGAAGTCAGACAGCTTAATTTTTATATGCAGCCCACTACATGGTGAAAAACGTTATGGCAAGGACAATTCAAAGATCTGTGTAATCCTGAAAACTGGAACTTTTCATTAGGATTGAGGGGGAGGCATCTTGAACAAGCATTTTTAAAGCACATCATTCCTTTTCCATAGCCTAGAATGCTTTTTGCTGACTTTCTCTAATGACATTCAAGTCTGTCTAAATGACTGTGGAACATGGAACACTGGTGTGCTGTCCTCCGTGTGTGGGATCACTAACTCGTCATTACTGGGCCAGGCTTTGATCAGCATGACTACTATTATGTCCACATGTCTGGCCCATGGCTGTAACAGCACTCCTGGTGTGAGGGTCTGTTTGGGTTATCCTAGTAGCTACACAGGACCTAAAAATTCTTTTCACTGGGTTGCTACTGTTTAGCACATCTGCATGACAATGTGCTAGAGGAAAGCATAAGAACAAAAGGGGAATATGATGGAAAAGACAAGAAAATAGGCTATAAACCTGAATAGAAATGCAACCACATAAGACTTACATGACCTTGTCAAAACAGACGGTGGATTGTGCTCTTACCAAGGTTACAAACTAGCCTCAGACAACACTGGTCACATTTCAGTGAAGACGGGAAAGGAGAACGTGGAAGACCAACATCAATCCCTCAAAAGCAGAGTATTCTGTAATTAGGATTATGAGAACAAGACATCCAGAGGCCATGGAACTTCCCTTTGTTCTTTCACTTTCCTAGGATGACCATGAGGTTTAGAAGAACTTAACAGACCCACAGAGAAACCCTTTGATACGCCTTTCCTTCTGCAAACACTGGATGAAAAGCACTGAGGAAACATATACTCCCCAGCTGTCCGTACACTCTCTTACTTGCCTGCTATGCTAAACTCTACTTAGCTAAACAGAAATTCCCATCCACTTAGATGCAAAAAATATAGCTAAGGAAATTCCCTGGTAGTCCAGCAGTTAGGACTCCATGCTTCCACTATAGGATGCACAGGTTTGATCAGTGGCCAAATGCAGTCAAGCTCTAGCAAAGCAATATTCAGTGTTTGGGCACTAGAATCAGAACACCTGGGTCTGAATCCCAGTTCTATCACTAACTAGGCTATGTAGCCTTGAATAAATTATTTAAATTTATTTAAGCTTCAGTTTCCTCTTCTATACAAACTTCCTACAGGATTCAGTGTTCTGGATGCAGTAGATTCCCAAGTGTTAACTGCTGCTGTCATTAATGAGAGGTTCTCACTGTGTAACAGGTAAGAGCAAACTCAGATTCCATGTTGGATCTATTTCTTTCACTTTAACTTTTGCTTTTCCTTACTTTTGTTATTGTAATCACGAGAAAGGAAGCCGTCTATAGGATTTGCTATGGGAACCCTGCCCCCTCTGCCTGAATGTTAAAATGCCTTTTGTCAGCTCAGAAGGAGACATTCTGACCCTGCCAACATGTGAACTGGCTGCAGAAAAGAAAAAATTAACACATCCTCTTCCTAATGCTGGCCAGGCTGGAGATATTTTGAAAGACTAATGGACTTCCCAGTTGACACAGTGGTAAAGAATCTGCCTGCCAATGCAGAAGACAGAAGAGATGATCCCTGGGTTGAGAAGATCCCTTAGAGAAAGAAATGGCAACTCACTCCAGTATTCTTGCCTGGAAAATTCCATGGACAGAGAAGCCTATCGGGCTACAGTCCATCAGGTCAAAAAGAATCAGCCAAACTGAGTGCACATACACATACACTGGCCTTTTTTAATTAATTTATTTTTCCCTTTACATTATCACGTTGGTTTTGCCATACACAGACATGAATCCGCCATGGGTATACATGCTATTTTACCTCCTTACCTCTTTGTCATCTCTGTTCTATAAAAGAAACTGGCATCTAGACCACCCCCTCTAAGATGGTACCTAGGACATCAGTCTGCCATCTTCTCGGACCCCCAGCTTTCTGAATCAAGTCACTATTCCTTGCCTCAATATCTCATCTCCCAATTATTGGTCTGTTGTGCAATGAGCAGACAGAGTTTGAATTCATTAACAACTGCATGTAGACATTATTTTCCAAAGACTTTAATTAAATCAAAGCTGACAAGGGCTCAGATATAAACTGCTTCACTCATATTGTAAAAGTAAGATAAAGTATAATCTGGAATTTTTTAAATTGTATGTATTTAGAGTTAGGATTAAAAGAAGAAAAAGAAAATACAAGACTTTAGGGACAGGTAAAAGAGATTTTCTCTGCATTAGGGAAAAATGTGAATCAGAAGCTGAGTTCATATCACTCAGCAATAACACTTTCAGAGTGTCTTAGGCAAATCAATTGAATTATCTAGAACACTGAAGCCACTTGAAAGCAAAAATATCTTCATATTCACCTTAAAGAGATGTATTGAGAACAAAATACAATATATGACATTTATCCAAACAAAGAACATTTTTTTAAAAAATCACAATAGAAATAGTATGAGAGTCATTTTTCATTGGTCATTAGATTAAAAAAATAAAAAATATAAAGCAAGTGATTTCAGAAGGGAAGACACATATTTCCTGGGTCACTGAGGGGACCTGCTGGTTTTCTGTAGTTTATAGTTTGCAAGACATTTTGGATAATTCCTTCTATTCTTTGAGCCACATGGAAGCATCACTTTGGCATTAACACTATGCAAATATGATCTCAGCTAGGTGTGCCACACTAATCGCCACAGTTGTAGGCTTTTGGCATCTTATATGAAATGATTATTGTTTTGCTTGCTTTCATAATTATATATTTTCCATATTGTAATTTCAGAGTATATTGAGCAAAATTGTAACAAAAACAAACCTAGCACATTCATCCTTCAAGAGAAACAGAACAAGTGAGAACAACAAAGGGCTCAGAAGATTTCTGTGGACCCTGAGGTGGTAACAAGAGAATCTAAAGGAAAATTGTTCTGCCTTTCAGTAAATGACTAATCCGGCACAGTGATTTTGACTCCATTGTCCTGGAAATTAAATGAACCTTTCCAGCTTACCCATCTCCTCTCAGTGCTTGCTTGTGGATATTTATTGGCCACAGTACTCTCTGGTTGGAGGAACAGTGGTGGAAGAGAAGAATAACAATACCAGGAAATAAATCAAAAGGAATCAATAAACAATCTGGGAATAGTTTTAGGTTATTTGAGACTATGAAATCACTTGATTATAATACTTCAAACTCCTGATTGAGACACATAAAGTAGAACTCTAGTTCATCTTCTTTTTTTTTTTTTTATAAAACGTATAATAGAAAATGAAATTCTATGCTGAGCCAAATCAATGGGCTGTCCTGCTATATACATCTATGCCAACTGGTTTAGCTATAGAAGTTACACTATTTTGTTAGGGGCATGAGTTTTTGTGACAGTCAGTAAACTCATTTTATAAATATAATCTGAGCACATTATTCCCCTTTAATAAGTGATTATTTCTTAGATCACTGTCAATTTTTTTTTATTCTTCTCATAAGAACTTTCAGAGGCTAGTGGAAAAATGTCTTCTATTTACTACTCATTATGTGAAAAAGCTATTGTTACTGCAATTTGACGCAGGCAGTATTTGTAGGTCATTTGCCAGCTGTTGATGTATCCTATTGCTGGCTCTGGCAGATGTTCTGGTTCCCTCAGCTCAATTAGCACCATCCCAAATCCACATCCTCACTGCCTCAAAGTGATTCCCAAGAGATGACACAGGATCCAAACTGGCCAAATGCGAAGTCATTACCACCTCCACGGCTTCTGTTCTAAATACTTGTCTGCTCCCCACCTGTGGGGCCTCCCTATTTTCCTTTTCTCTCTGACTCTCTAACCCGCCCTGTAGCGCTCCAGGGCTGGAGTCAGAAAGCCGGGCGAGCCCTTGGTCTCAGACAGAAGGACCCTCCGAAGTTATCTTCTGAGGATGGGAGCCTCTGGAAGATCAGCCCCGAGGAGGGGGTGAGCGGACCGCCTGCCCCACAGCCTCCCTCGCCCGGAGAGAGACACTCAGATGCAGCGGGGGTTCTGTCAAAGCAGTTCTGTTTTACTGAGCTGGAGGGCAAGCTTATATAGGCAAACAACGCTCACTGTAAAGGTCACGTATCCAGGTGGCAGCCGCACCAATGTATACTGGTCACCTCCTGGCGTTGCTAAGAGGAAGTTAGCCATGGCCAATCGCATTTTTT
>ML664199.1:19622321-19779469 GCA_007570785.1 Antilocapra americana
GGCGGGGGGGGGGGGCGCCCACATGGCCTCGTTGGGACCTGGTGGTTGTGCCTGTCTTAGGTTGTCTCCCTCTGGAGATCTTACCCATCACTGGCTATCCAACCAAGCATGGTCAACAACGGTTATTATGTATTAGCACTTGGGGGATTAGGGCCTGGGAGGTCTATATGATTTAGCATTGGCCAGCTTGACTCTTGTTGGATTAGGTGCACTGTGTCTATAGGTTTGAGTCAGGAGAACGTTTTTGACTTGATCTCTGGTAATGGTCCTAATCTGATCTTGGAGGAACCTCTTTACTGTGAGGAGGTTTTTGGTTTCTCTCCCCAGGGAAAGAGTACAGGGTTTTGGGGAGGTACTGTAACAGGAAGAGTGGAGAAAGGTGTATATACGGTTTCATGAGCTGGAGCAACGGGTCGCAGGGCATATGGCTAGGTGCCCAACCCGTGCCCACGAAAGAAGATTGGCCTTTCTCTCAGCAGCGGGAAAGATAAAGAGTTCACCCAGCTGGGCTCCCTCTACTAGACCATCAATTTGGGGGGCCTTCAGTTATCCCCCAGGGAGTGCCCTGGGCAGGAAACGTCAGTTGCCCCACCGAATGATAGTTGTTCGCTGAACTCTAGAAAAAGAAGAATGGGGGAAGGTTAGTAGGAAACGAAAGGCAAAGGAAGGAAGTTACCGCATGTACTCACCCCCAGGGATTCGTCTCTCAAATGCTTGCCTCGGGGTTGTGATCCTCGGCAGGATCGGCAGGATCGCTGCGCTGAAGCCAGGAAGCTGTCTCGTTGTCTCTCTTTCAATACCGCGCGATGGGGAGGTCTTCCTCTGAGAGAATCCGAGTCACGGCACCAGATGTAGGGCCTCTCTATTTTCCTTTTCTCTCCGACTCTCTAACCCGCCCTGGAGCGCTCCAGGGCCAGAGTCAGAAAGCCGGGCGAGCCCTCGGTCTCGGACAGAAGGACCCTCCAAAGTTATCTTCCAAGGATGGGAGCCTCTGGAAGATCAGCCCCAAGGAGGGGGTGAGCGGACCGCCCACCCCACAGCCTCCCTTGCCCAGAGACACTCAGATGCAGCGGGGGTTCTGTCAAAGCAGTTCCATTTTATTGAGCTGGAGGGCGAGCTTATATAGGCAAACAGGCGGGAAGGCAAACAGGGGGGAGGGGGGGCGGGGGGGGGGTTTCTAACAGGGCTTTCTGGGAGCTTGGCCAATCACTGTAAAGGTCACGTATCCAGGTGGCAGTGGCACCAATGTATACTGGTCACGCCCCAGCGTTGTTAAGAGGAAGTTAGCCATGGCCAATCGCATTTTTTTGTAAACAGCCTCAGTCACGCCCTCTAATTTCCACCAAGTGCCATCTTTTCATGAGCACCTGTAAGGCGCTCTACACCCACCCACCTAAGCTGAGCAGTATAGAAATTAAAGAGCCCTGAGGCCTCACCCAGAGACAGTCAAGAAGCCCTTCTTGTTTCCTTTCACCATATCTCCACCCACCCCCAAGGCTTCACGTTGGCCCAGGTTAACCCTCCATTAGGCCCTGCCTGGCAAAAGACACATTCAGACCTTTAATTACCACCACTGCCTGAAAGAGAGGGCCAAAGAGTACAAGCAAGCAGTCTTTTCTCATCTTCTCCCAAAGGCTCCGTCGTCTGCAATAATAGCCCCTAGTGTTGGTCCTTTCTGGAACCCTTTCTGCTGATTTAATTCGTAGGTGATTTGATTCCTCTGCTCTACTCTATGATGCTTTTTTAATCAAGCAGACAGTTCAGGTATGAAGAATTGAGTCTCTGAAGATTCCACACTTATTCTCCTTGCTTCCTTCCCACTGGAGTCTAACCTTTGGGCTCTGCCACCTTACAGTCTCTGTTGCAACTATTCAACTCTGCTACTTTATAACAAAAGCAGTCATAGACAATAAATACATAAACAGATGCATGGAGATATGTATCAGCAAAATGTTATTAAAAAAACACAATAAAACGGGGAATGGGTTGAATTTGGCCTGCAGACTATAGTCTGTCAACTCCTGGGCTGGAGGGAAGACTCACACAATTACAAAAGTTACGGCTACAGTGAAGGTGTGCCCAGCTCTCAATGAACATTAAGAGAAAACATATCTCATTTAGTTCCTGCCATTAGTGATTTGTGCCATTGGTTAGCACTTCCTACAAGGTGGCAGAAAGAATAAGAAGTTTAAAGGGAGCAAAAAAACCTAAATTTAATGGATAGAGGGACTTCCCTAGTGGTCCAGTGGTTAAGAATTCACCTTGCAATGCAACGGATGAGGGTTTGATCCCCTGTCAGGGAACTAAGATCCCTTGTGCCTCAGAGCAACTAAGCCTGTGAGGAGCAACTATAATACTAAGCCCCCATGCCACACTAGGGAGTCCAGGTGCTGCAGTGGAAGATCCTACATGATGCAACAAAGACCTGACACAGCCAAATAAATAAGTAAATACTTGAAAAAAATTAAATTAATGGATAGATGGATTCAGTAAGAATGGCAGTTCTCTGAGATTCCTCTGCTTTGTAGCATCCTTGATTTCGAAAACTTGAGCTAAAAAATTTTTATCATCATGCCATCTCATTCATTGGGCAACCTATAATCTTCAGAAAGACTGAAGACAAATATCATAGAAGACTCCACTCTACCATAATTTCCAAAATCCAGTCTGCTCCTGGTGGATGAAGACAACAGGGTCTTGAGAACTGTAATAAAGCATTTTGACATATTATAAACCTGAGTTTGGCTACAGCAGGATCTAACTTAGGAATCAAAATATGTTCCAAAAGAAATATGGTAATACTAGCAGATAGTATAAAAACACATTTGCAAATGCTTACACAGAAAACCTCTTATTTTTTTAAGTGAGCATCTTTAGCTCATTAAAATGAATATCTCAGAGAGAATAAGACTTGGAACATAATTCACAATGGTAAATACAATTGCTGACTGCTTTTTGGCTTTGAATAATTATACTGGAAAAGTAGTTTGTCCCAGCAGCTGTCAGAACTGTCTGAAGTGTGGGCATATGAGATTTGTGCATAATGCTGTGTACATACAACTCAGATGCCCCATCCTACTCCCAAGCTGCACATATCCCCAGCACTGCAGTCCTGAGCCTAAGGAACACAGGAGCAACAATCAAGACTGTGTCAACTGCAATGAAAACAGTATATGGTGTTTCCCTCTTATTATGTATTTTTCTGTTCTCTCCAGATAAAACTGCAGCTTCTCACAGAAAGACAGAACCAGTGCATATCACCTAGGGGAGGTCAGTCCAGTCTCAGGGAGAAACCGGACATTGGATTTTCTTCTTTCTCCTTCCATCTCTCTCCAAGAGGCCTGGGCAATTCATTGCTAGTTAATGCTTCAATGCTTAAAATCCTTCATTTAAGTGGAGACAAGGGAAATGAAATATAATTAAGCCAGAATCGGTCTCATTTTAGCAACTTGCTAACCCCTCTAATAAAAGTTACTAATAGATAAGACAAAAATGACTGCCTAAATGAATATGCTTAATGCCTCTGGACTTCATTGCCTGTGTGAGCTCAGAATCTGAGTAAAATAATCATAAGTTCGACATAAAACTTCAACAGTGCAGAGTTCTCAGGAGCTAGATGAATCATGAATCCTCAAGGATCATGAATCTCCGTGGTAAGCAGACACTCGGAGATTTTTTTAGTCTATGTTGGTACCAGGCTACATATCAGGGCTCAAAAGTACCCATTACTGAGGGGTAGGAGGTCATTACAATCTTCCGAAATGAAGGCTAAACAAACAAACAAAAAATGTAAAACTGTTTCATATTTTTTTTCATGTTCCAACAACTCCTAAGAAAGAGAACATAGATTTTTTTAAAAATAAGGAATTAATTTGACTTCCCAGGTGGCTCAGTGGTAAAGAATCTGCCTGTTAATGTAGGAGATGCAAGTTTGGTCCCTGGGATGGGAAGATTCCTCTGGAGAAGGAAATTGCAACCCACTCCATATTCTTGCCTGGGAAATCCCGTAGACAGAGGAGCCTGGCGGGCTACAGTCCATGAGGTCACAAAACAGTCAGACATGATTTAGTGACTAAACAACAACAACAAAGATTTAAGTAAGTTATTTCCTAGGTGTAAAATGGTGTCTCCTATTTTTCTTTTGCTGCTAATTTTCTTCACTCCCATCATAACTTTAGGAAAAATTATGAAGATCATTAATAAAGCTGGCCAAAATAGTGACCTTTGTTCTAACTCTGCTTCTTTAAAGGCATTCCATAGAGAATGTAGAGAAAAAAACGCAATTGGTTAGGGATGTAGGAATCCTTTGTGTAGAGGATAAATCAGAA
Organism: Antilocapra americana; assembly: GCA_007570785.1. Taxonomy (NCBI): domain Eukaryota; kingdom Metazoa; phylum Chordata; class Mammalia; order Artiodactyla; family Antilocapridae; genus Antilocapra; species Antilocapra americana. Next base: position 19,626,650 of record ML664199.1, read on the forward strand.
AACCTATCAAGTTTACCCAATTCTTTCCATTGGGATTGTTTTCTTTCCTAAATAGCATTACTGCTTGAACTCACAATGTTGTATTCTCTGCTTCTTTCTGTTTTGCTTCCACCATCAAATCTAATAGATAATAATATCCTTCTTGCTAACAGGAAAAAGAAAAATCATTTAAATTAGGAACCTGAGATATATCAACTCTGTTGATAGAAACTCTCCTACTAAATAATGATGCCAGTAACTATTTACTGAATCTAAGCTCAGAAAACTCCTAGGAGTGAATTTTTTCCCCCTACATTAATGCTGCATAGTATCTTGACAGGTATTTAATTCCTTTGGCTAAAACAACCCCTCTTTGACAAAAACACTAAGATTGAAAAAAACCAGTTCCCAGTTCCTTGCAGGTGTCCTAATAGCATCTGCACAGGAAGGGTCCCTAGCTTTACAGCCAGGAGATCTCCTGGCAAGACCCTAGCTGGAAATTATATCCTGCCACCCACCTGAAGATAATCATCAGCCAACAGAACACAGGAAAGAAGAGTGTTCCCTAGACAGAAGGTGCTTTTCTTATTCACGGGAAACCAGAAATTCAGTTTCAGGCTTGCTGCTATCTGGAGGATCCAATAGACAAAACAAAACATAAAACAGGATATAAACAAATGCCCATATGAACCTCCAGCTCATATTTTCCACTTATCTGCTTGTAGAAAGAAGAACTAGAGATGAGCCAAAGAACGAGATGCAATGATTCCAAGGTCTGTATTGAGACGGAGGGAACAGCACACACAAAGGGCTGGAGCTAATGGAGAACTTGATGTCATGGAGCTTGAAAGAATCTAGTTTAGCTGGGACTGGGAGAAGGAAGGATGATATGACAAGTGACAAAGTGAAAGAAAGTAGACAGGTCTATTTGAAGAGCTTGGTGGTTACCTTAATGGTAATGGATGCCATGGGAGTAGAGAAGCGACATAATTGGACCTACCTTTCGCAAAGCTTATCTTAAGTGCAAGTGCAAATGGAAGATAATATTGAACAGGAGCAAATCAGGAGTTGAGCAGAACTATGAACAGAATACTGAAGTCACACTGCTTTCCCACATCCTCTGAATCTTAGAAAGACTTGGAGAGTATAGTAGTAGAGAAAAGTTATGCCAAGAGAGGCATGCAATGATGACAAAAGAAAAGTGTCTGTCTAGCTTATGGTCTGAAGCATCTGAAATGTCTGAAAGTTTCTCCATCTGTAGCCACTCAGACAGAATAGAATCAGGAGCCATTATCAGAATCTCCAGGAATTTAAGGCACTTGAAATGGAAGGCACTGGAGAAGAATCAGAGGATGGTTGCAAGAGCAAAGAGAAGAGGAAAAAAAAAAATGAAATGGAAGAGATTCTCAAATTTTCATCTGAAGCCAACTCTATGTGAACTGAAAGGTGATCATAAGAGAAACTTGAAGAAATGCTACAGAGCCTTGTTTTATTCTAGTTTGGCTAATGTCAAACTTTCTTGATAAAAATGACAGCATTGGTCCTCTCTTCCAAATGTTGCATGTTTAAATAAAGACTTAATCTTGGGAGAAATATTCGTACTCAGATTGGGGTAAGAAAGGAAACAGGGAAAAAGAAGCATGTGAACATATTTTAAAATGTTTCTTAGTTAAAACTCGTAAAACTTGGTAATTAGTTGAGTGTGCAGAGAAGAAAGATTTAACCACACCACCCATACAGCTTATTCTATGGGTTGGATTTTAGTGCCATTCAGTAAAAAAATTGACAGATGAGTCAAATTTGTGGGAGAAGGCTGGTTTTTCCATGATTATACTATAATATAATTATCTGAGAAACAGCAAGGAGAGCTATCCATGGGGCAATTTGATATATGGAATGGTGTCCAGGCATGAAGATTCAAATGAAAACTTAAGTTTAAGAACACATATATAAGGGGCTTAACAGTAGAGATGGGATTGGGGATTACAAAATCATTGGAATGACTCTGCTAACTCAGGGAGGTTGAGTAGAAAGAAAAGAGGACAGAGGAGAGGGGAGGGGAAAGGAGAGGAGGGATCTAGAGTACCCTGATAAAATACCAACATTTTGGGGGTTAGTGGAGGAGGGGGAAACATGCTACGAACCTAAAATGAGGCGTCAGAGAGAAGTAGTAGAAAAGCCAGGTAGCATGGTATCCCATTGGCCAGGGAAGAGGCTGTTTAAGAAGGAAATTGGTCAACACTGTGGAATGCTGCAGAAAGGTCAAATAAGATAAGGCCTGTTTATTGATTTTATCAACAAAGGGGTCATCACTGACCTTGCCAAGAGAAATTCCACTCAGCTGATATTGCAAGAGGTTGAGGAGTGAATGAGAGACAAGGAGACAGCAAAGCACTAGGAACTATCTCTCCAGACACTGTTTAAGTTCTCTTGTGCCCAGTACATACACAAGCACACCCTCATTACCAGATACTTATAATAAAGTTACACTGTATTTCAAGTCACTTCATGTGTGTTTAATAATTGATATTAACAAATATGAAAAACCCCAAAAGAAAATATAGATTGCCTGATAAATGTCTGGTTAATCATAACTCTGGGTAAATTAATTTTTAAATAAGCAATCATATTTCCAAAGTTCCTACAAGGCTATAGAAGTAGAAAAGAAGAAAGAGAAGGTTTACTTCCTTCTCCTCCTCCCTTTAGATAAATATTTGGTTTTCATCCTCCCTCTGCATGGTTGAATGTAGGTGATAAATGAGACCAAATCCCCTAAGCATCCCATCCCGAGCTGAAATCTGGATGCATTGATTCAAGTCTTAGTTCAAGTGCCAGAGGCACTCAAGGGGTTTCCAGTCTTGTCCATTTCAGCTGCTATGTAAAGAAGCAAGGGTCTATTGGTTCCTTCTCTAGTAATTGCATTTATATGCCTTCTAGAGAGATCATAATATGAAAAAAAAAAACATAACATGGAATAAGTAGAGGCATACCAATGTTCATAGAAAACTCTATTCTTTCTTTCTTGGCTGTGCCACACAACATGTGGGATCCTAGTTCCCCTACCAGGGATTGAACCTGTGCCCCCTACAATGGAATCTCAGAGTCTTAAACACTGGACCACCAGGGAAGTCCTAGAATATTCTGTTTTAAAAGGTTCCCCTCTGATGATCCACAGTAGAATAGAAGACTATCCTGTCATCGTTTATATCCCTACCGTCTTTATGGCTGCCCTCCTGTTATAATAGGCTGCCTAAGACTCCCACTCATTATGAGGGTACAAAGAAAGAGAGACATTTATACTCCAACATACCAGACTAGAACTATGTATAATTCTGTTTTTCTCTCTATATATATTTTTTTCTCCCCATCATCAACTTGCAATTTTGTCCACACAAGGCCAAGTGTCTCAGTGATGAATGGGAGATGCAGTCAACCACCCAGCTGCTTTGTTTACACTGTGAATACCAGCAAGCATCTGGACAGTCAGCTGAAACCTGCCCTTTTCCATCTTTTGCTGGTTTCTATGCAGGCACACCCTCTGTCTGTTTTAAAACAAAACTAGGCAGTTGCATTTTCCTTATTCTCTTTAAAATGTGTGTGATCATGGCACAAGGTAAATTGGGACATGGTTTGAAACAAAAAAAAAAGGTTTTTGTTTTGTTTTTCTCTAGTTCTCCCCTTGGTACTGTTCTCTTATCCCTAGACATGATACAGCTATAAAGCTATTCCTTCCACATTAGTAGAGTGGGTTTTTCACAATAATATGTGAAGAGAAGAAAGAAAAGGATTACTCACTTACTGATATAAAATCTTAAGGTCAAAGGAGTTAAATGATTAGCCTAAAATTACAGCGCTATAAGTGGAAGAATTAAAATAAGAACACACACACACACACATAAAACAGGAGAGGCCCAGCTGTGGTTTCTTTTCCCAAGCTTTCAGAAAAGGAACATGGGAAAGTTCTTTCAAATAAAGATTTAGATTTCAGTTATGTTTGGCTAGCACCTTGTAGCCTGGATGGTTCACTTGCTAGGATAAGTCAGACCCCAGTCTCTGTGGGGTCTGATCCCTGGGTATTCTTCACAGTATACGGCTATGACTCTCATTGATTGAATTAGATTTTTTCACACTGGAATGAGCAGCAACTCAACCTGAGTGGAATCAGCATACTTTCCAGCTTGGGCTGGCTTTTCCTGCCTGCACCGCCTATCTACCTTATGGTTCCAAGAGCTTCCACAGCGTTTGATCACCTGACATAGGATCCTGCAGACTTTCAAATGGTCCCAGGACCACACAGTCCACTGGTGCTGTCGCTTACTATGCCATATAGAAGATGCCATCACAGGAGAGTGACACCATGGCCTGATGAAGGCTCAGCTAAAGCCCCAGAGGTCAAGTAACACCCTGAGAAAAATGGGGGCTCTTCCTCCAAAATGTTATAGAACACTCTAAATCAATGACCTGCTAATGACGCTGTCTTCTTAAAAGGTAGAAACGGATGTCCAGGAAACAAGGAGTGAAAACAGGAGTGGCCCAGCTTACCCTCACTCTGCGATGCACTTGAGGAATATGTGTTTCTCTTTCACTCAAAACAGGTCTCTGCAGGTTTAAAACTTCTGATTTCCAGGCAAGAATGCTTCTATCACAGGACACAGCAAGAATGCCACTGAACTTTAAACTATGGATGCTGTCCATTCACTTTATGCTGCTTGTGCCAAAACCAGTTGGCAAAGAAAGGAGTTACACCCTGGGAGGCATGACTGGCCTAATCACCCAGAATAAGTAGGTGAGCTATTGCACAATGAAGGCATGGAAGTATCTGCTGGTGCCCAGGTAAACTTGACAAGCTTCTCCCTGGCACCATTTTGATTGTAAAGGAGCAAATTCACAGCCATATACCTTGTTATCCAGGGCTCAGACCCCACAGAGACTAGGGTCTGAGTTATCTTAACAAGTAAGCCATCTAGGCTGAGGTGCTAGCCAAACCTAAGTGGAATCTAGAAAGGTTAGTAGAAAACAGAAATGTTAAGTTGTAGCCTTGTGACCAGCTGAAGCAGCCAGCGTTACAGCTCATCCCACTAACCTTCTCTTGTAAATTTTCTAGGAAAACCCCAAGGGGATATAGGAAGTGCTGTTCCTTGAGCACATTTATGTGAAACTTACAGACGTGACTAGTACAAATGGGGGCTGATGTGATGCTGGGGTGTCCTATCCAGATCAACTTTAGGACTCAACCTACCACTCATTACCCTACCTCCTGTAAGTGTTGGCTGCTGATAGCTTTCACCTGAGCTTATGCCTGGGCTTCACTTTGGGTAAGGTCCATTGGTCACTTTTGTGAGGAGTCCCCTAGGCTCGTCTGTCCATGGAATACTCCAGGCAAGAAACTGGAGTGGATTGCCGTTTCCTTCTCCAGGGTATCTTCCCAACCCAGCGATTGAACCCATGTCTCCTGCATTGCAGAAGGATTGCTTACTGCTGGGTCACTGGGGAAGCCCAGGGTACACCTCCCACCCTTAAGTTTCCAGAGGCAACACATATTGGTGAGTGTGTGACTATGAAGACCTAACTCTCTTGCCTCTGATTTCTCCTTCAGGCCATCCTAATTCCTTCATTCTGTCACAGGTGTGGTTCCCAAGAGCATTCTTAATAAACTTCCCGCAAAACCTCAGTCTGAATACTTTCCCCAGGGAATACAATATGCAACATGGAGTATTACTTTAGAAACATATACATTAATAAAGTTAAAGTATGTTGCTATATCTATTGTCTTCTTTATGCAAAACATCCTCATATAGGATACTTCAAGTCCCAAGGCTGCTAAGAGTAGGATATTGAGATGAGGGCTTGAGCAAGGTGAACTGGTTCAAAGGAATGGATGTCTTCTGAATCAGATGAAAAAAGAAAAAAGTCAAGTGAATCACCTTAAGATTTGAAAGCAGTGAAGATCACACATTTGAAAAATGAAAATAATCTGTGAAATATGCACAATGGTGCATTTAATTAGAGAATTATGTTGTTCGTGTTGAGCAGAAGTCTATTGGATGATAACCTCTTGACTTCATAAGCCTCTGTCAAGCTAATAAGGAGCAGGGAGGGGACATGGTAGAGAAAAGCTCACTAGGGAACAGATGGGTAGGCAGATAGCTGAGTAAACAGGGATACACATGTGCAGGTGTCTTCATTTTGGATTCATACCATATATTTCTTCAAGATGAGTCTCATTTTGTAGCTTTTCAGTTTTTCAGGTCTTTAGTAAATTTTCAATATTTTTTCAGATGTTAAATAAATCATCATAGTGTCTCATGCATAATGAATGTGGAAGCTAAGGCTGAGTTTTATTAGTGAAATGTAATTTTTTTTTCTTTGAAATGTGATTGTTTTGCACATTTTAATTTCATTTGTTCCTAGAGAGTCCCCTGGACAGCAAGGAGGTCAAATCAGTCCATCCTAAAGGAAATCAACCCTGAATATTCATTGGAAGAATTGATGCTGAAGCTGAAGTTACAATACTTTGGCCACCTGATGCGAAGAACTGACTCACCAGAAAAGACCCTGATGCTGGGAAAGACAGAGGGCAAGAGGAGAAGAGGGCAACAGAGAATGAGATAGTTGGATGGCATCACTGACTCAATGGACATGAGTTTGAGCAAACTCTGGGAGACAGTGAAGGAAAGGAAAGCCTGGCATGTTTCAGTCCATGGGGTCGCAAAGAGTCAGACATGACTTAGCAACTGAACAACAAAGACAACAATTTGATTTTTGGTCCTAAATATTTATAACAAGTACTTGATGTTTTAGAGTACTTTAAGAAAAACATTTCCTCCTTTTTATTGGAGGTGGGGGGTAAGTCAATCTAAAGACGCACCAAGGGCTGGGACTCAAAGATGCCTAATTTTGTCTGGCTCTGAAATCTTGGGTAAGGCATCTCACTTCGAGACCTCAGCAACTTCATCTATGAGCCAAATGATAGGGCTGGATGATTCTGAAACTCCCTTCCCCAAAGATACTATGAATGTGATGTTACAAAGTCACTAAAATGTCCTGCTAGAAAAGTTTACTAACCTAGTGTGCGTATAAAGTCATAAAATGTTAGTTGTTCAATCATGTCTGACTCTTTACGACCCCATGGACTATAGCCCTCCAGGCTACTCTGACCATGAGATTCTCTAGGCAAGAATACTAGAGTCCATAGCCAGTTCCTTCTCCAGGAGATCTTCCCAACCCAGGGATCAAATCTAGGTTTCCCGCACTGCAGACAGATTCTTAACATCTGAGCCACCAGGAAAGCCTCCAGTCTGTGTATATCCAAACCTAAGGATTTACTTTTGAGGAGACCTGATCATGAATTAACATAGTGCATGGGATATGGAGAAGGGAAAGGCTACCCACTCCAGTATTCTGGCTTGGAGAATTCCATGGACTACAGTCCATGGGTTCTCAAAGAGTCAGACATAACTGAGAGTCTTGCACTTTGGGTTTCCCTGTAGCTCAGTTGGTAAAGAATCTGCCTGCAACACAGGAGACCCTGGTTTGATTCCTGAGTCAAGAAGATCCCCTGAAGAAGGGATAGGCTACCCACTCCAGTATTTTTGGGTGTCCCTTGTGGCTTAGCTGGTAAAGAATCTGCCTGCAATGTGGGAGGCCTGGGTTCAGTCTTTAGGTTGGGAAGATCCCCTAGAGAAGGGAAAGGCTACCCTTTCCAGTATTCTGGCCTGGGGAATTCCATGGAGTGTATAGTCCATGCAGTTGCAAAGAGTTGGACATGACTGAGTGACTTTCACTTTCGCTTTCACATGGGATATGGAACATTTAAACTGAACATGAGGGAGATAATATCTTGATATAATCAATAGATATCTACAAGTTCAAAGACACAAGTCCGTTAAAGAATAGCATGGGTTTCTAGTGACCTCCTCTCAGAAAGTTCCTGGTATGTGTAGCATGCCAGTGGTTTTGATAAAGGCCAAACCAGTGTAGCTACTAGCTATGCCTTAAATGCCTGGGGTTAGAGCAACAAGAGTCCCTTCCTTTTGGCCCTCTCCAAAAATATCAGCTTCACTGATTCATAATCTTCCCTTTCCACCACTTTCTGCCTCTTTGTCTCAGCCTACTCCCCACTGGAGCACAGAACCCTGAAATTCAGAGATGAGAGTTACAGACATTAAGGAAGGAGAGGCAGGGGAAGAACCTCTGGATGAGAGAAGAGATTTTGGCTTCAAAAAATCCAGAACTCAAGCCCCTCAGACAACTCAAGAAGATTCCACAGTGGTTCAGGCCAGCCTCAGGTAAAAATAAGCCCATAGAGAAACAAATACCATATATTAACACATATATGTGGAATCTAAAAAAAAAAAAGTATAGATGAAATAAATTATCAGGAATAGAGACAGAGATGTAGATAATGGATATGTGGACATGGGGGTCCAGTGAGGGAGAGTGGGATGAATGGGGAGATTAGAACTGACATGTATATATATATATACTGACATGTATATATATATATATATATAAATATTATATACTACCATGTGTAAAACAAATAGCTAGTGGGAACCTGCTGTATAGCAGAGGGAACCTGCTGTATAGCAGAGGGAACTTAGCTCAGTGCTCTGTGATGATCTAGAGGGGTGAGATGGGGCATGAGGTCACGGGGGAGAGATCCAAGAAGGAGGTGATACATGTATACATATAAATGATTCACTTCATTGTACAGCAGAAACTAACACAACTTGGTAACACAATTATATTCCAATTAAAAAAAAAGTCCATTAAAGACTTCTAGTGATGGTTAGCAAAGATGCTTTCCTCCCTTTATGACTAAAATGCAACAACCCTGTGAGCCATCTGTTCTTCACTGCATCCACATCAACACTATACAGAATTAATGAGATTTTCAGACCGGGCACTTGAAGTAGAATTGTTTGTGTCTGGTGTCCCAGCCTCTCTCTTCCATGACCTTCTTCTCTGCTCCCAACATTAGCTATCACAAATCCTCCTGCAGTCTCTTCCCCTACTCAGTCTTCCTCTTAGATCAACTTGCTTGAAATCCTTAATATATGATATGTTTACATATCAAACTGAAGACCTATGCACCTTTTAATGCTGATCAAAGGGCTCAAAAGAACAGATGAATCCCTATCACACAGAACAGAATGTTCACAGGCATTCTTTGGTGTTGTGAGGGCCCTGAAATCACATCACACAGTCACCGGCTAAACTTGCAAACCTGCTTTAGATCATTTGTATCTCTTTCCGCGTATTTGAATCATAATGGGAATTCTGTCCCTCTTCATGTCAAAGATTTTTGTAGAATCTAAGGAATTTTACCAATGTGAATCAATCTCCCTTTTGCCACCTATGAGACACAGTGCAGAGTGAAAGTTTCTGCAGACATGTATTGAAAGTGTTGGGTCATAGAAATTGAGAAGAGAACACAGTGAAGTTATCTGTTGGATAAAATAATAAAATATTGGTAGGCAATTTGTAATTTAGATACAAAACTTAACAGGTGTGTAGACAGAGCAGAAGACTAAGCTGCCAAATGACAAAACAGAATAACCCAACTGCCTGAGAGTCCTCACATTGTTAAGCTGATTTTGAACATGTGGAGGTTAAAAATAGAAAAATCACTTTAAAATTTCCTTCAAATAAGCAATAAGAAATGCACTATTTAAGGAAAATCTCAGACCAGAAGAACAGTGACAGTTTAAATTCCCTAATACCAGGAGCAACGACAAAAGGGCTCAGAGCTTCAAATTTATTATAGGCATCACTCTTCTTGTACTGAGCCTTCAGAGACTGAGTGCTCACACACAAAAATGCCTCTTTTTTTTTTTTTTTTCTCATCTGCTCATTGCATAGCCAAAATAATCATTGCCTGAGGGTGGGCAAATTGCATGGCTTCTAGAGCCAGCAGGTATATCCAGATTGGCTCTGTGGTTGAAATTTTGGACAGAGTCTACAGACCATAACAAAGCTTAACCATTGTGCACTGTACCTCTGATAATTAGCAAAGCTCTAGTCAAGCAAATGCAGAGCAGCAACTTGGGTAACAGTGTCCATGATAGCATCACTACAAAGGTATAGTAATTTTATCAGTTAATTATGAAGCCCCTAATTAAAATCATAAAATCTATTATTCTTATACCAATAAAAGGTGATAGTATCGATTAACTTTCTAAAGTATAAATTTATTTTGATATAATGAGAGATTTATATAAAAAGTTATTAATAAATTATTCTTTCATTTTTTTTAATGTTCAAAGATATGCTCTTATCAGTATTTCCCAAATTTATTCTACTAAACAGATGTTCTATAGAGAAAAATAACTTCCATGGCCAAAGAAGTTTGGGATATATTTCCCTCTGGTATATTCACCATCCTAATTAGAATATGAACTAGTTCTAGGGAAGACTTCTGGTAAAAACAGAAAAAAGAATGTACAGTTTTAATTTTTTTTAACTCCAATATTTGCATACTAATCACTCACACCAAGTTTTTAGTCATTTGTTTGCAGATGCACACTCTTTGGAAAATTTGGTGATAAAGAATCAGTCACAGGGAAAAAAGTGCTTTTTTTTTTCTCAAATAACTACATTCACTTTTTTTCATTAAATGTTTTTATTCAGTTTCTAAGAGTTTCATATGAAAGCAAAGAACTGTCATGAAAGACTCAAGTTGGAGGCATTTATGTTAATCCAAAACCAGTGAGGAAACTGGAAGTAAAGGGCTCTCAGCACCCATTCTGCTCTAGAAAAGATTCACCTCAGGGTGATGAGAACTTCTGAAGTGGGTTCCCATTTCCTTATTTAGAAAATGGAAAGATCGTGTCATCCTACTTGGTTATAATAAACTCACAGAAAAATAAAATCCACTTAAGATGGTTGAAACCAGGGCCTTGCTGCAACAGAATTAGCACAATAATTTATTTTGTGAAACTTTGCTCATTAAATGGTGACTATACAAAATTGATTTGAGAAAAAAGGGAAACAGGATACAATTTAACTTGGTGATGAATTAATTTTCAAGTTCTTAATAACATTATTAATTCATGGCTGAATAAACTGCATTTTTCTGGCTTATGTTTGATTTATATTTGAAGGTAGAATATTTTTAAATAATATTTCTACAAAGAAGGACTAAATGAGAATTATTCATACCTTTTTAAAATTCTGAAAACAGCAATGAAATAAGTACAATTATGCAGAGATTTAAGATAATTATTTTATTCTGAAAGAACAGCTATAGAAAATTATTCATGAAGCTAAAAAATCACAGTAAGTTGTAAAAGTCCACTGTTTTTAAATTAAAGTCTATACTTATATTAGAATATGGCATTGGATTCCAGTGGAATGGCAAACTGAATAATTTAGCTTTTACATGTTTTATATGGGTCTATTAAAAAGTTACACAATGAATTGTATTATTTCAAAATACCTATCCCCAAAACAAAATGCTAAATTCCTATAACACTCTTAAAAACTAACAAAAATTGGTTTTATCGGAAATCAATATAATGCATTTAATTATGTCCATTTCAGTCTTTATATTCCCTTTTCTTTACCCTTTATATTTAATCTGAAGGTAATAATCAACTATTACCTTAGATTATTATCATTTATTATCAACTTATTACACTTTGCATTAAGTAAACATTACTGCATGATCAAAAAACTAAGATCATGGCTTCTGGTCCCATCACTTCATGGAATATAGATGGGGAAACAATGGAAACAGTGAAAAGCTTTTTTTTTGAGGGGGCTCCAAAATCACTGCAGATGGTGACTGCAGCCATGAAATTAAAAGGTGCTTGCTCCTTAGAAGAAAAGTCATGACCAACCTAGACAGCATATTAAAAAGCAGAGGCATTACTTTGCCAGCAAACGTCCATCTAGTCAAAGCTCTGGCTTTGCCACGAGTTATATATGGATGTGAGTATTGGACTATAAAGAAAGCTGAGTGCTGAAGATTTGATGCTTTTGAACTGTGGTGTTGGAGAAGACTCTTAAGAGTCCCTTGGACTGCAAGGAGATCCAACCAGTCCATCCTGATGGAAATCAGTCCTGAATGATCATTGGAAGGACTGATACTGAAGCCGAAACTCTAATATTTTGGCCACCTGATGCAAAGAACTGACTCACTGGAAAAGACCCTGATGCTGGGAAAGATTGAAGGCAGGAGGAGAAGGGGACGACAGAGGATGAGATGGTAGGATGGAATCATGGACTTGATGGACAGGAGTTTGAGCAAGCTCTGGGTATTGGCGACTGACAGGGAAGCCTGGCGTGCTGCAGTCCACGGGGTTGCAAAGGGTCAGACTGAGGGACTTAAATGAACTGAACTGAACTAGAGTGTTAATAGGGATATTGTTAGAAATTTTCTGTTTTTTCACAGAGACAGTACATCTGTATATATTTTAAGTCCCTTATTTACATGATAATGTAGTTTGGATATTTTTCCAATCAGTTAAATAATCAGCTTCATTTCTAAACAAAAACTTGTAGTATACTTTAGGATCTGTGTGAATTGTAATTAATACGTATTTTGACTGTTTCCAGAACGTGTGTGTGTGTGGTCGCTACAGATGTGTCGCGGTGGTCATCCTCTTAAGCTATCTCTTTGTGTTTTTGTCCATATCTTTCAGGGTTGAGTTATTTTTTCTTATTAATTTATGAGTCCTTTCTTAAAAATAAAATTAGCCCTTTCTCATATGCTTTTTTAATTACTGTTTCCCATGGCTGCCATTCATGTTTTGCCTTCAATTTTTTGTTTTGATTGAAGGATTTAATCTTTATGTCCTCAAATTTTTCAGTCTCTCTTTTACGACTTTCAAATTTTGTGTCATGCTTTGAAGGCCTTAGTACAGCAATATTCTAATGTTTTACTCTATTACTTTTATGATTTTATTTTTTATAACATTTGATTCATCTGAAATTCATTTTAGTACAAGAAATGAGGTAAAGATCTCAGATTAGTTCTCCAAATGTTAAGGCAATTTATTGAACACAATTCATTAAATGATCGGTTCCTTTCCCATTTATTTGAATCCTGCCTTAATTACATATTAAATCTTCATATATTTTGACTTTTATTTCAATATTCTTCAGTCTTTCCTTAAAGTCAGTAACAAATTCTTTAACGTCTCTAGCTTTATACTTTATGTTAACATCTGGTAAGGCTTATTTTCCAACATTAATCTCATTTACAATCTTCATTTTAATCTCACCATTTATTTTTCCTAATAAATGTATTATCATTTTGCAAATTTTCTTAAAAGCAATTTGCTGGTATTGATTTTGTAAGGAATATATTAAATGTACAGATTTGAGAAAAATATACATTTTTAACATAGATTATTCTTATCTAAAGTACGTCTTCTTTCTTTCTTTAATGTTTCTTTACTATCCTTAGAAAAGATTTCGTGTTTTTCATAATAGTTCTACATATTGATTATTATTTGCAGAACTGTATATTAAACATTTTATTCCATTATGTTTTTATTTTACTTTTTGCCATGCCATGCAGCATGTGCGATCTTAGTTACCCTAGAAGAGATTGAATCTGTATGCCCTGTATTGGAAACGCAGAGTTTTAACCACTGGACCAACAAGGTCCTTGCTTTAAATTCTAATAATATATTTTACTCAACCCAAGATGTCTAAACATCGTTTTAACATGCAATCAGCATAAAACATGATTAATGAGATTAAAAAAAAAACAACTAATACTGAGTCTTCAAAATCCAGCATGCATTTTACACTCAGAGCCTGTCTCAGTTTGAGCTGGGTACATTTCAAGAGCTCAAAAGCCATAGATAGTTAGTGGTTATCATATTGGACAGTACAGTACAGACAATTCTCTCATTTATAGTTGAGCATGGAGTGCTGCTGAATTTTTTCTCTTTTGGAAATTATTAGCTTTTCTGATGCCTGAATATTTATTCATTCTTGAAATTCATAAACTTAACAAGGACATATATCCATGTAAGGAATTCTATATCTAATACTCATGTTTGTTCACCATGCAGATGCAGTTCTTCATTTCGAGAAGAGCTTCATAGTTTAATAATATATCTCTGTAATACTGTCTTTCTTATTCTACATGTTGCATAGAACATAGAGAAGCTATGTAGCTCTAGAGTGATAGCTCTGTCTAGAAAACTGTTTGGTTATGCATTTTTAATGTTAATTCACTAAATTATTTTTATAATAGTTTTAAGTTGATTCTTTTAGGGTTTTCAAGTTTAAAATTGCTATCACTTGCAAAATAAAAATTTAGTCCATACTTACCAGTATTCATAAATATAAATATATTTTTGTCTAATGAATCAAATGGCTATATTTTCAGAAAAATAATAAGCAACTATGATGTAGAAGAGCATCTTTGTATTTCTCCTAAATGTAACAGGAATATCTTAACGTTCCAATACTTAGCCTGATGCTTACTTTTGATTAGACATGCATTTATCCCATGCCAAGGAAGTTTCTATTTCCATTTTAAAAGTGTTATATTAAAGATAATTGCTTTAAAACAAATCTTTTTTTATCAATTATTAAACTTCATCCTTTAACATGGTAAATTTTATAAATAGTTTTTCCAAATGTTAAGGCATCCTTCACATAGATCTAATTCTGCTTGCCAATAATTTGTTTTTCATTTTTGTGTTTATGGTTTAGTAAAGTGATTTTTGTTTTTCTCTTTCCATTATCATTAACCTGATTGTGATATCAGTTTAAGTCTTTTATGAAAGAAAAATTATTTAAAATAATTAGAATTATTGCTTTCTAAAGCTTTAAATTATTTGGAAGATTTAACTTGTAAAATCTTCTAAGTGTGATGTTTCTGGGGACTGAAGTGTTTCTAAATTTCCACCTTGGATTTTGGGGCTAGTTTTCCTACATCTTTTTGAGTTAATTCTAGCATTTATGGGATTTTTTTAATTGGAAAAACTTTTGTTTTGTCTAAGTTTTCAAACAGTATTAGAATATGTAGGATACTCATTTATATCTAACTTTATTTTTTTCCCTATGTGCAGTTGTTTATTTCCTAAACTTTGTTTCTAACTTAATATATTTTCCATTATCAAAAACTCTATGAACAATAAATACTGGCAAGGGTGCTGAGAAAAGTAAACCTTTCTGCTTTGATAGTGCAGATGTAAGTTGGTACAACCATTATAGAGACCAGTATGGAAGAGGTTCTTTAAAAAGCTAAAAGTAGGAACTACCAAATGATTTACAAATCCCACTCCTGAGCACATGAAAGTAAAAGTTACCGAGTCATGTGCCACTTTTTGCAACTCCATGGACTATACAATCCATGGAATTCTCCAGGCCAGAATACTGGAGTGGATAGCCCTTCCCTTTTCCAGGGGATCTTCCCAACCCAGGGATCAAACCCAGGTCTCTCAAATTGCAGGCTGATTCTTTACCAGCTGAGCCACAAGGGAGGCCCAAGAATACTGGAGTGGGTAGCCTACCCAAGAAAACTCTAATTCCAAAAGATACATGCTCCCCAATGTTTATAACAACACTAATTACAATAGCCAAGACATGGAAACAACCTAAATGTCCATCAACAGATGAATGGATAAATAAAACATGGTACTTATATACAGTAGAATATAATTCAGTCATAAAAAGAATGAAGTAATGCCATTTGCAGCAATGTGAATGGACCTAGAGATTATCTTAACACTAAGTAAAGAGAGGCAGACAGAGAAAGGCAGCTACCACATGATATCGCTTATATGTGGAATCTCAAAAGAAATGATAAAAGTGAACAGACAGAATAGAAACAGAGTCACAGATGTTGAGAACAAACATGGTTACCAGGGGGAAAAGGGAGGGGAGGATAAATTGGGAGACTGGGATTGATATGTACACACTACTATATATAAAATAGATAACTAATGATGGCTTAGTGTACAACAGAGGGAACTCTATTCAATACTCTGTAATGATCTATACTAGAAAAGAACATAAAAGAAAGTGGATGTATGTATATGTATAACTGACTCACTTTGCTGCACAGCAGAAACTAATGCAACATTGTAATCAACTCTACTCCAATAAAAATTTTAAAAAAGAAATAATGAAACTCCTCATTAAAGAAAATAGATTCATAAAAAAAGCTAATTTAATATATTTTATCTCCTTTTCTTTTTTAAAGAACCAAGTCTTGAATTCATTTACAGGCTCTGTTTTGTGGTATATAAATTGATGCTTTCGTTTTGTTAAATCATTTCTTCTACTTTCCTTAGTTTCTATTTGTTGATTTGAATGATTTATTCATCTTATTAACCTTTTGAATTTAAGACATTAAGGCTATGGGAATTGTGCTGTAATTAATTGTAGATATACCCCATTTGTTCTGAGGCTTATTGTTTTTATTTTCATTATTTTATGGATATTGCACAATCAAGTTTTGAATTTTCTTTTTTTACCAATGAGTTGTTTAACAGAAATTTGTTATCAAAGTCACCTGTCTTATTTTGTTGTTTTGATTTTATATTTTGGGATGGTTGTACTAGATTTAATTTAAATATATGACAGATACCCAAACCAAACCAAACTCTTGTTGAATCATTACTGAATTTCAGATAGTCACTGGCAAATCTTGGAAGTGGAAGATTTCTATTCCACAAAATGAAAGTGATAATACTGACCTCATTGGTATTCTGTGTAGAACTTATTTAAAACTAAAGCCCCACAGATAATGCTTCATATCCATCTAATTATATTTAACTTTTCTCCAGAGCACATTTTACCACCTAAAATTTATATATTTTTCTTATATGTTTGCTTATTTTGAGTCTCTCCCAACAATAATAGAAGCCCTATTGGATTTAAGAACAGACTCAAATATTTATACTTCTTACTTAAATTTAATGTCATTTTGTCAGATGTGTCAAAATGTAGGTATTTTATGAGGACTGCATTACTTACATACCTTATTTAGGATTTACAATCTTTTAAATCTAAAATTATGCATAGCAGATACCCAATGTGTATTTATAAATATATTTCTTTAATGAAATATATGAGAAGTATCAGAGAGACCTATTATGAAGACATAGCTTGCTGCTCATCTACTCAGACACAGAGTCTATTAGTGCACAACCTGGTCTGTATCTGTTCATCTCACGTATCACTTGGTGAGGAGCAGTAGCTCAACATATGTTGGTTTCCTCTCTATCAGTCAAAGGAACAGAACTGGCCTCAAGAGGCTCCCATCTCTTAAACAGATAGTTTTATGTTTATATGCTCATTATCAGACTGGAGGGGATAAACAGAATTTTTATTTTTCAAAGAGAAAATTCTAAATAGTCCAATTTTATTTTGACCTTGAGCAAGTCCTTTATAGAGCCTCATGTATATATAAAAATGTATATATGTGTGTATATACATGTATATTTAAGTATATATATAAATTGTCAAACCAATCAAGTCAATCAGATCCAGTTTCATTACCTTGTCATTTCACTTAAGTAAATGGAAAGTCAATGAGATGACTAACTCTTGTAACGAAATAACATATAATGAAATAACATATATAATGGAAACTTGCTTCCAACTGTGATTAATGCAATTGTGTAGGTGAGCTCAAGCTAAATTTCTCTGGATTCATTTGATTTGAAGTGAATAACACTATACATGGCTCATGTAAAATCAATACTTAGGGATCTGAGTGAAACTGATTGGCTTCTCAGATATGCATTAAGCCAGTTTCTGAATCTAGGCTCTCAATCTCATCAACCTCCCTGCAGGTGGTCATATTCTGTGGAGTTGATTCATAATAACCAAGCTCAGAAAGCAACCCTGGTAATAGGGTAATATCCAAATATATTCACTTTGGATAGGACTGCACTATCTCAAAAACACAGTGGCTTCAAACCAAAAACATACATGCCCTTCAATAATGTGCTTCTTCTGAGTTCAAGAAACTGGTTCTTATAGAATCCATATGCATGTTTTATTGTTCATGAAACATCATGCTTGCTCATTAGATTTAGGAGATACCTCTGTAGCACACATTAACAAAATATCTCTTGAAGTGACCGGCTTCAAATTTACTTATCCATCCATTTATTTTTCTTTCATTTTGTTCCTTATTTTTCCTGTTCATTAACTCACTAAGGAATAACTATCTGCTGCAAGACAGAACTTATGCCAGGCACTGATGAAACAGTAGTAAAGCACAGGCCCTGCTTTAAGAAGGTCACAGTCTGGAGGGGAAGACAGACATACAAAAAGATAATTTACAATGTGGTGTGACAAATGCTTTGACAGGGTGCTACAGAGCATATTGAGGCTGCATCATCTAATCAGTTTTTTTTTTTTTATTCCATTTTGTTTCAATTTAAGTGGAAGTCTTTCTGGAAAAAGAAGTCAAGGTTGAAACCATCTAAATACTAACTGTACTATGTACTTTTAGGGGCAAGAAGAACTATTACCCACCAAACTTTATATTCAGCTACAGGAATCATTTTCACCTTGGCAAAATAATAATATTAATAATAACCTAAAGGTAAAATTAGAACTCAAAGCAGACAAACTCATATCTGATAGGCTGTATTTCCAGGTCCCTGTAACCCAACTGGAAATCACCACCATCTCTGATAACTTAGAGCTAGTATTCACATTTTCATGATGAAAATCAACATTACCCTGTCTAGTCAGCTGTCTACCCATCAATTCTCTAGTCCAGTTGTCTTTAACACCAAACTCTGGCAATACTCTAAGACCTCAATATCAAAGATTGAGGAGCTATCCAAATTTTCCATGACTCTTCTTATATACTATATGCCAAACTAGGAAAAATATGAGGACTAAATAATAAACAAGTGATTATGAGAAGGCCAACACTTAGTGCCATACAGGGCAGCAGACTTGAACTTACCATGAAGGCCAGTGTTCACAGTCTGCCCAGACAAAGCAAGCAACCAAATAGTAGAGTAAGGACTTCAAAGGCAAGGTACAATGAAAGAGCAAACATATTTTATATCTGAGAATGTATCTGTGCTGAAAACTAAACTTCTGCCTATCTTTTTGACTTCGACATAAAAGAACAGGCTCATTTGAAAAGGTGTTGCTACCAAGTTTCTTACCAGGGTCAGCATTTTGAAATTGCTCTCCAAAGAGAGCAAGTGTGATGTATTGTAGAACACAAACATTTAAAATTTCCTTTTGGAAATAACCTTTTATTTTCCCCCTTCAGTGTAGTTGGGAATTATGCCCCATTATTGTTCAATAACCACTAAAAAGAACAGAGCAGCAATAATTCCTTTGAATTTTAAAGCTCCAAAGTAAAATTTCTTCCTATCATCTTTAGATATTTACTTCCTCATCAGCAGACTGTGTCCTCATTCTAAAATATCACCTTTGTAAGCATAAAAGTTCCCAAAGGAGAGTATCAATGGTTATTGACTTCAAACCACTGACACAGCAAATGACATTCATCTGTTAAGAAGGAAAGGTTGAGAGACTGACACAAGGTCAGTTTCTTTTCAAAACTTATGTATGCACCCTGTCTATTCACTTCTATTTACCCCAATGAGATTGACTAGCATTCTTTCTCATAAATTCTCAACAATAATTAGAAAACTAAATTATTTCCCATTTTGTGTCATTTTTAAGAATTATGAATTTAAGAAAACAATATGCCTCTTATGCAAAAGATAGAAAAACATTGTTCCTAGTTACTTAAACTTAGCCATATATCATTCAAGTTTAAATGACCCTTACTATTCTTTGAAGGATTAAAATGCAAAATAAATGTGAATATACAGTAAAAATGGAAATTGTTTATCTTCAAAAGACTAATTTTAAAACTACCTTAATGAATTCTTGGAGGATTAAAGCACAGGGCTTTCTGTGCAGTTGCACTAACTCTTTTTAATATTCTTCATGTATTGAAGAGATGCCTTCTTTTTATTTCTTTTCAAAATTCATCTCTTTGATAAGCTAGGTTGATGAACATTCTCCAAAATGAAATATTTAATGAAGGCAATCATTTAAAGATTTTAGAACACAAGACTCCTAGTTTCTTGAGGGCAGGAATCTTGTCTTAGTCCTTGCCTGCTAGTCCTTAAACTAGCACAGTTCCTGACACATAGTTGGATGCTTAATAAATTTCATGAAAGTGGCTCAAAATTTCTTTTTGTCCACTGTTAAAAATATCTGACAATTTTTGAGTGCTTGTTATGTACCAGGCACTGTAATCACTTAATATATATTGACTATTTTAATCTTTACAACAGTCCTATGACATCTGGACCATTATTATTTTCATTTTATAGATGGAAAACTAAAGTGGAGACAGGTTAGGTAACTTGCCCAAGATGTACAACTACTGTACAGTAGACCCAGGACTCAAACTAGGTAAACTATCCCCAGTCCTCTTATATAATCAAGACTCTACACTATTTTCAATAGTAGCCAGTTACCCACTAAAAAGATTTCATGTGCATCTAGTTTGTTCTGGTGGTCTTAAAATAATTTTAAAATAAGATGTTGTATATGTAAAGTTAGTTTAATATAGATAAAATATTTTAAAAATAAATACAATTGTAAACCAGTCAAAAGTTATTCTAAAGTTACAACAAAATATTTGAATAGTTTTTCTTAATGTATTTACCAAGTTGTTACTTTATTGTATTTAATAAGTTGTTACTTTTGTTATATTTAATTTGGCTTAACTAAATTGTTTTTAAATATCATTTTTCTGAAGGCAAAAAAAATAGAATGCCCTATAGGATTGATAATAAAATACACTGAAATGTATAGTACAGAGGTTTTGACTTGAACTACATGAATTCAGTCCACTAACTCAATACACAGACAACTAAAATTAAGATGTTATGTGTAGAAAGTGCAAGGGACAAGATGGTTCCTTCCAATGTTCAGAGTTCATAACAACCAGCAGAGGGAGGTCCCTGAAGTTGTTACATGACTAGACTGGATTTTACTACCTACCCTTTTCTCCATTCAGGCTTCAGGTCCTACTGGTTGATTTTCATGAGGTGAGGAGTGCCCACAAAATGGTAACTTTTGACCCATGAGAGCCTGAAGGAGAAATGAGAAACAAAAGAGATCTCAAGCTGCCTTGATCCTAACCTGTTCAAGAAAAGCACTTTAACCACATGCAAGCAGGAGCTTTCTCTCCATTTCTCTGATAACAGAGTGGCACTGAGTCTTCTGATGATCTTCACAGTGGATCTTCACAGTGGATCTTCACAGTGGATCTTCACAGTGGCACTGAGTCTTCTGATGATCCCTGGATTTTCAGATTTTTGAGAATTACATATTTAATACTCAGGGCAAGAATCTTAAAATAGAGAAGTAGCCGCAGAAGATACTGTGGGTAATATTAGATATGAGTGTTTATGGAACACTTAACACATCAGACACTCTCCAACTACTCCTACTGCATTAGGTCTTAAAACAGTCTCCACTTCCCAGTTAACAAGCTGAAGTTTAAGGAAGTTAAGCAACTTGCCCAAGATCACACAGCTAAATAGTGGCACTAGCAACTCAAGCACAGGTAGCCTTAGCTTCAGAGCCTACTCTCTTAAAACCAAGAAATCTGGTGGGGAAATGGATCTCTAGGGGAATACAGGCTTTATGAACCCATATGAGAATACTCCCTTGAAATTCTCAAGAATACTTTAATGGGTACTGGAGTGAGAGCGGTATGGGGATTTTCCAAAATGCTGAGTTCCTGCTTGAGCAGGGAAAACAATGTCTAGGCAGAAACTGAGAATAAATTCTAATGTAAACTGTATTTCCACACAGTGATGAGCCCTGAGGGTAGCTGGGCAATACATGGTTTCATGTATTTTGTATTTAGGGAGAAAAGCATGTGAGGATTAGCAGAAGTTAGTCAATACTGTTGTACATGTATAAAGTTTCAGTTCTGAAGTAATGAGCTAGCTAAAAAACTGAACAATATGATTCATCTAAACCAAGAATCTGTCTTGGAAAAAGGGAACCAAATGCTTATTCAATAAGGCATTTGTACAAATATAATAAGAAAATCAAACATAGAATGCCCAGTGAAATTCAGTTAGCCATTGACATGAAAGAAATTAAAGGCAAGTCCCTGTAAGTCTGATGAGATTGTGCTCAAAAAATCATTTTTCACTTGGGACCCATGCCCCTTAGAGAAAATGTTAAAAATGGTGATTGGACTTTGGGCAGACCATCTATAGAAATCTATTTAACTTATAAAATACCTGAAATACAGTTTAAGATGCACTTTGAGGCCCACTGCCATACACAACAATTTTTCTTTTCTCTTAAATCATATTTGGAACAAGGCAGAAGTTAAGTAAGTATAAATAAGAGAAAATGCATTTGAAACATCCAACTTAGCCATGGCCCAAAGACACATCTTCTCCATCTTTTCAGCAATGAGTATGGACATTCTGGCACAGGTGAGGGCAGGTGAGCTTGTCGGATAATGACTAAGGGGAAAGTGAATTCTTTTCCCTTTGTGTGTTAAAAATAAGAAAGCATCCTGTTTAACCAAATTCCACAGTCAAATTTTAAGACTTCTGTAATAAGAATATAGATTTGGAGAGAGGTAGATTTTCAGTGACAGAATATGAGCACATGGATCAAACTGGCAAAGTCATCTACCCCTGGACCTTTCAGTTCTGTGACAGTAAATGAAATACCTGATATTGTTTATCAGTTTGCTTTAAGGCATTTAATTTTCTGTTGAAAAGTTCCCAACTAATTAATACATGAGACTCTCAAGGTGTTAAGATACTGGGTGGGAGCTTGTGATGGGGTGAAGAACAGGGATGGTTTGGGAAGAGAGACCATGATAACAAGTGTTAATCCAGCCTTCAAAGGATAACTGGAGGTAGGTCAGAGGCACAAGCAGGAACTAGGGCAAGTTACACACAGTGGCACATGCATTCTTTCTTCACTTTTCTCTTTTTCACCACTGGGGCGCTCCAGGAAAACTGGCATTGGAAAGAAGGGAGCCTAAGACTAGTTCAGCAGTCAGTCAGTATGCTGTGCGTTCTTGCCAAGTTGCGACTCTTTGCGACCCCATGGACCATAGCCTGCCAGGCTCCTCTGTCCATGGGATTCTCCAGGCAAGAATATTGGAGTGGGTTGCTATGCCCTCCTCTAGGGGATCTCCCCAACCCAGGGATCAAACCTGTGTCTCTTGCTGCTCCTGCATTGCAAGTGAATTCTTTACTGCTGAGCGACCAGGGAAGCCCCAGTATGCTGTAGGGGGTGGTTAATAAGTGTTTCTCCAAACATCAGGATAAAGTATATAGCTACAGCAGTAAAGTGGATGAAGCCTGGTAAGAAAAGTCTTTTGGAATTACATTCTTTGCAAATATTTTTTATTACAGGGGTGCACAGATACTGATTATTAGAAAGATGAAAATTTGTCTAGGATGACTTAAATAATTAGAGACAGAACAACAGAATCTCAAGACCTGATTTTCGGAATTTGCAGCATTCTAACTTAGATAGCTATATTTGGTGTCACTGACACAGTCCAAAAGTCCTGAGAAAGCATTTGAACTTCACAGAGAAGAACTCTGACTTTCCAAAACTCAAGAAGGCAAATAAAGGTCGTGTCACACATTCATCCAATAGGAAGTTATTAGCTATGAGCATGGAAGAAAGTAAGTCAACAGCAAAGATTAATTAAATTTGTTGCACTAAGAACAATCATTGGAAAAGCATTTTCCAGCTACAACAAAGCACTCTGGGGGTAAGTAGGAAAGTTGGTCTATGAAGTAGACTTAAAATCATCCAGTAAAGAACAGAAATTTAAGGAAGGATGGAAGAATATCAAGGACCTCTATAATGATGGCCCAAGATAAAATAGTAAAAAAAATAGACAGTTGATGGTCTTCATGTGTGCATAGTCATGTCCAACTCTTTGCGACCTCATGGACTGTAGCCCACCAAGCTCCTTTGTTCATGGAATTTCACAGGCAACAATACTGGAGTGGGTTGCCATTTCCTCCTCAAGGGCATCTTCCCAACCTAGGGGTTGAACCCACATCTTTTGCATTACAAGCAGATTCTGTACCATTGAGCCACCTTGGAAACCAATAAAAGTGCCCACAGTCAAATGAGAAAGGAATAATCTAAATCATAAGAGGAGCCTTCATATTAAAATACTCTATGAAGGGGTTTTCCAAAACCAGAGAAAAATATTCAAGAGGAGAACCTACAAATATATTTTTTTTATGCATACAGTTGAATAGGGGAGGAAAAAAATAATTCTCAGCATTGAATTTCATATACTTACCATTTTACTGAATTTAATAATAGGATTTTACTTATTTAGTAATAATGGGAGTCTTCTGAAATTACAAATTAAATCTCCTCAGTATGAGGACATTGCAGCATTTTTAAAAGGGAACATGTGATATGTATGATGAAAAGTCCATGTGCCTCTGTGTTTAACTGCTAATTTGATTTGGGAAGCTTTTATGCACTTAATAATTACCCCCTTTCTCCTTGTTAATTGGTTCCCTACCCCCATCAGCACCTCCCAGCAGAGGAGTAAAATGAATTTCTTTAGCACTATGTTTAGAATTGTTAACACCTCTTATGAAGTTATACTGTCCTTCACATTAGGAGCAGCTGGAGGAAGGTTTAACTTTGTCACTCATTTGTTGGTGAGAAAGAATCCCTGAATTAAAAGCAAATGATGCTTTATTAAATTTCAGGCATGGTTTTGAATTAAATAAAATCTAACAACTAAACTTATTACACAGATAACTAAAATCTCAGGAAAAGGGCAAAGTATTTGTCAAATGAAAAGAAATAAGAAAGATGAACTCAAAGTTCTGTGGGCATTTTTAGAATGTTTTGTATGTTTAGAAGCTCAGTGGTTTCTGACTCTTTGTGACCTTATGGACTGTAGCCAAGGCTTCCTAGGTGGCACTAGTGGTAAAGAACCTCCCCTACTGCCAATGCAGGAGACATAAGGGATGCAGGTTTGATCCCTGGGTTGGGAAGATCCCCCGGAGGAGGGCATGGTGACCTGTTTCAGTATTCTTGCCTGGAGAATCCCATGGACAGAGGAACCTGACTGAAATGACTTAGCACACACGCACGGACTACAGCCAGGCAGACCTCTGTCCATGGGATTCTTCACACAAGAAACTGGAGTGGATAGCCATTCCCTTCTCCAGGGGATCTTCCTGACCCAGGGATCAAACCTGTCCCCTGCATTGCAGGCAGATTCTTTACTGTCTGAGTCACCAGGGAAGCTCAAACTCAAGGTCAAAGATTAGCAATTCCAAAGACTATATTTTCACCATCCTAAAGGTTGAGAATCAAAACATTTTAAAACTAGTATAGGTGATGCCAGCAAGGTGGCAGAATAGTTTTACACTGTCTTCTCCCTACAGTGCACCAATTTTGACAAATATCCCCAAGTGAGAGTATTGTGAGAGTCCAATAGGTCAGCAGAAAAGTTTCAGCATATTAACGAAACAAAAAAAGCACAGAAGAGACTCATTGAAGGGGGTAAGATGACAGCTTCGGGGAGAGAGGAGGATGGGAGGGAAGGGTAAGCAGACTGTAGAGGTGGTTGTGGATGCTCTGGGCACTGGCTGCACTGTGCAGGATCACCTGGTGTGTGCAGGCTCTGGTGGTGGCTGGGGGCTGGCTGGACAGTGGCAATTTTTTGAACAACCAACAATGTCTCAGTATGGCATCCCAGTATGACTGGAGATCTGATGAAAGAAACTAAAAATGATGCAAACAGATGGAGAGATATACCATGTTCTTTAATTGGAAGAATCAGTATTGTCAAAATGACTATACTATCCAAAGAAATTTACAGATTCAATGAAATCTCTATCAAATTGCCAGGAGTATTTTTCACAGAATCAGAACAAAACAATTTTACAATTTCTATGGAAACACAAAAGACCCAGAATAGCCAAGGCAATCTTGAGAAAGAAAAACAGAGCTGGAAGAATTAAGCTCCCTGACTTCAAACTATACTACAAGCTATAGTCAAAACAGTATGGTGCTGGAACAAGAACAGAAATATAGATCAATGGAACAGAATAGGAAGTCCAGAGATAAACCTGTGTTTATCTCTGTGCATTATATTTGGTTATATTACCAACTTTAATAAGTGGTCTTGGGAAAACTGGACAGCTACAAGAAAAAGAAAGAAATTAGAACATTCTGTAATACCACACACAAAAAATAAAATCAAAATGGATTAAAGATCTAAATGTGAGTGAAAGTCACTCAGTCATGTCTCACTGTTTGTTACCTCATGGACTATACATTCCATGGAATTCTCTAGGCCAGAATACTAGAGTGAGTAGCCTTTCCCTTCTCCAGGAGATCTTCCCAACACAGGGATCCCACATTGCAAGTGGATTATTTACCCGCTGAGTCACAAGGGAAGCCCAAGAATACTAGAGTGGGTAGTCTATCCCTTCTCCAGGGGATCTTCCCAACCCAGGAATCGAACCAGGGATTCCTGCATTGCAGGCAGATTCTTTACCAACTGAGCTATCAGGGAAGCCCAAAGATCGAAATCTAAGACTGGATAATATAAAAGTTTTGGAGGAAAACATAGGCATAACACTCTCTGACATAAATCTGAGCAAGAATTTATTTGATCTGCCTTGGAGAGTAATGAAAATAAAAACAAAAATAAACAAAGTAAACAAATGAGACCTAACTAAAACTTAAAAACTTTTTCAGCACAAATGAAATCATCAAAAAAAAAAAAAAGGAAAATAAGGAAAATAAAACCCACAGAATAGGGGAAAATATTTCTAAACTAAGTGATCAACAAGGGATTAGTCTTCAAAACACACAACAGCTGATATAGCTCAACATAAAAAAAAAAATCGAAAAGCGGATGGAAGATCTGAATAGACACCTCTCCAAAAAAGATATACAGATGGCCAAGAAAGACGTTCAACATCGCTAATTACTAGAGAAATACAAATCAAAACCATACAATGAGGTATCACCTTACATCGATCAGAATGGCCATCATTAAATAATGTACAAATAACAAAAGCTGGAGAGTGTGTGGTGAAAAGAAAACCCTCCTACACTGTTGGCCAGAATATAAATTGGTACAGCCACTACAGAGAACAGTACAGAGGTTCCTTTAAAAACTAAAAATAGAGCTACCATATGATCTAGCATATGATTTGAGAAGGCCTTACAAATAGTGGAAGAATGAAGAGAAGTGAAAAGCAAGGAAGAGAGGGAAAGGTACATCCAATTAAATAGAGTTTCAAAAAGTAGAGACCAGACCTTCAGTGAACAATGCTTTATGAGAATATATATACTATACTATACTATACTATAATATTATATTCTTATAAGAAAACAACAAAATGGGAAAGACGAGATCTCTTCAGGAAAACTGGAAACATCAAGGGAATATTCTACACAAATATGGGCACAATAAAAGATAAAAATGGTAGAAACCTAGTAGATGCTGAAGAGATCAAGAAGAGATGGAAAGAATACACAGAAGAATACATGGAAAAGATATTAATGAACCAGATTACTACAATGGTGTGGTTAGTCACCCAGAGCCAGATATTCTGGAGTGAGAAGTCAAGTGGGCCTTAAGGAGCATTGCTGTTAATAAAGCTAGTGGATGTGATGAAATTCCAGCAGAGCTATTCAGATCCCTCAAGAATGATGCCATCAGGGTTTTGCACTTATTATGTCAGCAAATCTGGAAGACACAGCAGTGGACACAGGATTGGAAAATGTCATCGCAATCCCTAAGAAAAGTTAGTTGCACAGTCATGTCCAACTCTTTGAGACACCATGGACTGCAGCCCACCCCACTCCTCTGTCCATGAAATTTTCCAGGCAACCGTGATTGCCCAAGAAAGGTAATGCCAAAGAATGGGATAACCATCGGACAATTGCTCTCATCTCCCATGCTAGTAAGGTCATTCTTAAATCTTGCATGCTAGGCTTCAGCATTATGAGAACCAAGAACTTCCAGATTCCATATATGACTGGCTAACTGAACAATAGCAACAGTGATCCAGCAATTCCACTCCTGGGCATATATCCAGAGAAAGCCATAAACTGAAAGTATACATGCACCTCAATGTTCATTGCAATACTGTTTATAATAGCAAGAACATGGATGCAACCTAAATGTCCACTGATAGAGGAATGGATAAAGAAGATGTGGTATATAAATACTATGGGGTATCATTCAGCCATAAAAAAAGAATTAAATAATGCCATTTGTTGCAACATTGATGTAACTGAAGATTGTTATACTGAGTGAAGTAAGTTAGAGAGAGAAAGACAAATATCATTTGATACTTCTTTTATGTGGAATCTAAAACAATGATACAAATGAATCTATTTACAAAAGAGAAATTGAGTCACAGATTAGATATTAAATCTATAATTACCAAGAGGGGAAGGGGAGATAAATTGAGAGGTTGAGATTGACATATACACACTAGTATACATTGTATAAAAGATAGCTAATAAGAACCTATTGGATAACACAGAGAACTCTACTTGGTGCTCTGTAATGATCTATATGGGATGGAGTCTAGAAGACAGAAAGTGCATGTATATATATGGTTGATTCACTTTGTTGTACAGAAGAAACTAATACAACATTGCAAATCAAATATGCTCCAATAACATCAATTAAAATAAATAAAAATAAATAAAACAAACAGTTTTATGTTACCTGCATTACCCCTCCCCCAGGCCAGTTACAGTTTAATGTCAACAGGGAACTTTCAGCCTTTAATATCTCTGATGGGGGAATGTGAGAACACAGTGACTCAGTGCCTAGCTTCCCTAGTTGTCTGGAACACTGGCTAAGAGACCCAGCTCTTTCCCATCCACTCAGAATACTGAGGGTCATCAGCATGAGATAGTGGCTGCAAGAGGCTAGGATCAGAGAAAAACAGCAAGGACTTATAACAAGGAGGGCTTGGAAATCAACAAAGAACCAGGTATTCTACTAACTGTGGTAGTAGACTAACTGTGTAACTTCTTGACTCCATCAAGAAGCCTGCCCATGAGCTACTGTGGATGCCTCACTTGTGGACTGCAGAAAATCTTTAATATTTAGAAAGGAATAATTTGCCGATCTTTAGAAAATAATCTTGCAGTGAACTATATGCCAACAAATTTGATAACTTAAATGAAATGGAAAATTTCTTTGAAAGGCACCAACCACCAAAACTAGCTCAAGATGAAATAGAAAATCTAAATCAATTTATAACAAACAAAAATATTTTAAAAAGTCATTACAAAGTAAAATACAGATCTGAAAGCCTTGTCTAGTGAATTCTAGCAACTATGCAAAGAGGGATTAATGCTACTACTTCCCAAGCTCTTCAAAAAAACAGAAGAGGAGGGAATACTTTCCAATGCCTTATCAGAGGACAAAAAATATCAAAACCAAACACACAGAATAAAAGAAAACAACAGACTGATAACTCAGGAAAACAGAGCAAAAATCTTCAACAAAATCACTAGCAAACAATCCAGAAACATATAAAAAGGATGACACACCATAACAAAATGAGTTTTATCCAAGGAATGCAAGGCTGATGCAGCATACAAAAATCAATTAGAATAAGTCAACATATTAATAGCAGAAAAGATAAAAACCACAATCATCTTGATAGATACAGAAAAAAATTTTTTGACAAAAATTAGACACCCCTTTATTTAAAAAAAAAAACACTAAGAAAACTAGAAATAGGAACTTTCTTAACCTAGTAGGATATATTGATTAATACAAAATAACCACAGTTAACATCATCCTTTATGGAGAAGGACTGAGAGCTTTCCCATTTAAATCCCATTTAAAATCTCCTTACTATCTGATTTCCCTTAAAATCAGATAAGATGAGACCAAATCAAAACCACAATGAGATATCACTTTACACCACTCAGAATGGCTGCAATCCAAAAATCCACAAGTAATAAATGCTGGAGAGGATGTGGAGAAAAGGGAACTCTCTTACACTGTTGGTGGGATTGCAAACTAGTACAGCCTCTATGGAAAACAGTGTGGAGGTTCCTTAAAAAACTGCAAATAGTCCTGCCATATGACCCAGCAATCCCACTGTTGGGCATATATACTGAGGAAACCAGAATTGAAAGAGACACGTGTACCCCAATGTTCATCGCTGCATTGTTTACAATAGCCAGGACATGGAACCAACCTAGATGCCCATCAACTGATGAATGGATAAGAAAGCTGTGGTACATATACACAATGGAATATTACTCAGCATTAAGGAAAAATTCATTTGAAGCAGTTCTACTCAGATGGACGAAACTGGAGCCCATTATCCAGAGTGAAGTAAGCCAGAAGCAAAAACAACAATACAGTATATTAACACATATATATGGAATTTAGGAAGACGGTAACGAGAACCCAGCATACGAGACAGCAAAAGGAACACAGATGTATAGAATAGACTCAGGGCCTCTGTGGATGAGGCAAAGGGTGGGATGATATGGGAGAATGGCATTGAAACATGTTAATTATCATATGTCTAAGCAATAGCCAGCCCAGGATTGATGCTTGGGACTGGTGCAACGAGATTTCCTGGGGAGAGGGAGGAGGGAGGGGGGTTATGGAGGGGGAGCATATGTGAACCCATGGTGATATCATGTCATTGTTTGGCAAAACTAATAAAAAATAAATAAATAAATAAATTGCAAAAAAAAAAAAATCAGATAAGATGTCTGCTCCCAGGTGGCACAGTGATAAAGAATCTGCCTGCCAATGCAGGAGACTCAGGAGATACAAGTGACATGGGTTTGATCCCTTGCTTGGGAAGATTCCCTGGAGAAGGAAATGGCAGTGCACTCCAGTATTCTTGTCTGGGAAATTCCGTGGAAAGAAGAGTCTGGTGGGCTACATTCCATGAGGTCGAAATAGAGTTGAACATGACAGAGCGACTGAGCACCTGTGCACTTGCCACTTACATTCAACACAGTACTGGAGGTTCTACAAAGGCCAATTAGGCAAGACAAATAAATAAAAATAATCCATATTGGGAAAAAAAGAAGTAAAATTATCTTTATTTGCAAGTGATCTTGCATATTAAAAATAGTGACAAGTGAAAAAAAATTATAATAAATTAGATCAGCAAATTTCAGAATATAAAATCAATGTATAAACACAAAAAACAATCAGACAATAATATTATGAAATCAATTTCATTTACACTTGCATCAAAAAGGATAAAATATTTAGGATTAAATTTAACAAAAAAAATATAAAACATACTAAAAATACAAAGTATCATAGAAAGAAACTAAAGAAGATCTAAACAAATGGAAAGACACTCATTACTCAAGGATTGAAAGCCTTAATACTGAGATGAAAATCCTCCCCCTCCAAACTGATTTGTTGATTCAATCCAATTTGTCTAAATCTCAGTTTTATTTTGTTTTGCTTTTGCAAAAACTTGCAGACTGATCCTAATATCTGTATGAAATTGCAAGAGAACCAGAGTAGCCTAAACAACCTTAAAAATTAAAATCAAATAATTCATACCTCTTGATTTCAAAACTTACTCAGTGATTTCAGTTGCTCAGTTCAGTTGCTCAGTCACCGACTCTTTGAGACCCCATGGTCTGCAGGCCTCCCTGTCCATCTCCAACTCTCAGAGTTTACTCAAACTCATGTCCAAAGAGTCGGTGATGCCATCCAATCATCTCATCCTCTGTTGTCCTCTTCTCCTCATGCCTTCAATCTTTCCCAGCATCAGGGTCTTTTAAAATAAGCCAGTTCGTCACATCAGGTGGCCAAAGTATTGGAGTTTCTGCTTCAGCATCAGTCCTTCCAATGAATATTCAGAACTGATTTCCTTTAGGATGGACTGGTTTAATCTCCTTGAAGTCCAAGGGACTCTCAAGAGTCTTCTCCAACACCACAATTCAAAAGTATCAATTCTTTTGTACTCAGCTTTCTTTATAGTCCAACTCTCACATCCATACATGACCACTGGAAGAATCATAGCCTTGACCAGAAGGACCCTTGTTGACAAAGTAATGTCTCTGCTTTTTAATATGCTGTCTAGGTTGGTCATAACTTTCCTTCCAAGGAGTAAGTATCTTTTAATTTCATGGCGGCAGTCACCATCTGCAGTAATTTTGGAGTCCCCCCAAAATAAAGTCTGTCACTATTTCCCCATCTATTTTCTGTGAAGTAATGGGACCGGATGCCATGATCTTAGTTTTCCAAATGCTTAATTTAACCCAACTTTTTCACTCTCCTCTTTCACTGTCAGAAAGAGGCTCTTTAGTTCTTCGCTTTCTGCCATAAGTGTGGTGTCATCTACATATATGAGGTTATTGATATTTCTCCCAGCAATCTTAATTCCAACTTGTGTTTCATCCAGCCCAGCGTTTCTCATGATGTACTCTGCATATAAGTTAAATAGGCAGGGTGACAATATACAGCCTTGACATACTCCTTTCCCTATTTAAACCAGTCTGTTTTTCCATGTTCGGTTCTAATCGTTGCTTCCTGACCTGCATACAGGTTTCTCAAGAGACAGGTCAGGTGGTCTGGTATTCCCATCTCTTTAAGAATTTTCCCCAGTTTCTTGTGATCGACACAGTCAAAGGCTTTGGCATAGTCAATAAAGCAGAAGTAATGTTTTTCTGGAACTCTCTTGTTTTTTTGATAATCCAGCGAATGTTGGCAATTTGATCTCTGGTTCCTCTGCCTTTTCTCAAACCAGCTTGAACATCTGGAATTTTATGGTTCACATCCTGTTGAAGTCTGGCTTGGAGAATTTTGAGCATTACTTTACTAGTGTGTGAGATGAGTGCAATTGTGCAATAGTTTGAGCATTCTTTGGCATCACCTTTCTTTGGGATTGAAATGAAAACTGACCTTTTCTAGTTCTGTGGCCACTGCTGAGTTTTCCAAATTTGCTGGCATATTGAGTGCAGCACTTTCACAGCATCATCTTTCAGGATTTGCAATAGCTCAATTGGAATTCCATCACCTCCACTAGCTTTGTTTGTAGTGATGCTTTCTAAGGCCCACTTGACTTCACATTCCAGGATGTCTGGCTCTAGGTGAGTGATCACACCATTGTGATTATCTGGGTCATGAAGATCTTTTTTGTATAGATCTTCTGTGTATTCTTGTCACCTCTTTTTAATATCTTTGGCTTCTGTTAGGCCCATACCTTTTCTATCCTTTATTGTGCCATCTGGCATGAAATATTCCTTGGTATCTCTAATTTTCTTGAAGAGATCTCTAGTTTTTCCCATTCTATTATTTTCCTCTATTTCTTTGCACTGATCACTGAAGAACACTTTCTCATCTCTCCTTGATATTCTTTGGGACTCTGCATTCAATTTGGTGTATCTTTTGTGTTCTCCTTTGCTTTTCACTTCTCTTCTTTTCACAGCTATTTGTAAGGTCGCCTCAGATAGCCATTTTGCTTGTATGCATTTCTTTTCCATGGGGATGGTCTTGATCCCTGTCTCCTGTACAATGTCATGAACCTCCATCCATAGTTCTTCAGGCACTATGTCTACCAGATCTAATCCTTTGAATCTATTTCTCACTTCTACTGTATAATCCTAAGGGATTTGATTTCAGTCATACCTGAATGGTCTAGTGGTTTTCCCTACTTCTTCAATTTGAATCTGAATTTGGCAATAAGGAGTTCATGGTCTGAGCCATAGTTACCTCCCAGTCTTGTTTTTGCTGACTGTATAGTGCTTCTCCATCATTGGCTGCAAAGAATATAATCAATCTGATTTCAGTATTGATCATCTGGTGATGTCCATTGTAGAGTCTTCTCTTGTGTTGTTGAAAGAGGGTGTTTGCTATGACCAGTGTGTTCTCTTGGCAAAATTCTATTAGCCTTTGCCCTGCTTCATTCTGTACTCCAAGGCCAAATTTGCCTGTTACTCCAGGTGTTTCTTGATTTCCTACTTTTGCATTCCAGTCCCCTATAATGAAAAGGACATCTTCTTGGGCTGTTCGTTCTAGAAGGTCTTGTGGGTCTTCATAGAACCATTCAACTTCAGCTTCTTCAGCCTTACTAGTTGGGGCATAGATGTCAATTACCGTGATATTGAATGGTTTGCCTCAGAAACGAACAGAGGTCATTCTGTCATTTTTGAGATTTCATCCAAATTCTGCATTTCGGACTCTTTTGTTGACTATGATGGCTACTCCATTTCTTCTAAGGGATTCTTGCTCACAGTAGCGGATATAGTGGTCATCTGAGTTAAATTCACCCATTCCAGTCCATTTATTTTGGTGATTCTTAAAATGTTGACATTTACTCTTGCCCTCTCTTGTTTGACCACTTTCAAATTTCTGGATTCATGGACCTACCATTTCAGGTTCCTTTGCACTACTGCCCTTTATAGCATCTGGCTTTGTTTCTATCACCAGTCACATCCATAACTGGGAGTTGTTTTTGCTTTGGCTTCGTCTCTTCATTCTTCCTGGAGTTATTTCTGCACTGATCTCCCATAGCATATTGAGCACCTACCAACCTGGGGAGTTCATCTTTCAGTGTCCTATCTTTTTGCCTTTTCATGAGGTTCTCAAGGCAAGAATACTGAAGTGGTTTGCCATTCCCTTCTCCAGTGGACCACATTCTGTCAGACCTCTCCTCCATAACCCATCCATCATGGGTGGCCCTACATGACATGTCTTATAGTTTCATTGAGTTAGACAAGGCTGTGGTCCATGCAATCAGATTGGTTAGTTTTTTGTGATTGTGGTTCTCATTCTTTCTGCCCTCTGATGGAGAAGGATAAGAGGCTTATGAAAGCTTCCTAGTGGGAGAGACTGATTGTGGGGGAAACTGGGAAACATAGGTGGGGCCATGCAGTAAATCTTTAATCCAATTTTCACTGATAGGTGGAGCTGTGTTCCCTCCCTGTTATTTATCTGGGGCCAAACTATGGTGGAGGTAAAGAAGATGATGGTAATCTCCTTCAAAATGACCCATGCTTGTACTGCTACACTCAGTGCCTTCAACCCTGCAGCCAGCCACCACCAACCCATGCCTCCACTGGAGACTCCTGGATGCTCCCGGGCAAGTCTGGGTCAGTCTCTTGTGGGGTCACTGTTCCTTTCTCCTGGGTCCTAGTGCACACAAGGTTCTGTTTGTGCCCTCCAAGAGTCTATTTCCCAGTCCTGTGTAAGTTTTGGCAGCTCCATGGTGGAGTTAATGGCTACCTCCTCCAAGCGGGCTTATGCCATACCTAGGTCTACTGCACCCAGCCATACTCAAGTCTGCTGCACCTAGAGCCCCCGCCCCTGTGGCTGACCCAAACGTCCACAGGAGATGCTCAAATAGAGTTCTGTCTCAGTCTCTTTGGGGTCTCTAGGTACTGGTGCTCACAAAGTTTGTTTGAGCCTTCTGAGCATCTCTGGTGGGAATGGGGTTTGATTCTAAATGTGAATTCGCCCCTCCTACTATCTTTCTGGGGCTTCTCCTTTGCCCTTGGACATAGCGTATCTCCTCACAGCTGATCCAGCACCATACAGCCACCGCTCCAGTGCTGTGCAGCTTACTTACTATAAAGCTACTAAAAACTTGCTATTAAGCTACTAAAGTCAAGACTGTGTGGCCCTGTCCTGAGAATAGACACATATATCAATGAAATGCAACTGGGAGTTTACATTTATTTTCAACAAGGATGCAAAGACAATTCAAACAGGCATAAAGAGTCTTTTAAAAATTAATTAATTAATTTGGCTGTGTTGGGTCTCAGTCTCGTCTGGTGGATCAGCTGGTAAAGAATCTGCCTGCAATGTGGGAAACCTGGGTTTAATCTCTGGGTTGGGAAGATCCCCTGAAGAAAGGAACTCCTACACACTCCAGTATTCTGGCCTGGAGAATTCCAGGGACTGTGTAGTGCATCGGCTCAGAAAGAATGGGACATGACTTAGCGACTTTCACTTTCACTTGGCTCTTAGCTGAGGCATGTGGGATCTTTCACTGTGGCCTGTGCAGTCCAGAGTGTGGGCTCAGTAGTTGCGGCATATGGACTACTTGCCCCATGGTATGTGGACTCTTAGTTTCCTGACAAGGGATTGAACCTGTGTTGCCTGCATTGGCGGGTAGATTCTTAACCTCTGGACCACCAGGCAGAAGTCCCATGAAAATTCTTTTTAAGGTTATTGAAAATATTCTAAAACTGTGGGGGTGATTGAATAACTCCATAACATTACTAAGAATCATTGAACTATACACTTAGAGTAAGTGAATATCTTGGTATGCAGATTGTTACTTGATAAAGACATTGAACAATCAACCGATTTGACTTCAAACATAAAAATATTCCTTTTAGATTAAAAAGACAACACACAAAACAACTTATGATTTTTAAGGGTGGAGAAAAGAGAGGGATGTTTGGGTGTTTCAAACTTTTGATAGTTGAAATCATATATTTAAATGCATGTTTCATTTTACAGATTGAGAAATTGAGAAAGACGTTGGGTGAAATCCTTGTGTACCAACAAATTCTAATGAGAGTTTGGTCACTGCCAGCGTTACCTGACTGAGGAAACCAAAAAGAGAATCATCAAGTCATTGTGGGAAGTGAAGGCAAAGATTAGAGAGAGGCATTCTAGATTTGTTTCAGATCAGCACACATTTGGATGCATTTAATACTGAACATTTATTAAATGCAAGCAGCCCACTGGGGCAGAGAGAATCTTGAGCTATTTGTGGTCTCCAGCTCCCTGGTCTGAAAAACGAGGGAATATCAGTGCATTCTACTCGAGGCTTAAGAACTCTGAATTTATGAAATTGGAAACAGATATTTGCATCACTTCATACAATTATTCACCCATAGCACAGATATAAGTGTTTTCAGTATAGTTTCCATTAGAGTGGTGTAATG
This sequence comes from Antilocapra americana, assembly GCA_007570785.1. NCBI lineage: Eukaryota > Metazoa > Chordata > Mammalia > Artiodactyla > Antilocapridae > Antilocapra > Antilocapra americana. The sequence goes on from ML664199.1 coordinate 19,663,529, forward strand.
TAATGTAAATCCCTGGCATATTCTAGAGAGATTCACCTTTTTATGAACCAAATATAGATTTGTGAGTTTGTTTCGATTACCTTATCTCTAAGTCCCATGAACTCTGAGCTTTGTATAATAGTAGCAGCATAACATTACCAGAACCTGAAATCATGCTTTTCTGGGATGTTCTGATGGCAGTGAGTACAAAGAAATGACTTCTCTGGAACTGTTCCAGAATAGCATGCTGTCAGGGCAATCTGAAGATAATATGCACAGTCCAGTGAAGGCTGCATAATTGCCCATGTGCTATTTTTAACTTACTCTCATGAGTTACATCATTGGCAGTGATAAGCTTTTACAATGTGCTCAGATACACATTAAAAATGATTAACTGAGTGTCATGGACTCAGTGATATGATATATTTAAAATTTTGAAGGTTGAGCATTGTCTCCAGTGCTCTTGCCTATAGTGCTCTTTGTTACTTCTCATGTCACGCCATTATCAGGAGAGATAACAGAAAATAGAATGCAAGGAGAAATCAAGTCACTTGCTAGATGCCAAGGTCAATGCAAGGTGAGTGCCAAGGATTCTTTATATTCTGATAAACGTGAAAGTGCTTTTCCCCCTTCAACTCTAAATAGCTCACTGATACATGCTTTTCTTATACCTGCAACAGTCATGGTGATATTTATTTTCTTCAGAGACTTTCCTCCTATGACTATTAAAACAGAGCTTCACTTAACAATCAATATAACGTACATTATCTGAGAATAAATCATCAATGGCATACAATCATGAATGAGCAAGATTGTTAATACGTTACATTCCTGTTCTCCCAGCCTGTCTAGAGTCCTTAGTTTGAGTTTTTCTCACCTAAAGAACTTCTTCCCCTTCTACTTTATCTTCTCCCTTCAAGCTGGAGGAATTTCAGACATTAGCCAAGTAGATGAGCCTTTTATTTTAAGCGTGTGTGCATTCTCACCTTCCCTGAAATAATTCATGACTCTGGATAAAGGTGAAAGAGAGAGGTAATGAAATGCCCACATGATGTTAGAAGGGAAAGGTTGAAAATGAAGGTCTCCATCATGAGCTGGAGTCTATACTTTATAGCTCCTTAACAGGTCTTCAAATCGGGGATTAACTTGAGGGGTCAATTCCAGCACAAACTAATTTTTGAACTGACCCATGCTTCTCTTCACTGAGCTTTCACTGGGCTTTGTAAGACTCTTTAAAGTACCATTTTAAAACTGCTTAGAAGAATTAAACCACCTAGTTAAAATACTGTTTAAGAACTGTTCAGAAGAATTAAACTGCCTAAAGTTGTGTGAACTAGGATATCCTTGCAACGTTGGGATTCTGGTTCTAAAATGAGCGTCTTTAAGATACATTACTCTAGGTTAGGTTAATTTCAAGGCCTAATTGGTCCTAAGGACAATTCCAGCCTAACAATCTGGAATTCTCTATGCGCTCTGAAGGCGTCTTGGACTTGAGCGTATGAAGCTCCCAGGGAAGCCAGGACACCCCTCAATGCTGGTCTGGTGCCCTCAGGTCTGCAATGAGGAGCTAGCCAGATTAGTTCAGTCCCAGGTGGTGACAGTGACCTGCAGCAAAAGGAAGTAAATTCAGGTATTTTGATTTCTAAGAAAGAAACCTCACAATGTTTGCAAAGGCAGTAATTGAAGAGTATCCACTCTGAGATCATATTCATAGATTCAATCCTAGCTCCCTGACTTTCTGACCTTGAGAAACTGTCTAACCTTTCAAGGCCTAAGTTCGCTGTGCTATAAAATGGTGATAACAATATCCTCCTTCAAAGAGTGATTTCTGTCTTTTTTTGGCCATGCTACATGGCTTGTGGGATCTTAGTTCCCTGACCAGGGACTGAACCCAGGCCCTCAGCAGTGAAAGCACAGAGTCCTAACCACCAGAGCACCAGGGAATTCCCTTCAGAGAGTGATTTTGATGATTAAATGAGATTATGCATATATGCCAGAGCGTGGCACCTAATCATTCTTCAGCAAAGGCTTATATGTGTTAGTGCCAGGACAAATATTTGTATCATTTATATCATTTTTGGTGATGGTTTAAATTATGAGAGTCAAGATTCAAAAGAATAGATTAGCAGCTCCTCAGAGGAGTCTATGACCTATATCTCAGATAAACCTTATCTGCATCACTGGGAAATAAATCTTGTTGCCATGCAGCCTGGGGCTGGGCTGACTGCCCTTCGAGAATGGCTTGTGTTCTGCAGCTCTCACTGGTTAGCTCCCTGCAGCGCTTCAGGGAGACTTACGTCTTGGGACACGTTCGTTCATCTAGGGTATTCCAAACTGAATGAAATAGCACAAAAATGGTACTTCTTAGCCAAGACATGGAAACAACCTAAGTATCCATATCAGTGGATGAATGGATAAAGAAGACATTCAGCCACAAGAAAACCCAGTCATTTGTGACAAAACATGAAACTTGAGGGCATTTTGCAAAGTGAAGTAAGTCAGACAGAGAAAGATAAATACTGTAGATCTCATTTATATTCGGAATCTTAAAAAAAAAAAAAAAAACAGAATTCTTAGAAACAGAGAATAGTTAGTGGTTGTTATGGGCAAGAGGTACAGGTTAGTATGGGAAATAGTTGAAAGTGGCCAAAGGGTATAAACTTCCAGTTATAAGATGAATAAGTCCTGTGGATCTAATGTGCAGCATGGTGACTATAGTTAATACTGTCTCATATATTTGAATTTAGGTCTTCCCAGGTGGTGCCAGTGGTAAAGAATTTGTTTGCCAATGCAAGAGACTTAAGAGTTGTGGGTTCATTCTCTGGGTGGGGAAGATCTCCTGGAAGAGAGCATAGCAATCCACTCCAGTATTCTTGCCTGGAGAATCCCATGGACAGAGGAGCCTGGTGGGCTATAGTCCATAGGGTCACAAAGAGTCAGACACAACTGAAGTGACTCAGCAGCATCAGCATATGTGAAATATAAAAGAATACATTTTAAAAGTTCTTGTCATACACAAAAATCTGTAACTATATGAGTTGATGGATGTGTTAACTTGCTGTAATCATTTTGCAATATACACATGTATCAAATCATTACATTGTATACCTCTTTAATTAAAATAGAACTGACAGACAACATTATGTAAATTTAGATGTTGATTTGATACATGAATATATTGCAGTATGATTATTACCTGAGCATTAACATCGCTATCATGTCAAATAATTATCATTTCTCTTTTCGTAGTGAAAACATTTAAGATCTAGTCTCTTAACAATTTTTATAATACCAAGTATTGTTGATAATCACAATGCTGTGCATGAGATCTCCAGAATTTATTTATCTTCTAACTCCAGTTTGTATCTTTTGACCAGCATGTCCTCAAAGCCCCCTGAACCCAGGCCCTGTTAACCATCAATCTACTCTCTTTCTATGAGTTCAGACTTTTTAGACTCTATATCTATGTGATATAGTACCATATTTGTCTTTTTCTGTTTGATTTATTTCACTTAGCATACTGCCCTCATGTTTTATCCATGTTTGCAAATGACCGGATTACCTTCTTTCTCGTGGCTGAATACCATTCCATTCTCTACATACATACCACATCTTCTTGATCCATTCAGCCATTGAATGAAGTCAGTTACAGTTATTGTGAAAAATGCTGCAATAAACATGAGAGTACAGATGTCTCTTCTTTTAGATATCCTTTTTCATTTCCTTTGGATATATATGACAAGTGGGATTGCTGGATCATATGGGAGTTCTGTCTTTAACTTTTTGAGGAAATGCCATACTGTTTTCCATAGTGGCTGCACCAACTTACATTCCTATCAATAGTGCACAGAAGTTTTTTTTTTTTTTTTCTTTCACATCCTCATCAATATTTGCTATCTCTTGTCTTTCTGATGATAGCGATTCTAAGAAGTATGAGTTAATATCTCATTGTAAGATATATGTGTGTATATATATATTCTTATATATAAGATCAAATCATCTGAAAATAAGGATAATGTTACTTTTTCCTTTCTAATTTGACTGCCTTTATTTCTCTATTTTGCCTAATTGCTCAAGGTAGGATTTCTAGTACCATGTTGAATGACAGAGAGAGAGGTGAGAATTTTTAAGATCTACTCTCTCAGCAACTTTCAAGTATATAACACAGTATTGTTAACTATAGTCACTATGCTGCACATTACATCCCAGAACTTATTTGTCTTATATATTTGTACCTTTTGACTATCTTTATCCATTCCCTTCAACCCCACCCCTCAACCCTAGCAACCACCAATCTAATCTCTATTTCTGAGTCCTGTTTTTTTTTTTTTTTAGATTCCACATACAAGTGAGACAATATGGTATATGTCTTTGTATCCTGCAATTTTACTAAATTTGTTTATTGATTCTAACTGTTTTTAGTGGGATTTTCAGGATGTTTTGTGTATAAGATTATGTCATCTGCTAATGGAGAAAATTTTACTCTTTCCTCTCTGAATCGAATGCTTTTTATTTCTTATTCCCTGACCAGTCTAGCTAGGGCTTCCAATAATACACTGAACAGGAATAGTAAGAGTGGGAACCCTTGTCTTGCTCCTGATCTTAGAGGGAAAGCTTTGATCTTTCACAACTGCGTATAGTGTTAGATGTGGTTTGTCATATATGACCTTCATTATGTTGAGGTATATTCCTTCTATGTCAGATTGCTGAGAGTTTTGATCATGAAAGGATGCTGACTTTTGTCATACACTTTTTCTGTGTCTACTGATATGATCATATGATTTTTCCTTTCATTCTATTAATGTGATGTGTCATACACACTGCTTTGCATATGCTGAACCACACTTGGATGCCAAGGATGACTCCCACTTGACCATGATGTATGATCCTTTTAATGCACTATTTAATTCATTTTGCTAGTATTTTGCTGATAATTTATATTCATTGGGGATATCAGCCTATAGTTTTCTTTTCTTACGGTGTCCTTGTTGTTGTTTAGTCACTAAGTCATGTCCAACTCTTTTTCACCCCCAGGGACTGTGACCCATGAGGCTCCTCTTCCTATGGGATTTCCCAGGCAAGGATACTAGAGTGAGTTGCCATTTCCTCCTCCAGGGTACCTTCTCAACCCAGGGATTGAACCCACATATCCTCCATTTCCTGCATTGCAGGTGGATTCTATAACACTGCACTAACAGGCATTCCTTACTTGACTTTTATATCAGGATAAAACTGGCTATAAAAAGCAGTTTGGGTGTATGTATTGATCTTCAAATTTTTTTGAAGAGGGTGAGAAGGATTGACATTAATCATTCCTTAAATATTTGGTGGAATTCACCAGTAAAATTTTCTGATCCTGGTTAGCATCAGGATTTTAAAAACTCCCTAGGTGGTGCAAATATCAACCAGGATGGAGAACCACTGTTTGAGAGCCTTAATATCTCTATCTAGAATGTGACAGGGGTGTCCCTCCACTTCTTCCTTTGCCCTACTGCTAGAATAACCTTTCTTAGATATGAACTGTTTGTGACATTCTAACACTTTTAATATGTCCCTATGGCTATCCATCACTGCAATCACAAACATGGATGGCCTTCATTTTCTGTCCCTCCAACTCTACATTTGTCAGTTTCCCCTCAAACTACCATACTGGGTAGCCATATTGACCTTAGTGTCATTTCTGAGATGAGTCACTCTCCTTCATATTTCTATGCCTGATATAATAACTTTCTCAGTTTAGAATACTTGCTCCCATTGGTGTATCTGATTAACTCTAACTTGTTCTTCCAAACAGTTTCCTCTACATAGGGAGAATATTGAGAATGAGAAGGTCAGAAGTGGTCTGTAATTGTGTCATACAGGCTCTACTTCATTTTTATTAAAAAAAAAAAGTCCAACTTGGTCACCATCACTATTGGCCCCATCTTTTATTTATACTGCACAAATTAAAAGAAAATCAAATAATTATATTGGTAAATGAATCATACAATACTGTGTTATTTAGTATTTTCCAGTTCATGGCAAATAGATGGGGAAACAATGGAAATAGTGACAGACTTTATTTTCTTGGGCTACAAAGTCACTGCAGATGGTGACTGCAGCCATGAAATTAAAAAATGCTTGCTCCTTGGAGGAAAAGGTATGAAAAACCTAGACAGCATATTAAAAAACAGAGACTATTTGCCAACAAAGGTCTGTCTAGTCAAAGCTATGGTTTTTCTGGTAGTCATGCATGGATTGAGAGTCGGACCATAAAGAAGGCTGAATGCTACAGAATTGATGCTTTCAAACTGTCGTGTTGGGGAAGACTCTTGAGAGTCCCTTGGACTGCAAGGAGATCAAACTAGTCAGTCCTAAAGGAAATTAACCCTGAATATTCATTGGAAGGAGTGATGCTGAGCTGAGGCTCCAATACTTTGGCCACCTGATGCGAAGAGCCAACTCATTAGGAAATACCCTGATGCTTGGAAAGATTGTAGGCAGGAGGAGAAGGGGAAGACAGAGGAAGAGATGATTGGATGGCATCACTGTCTCAATGGACATGAGTTTGAGCAAACTCTGGGAGATAGTGAAGGACAGGGAAGCCTGTTATGCTCCAGCCCATGGAGTCTCAAAAGAGTCAGACACAACTGAGAGACTGAACAACAACAACAACAATAAATAATACGTGGTAAGTTTGTCTATCCTAACCTTGCACTGTTAGGATCGGTGTCTAATTCATCTTTTTATCTCTAACACATATCAGAATCTAAGCTATACAGTAGTTATGGAAACATATAACTTTGAATAGCAAATGAATGAATGAAGCAAGCACAGACATGTTAATGTTAAAGCAGCTCTCTAAAGGCAGCATTTCTTTCCTCACAAAATCTTTTCCCATCCATGGTTTGCTTTTGTAGCATAATTTAATACATAACAGCTTTAGACTAGGACTTTAAATACACTTTGGGTGTCAGAATCACTGCAGGGAAAGGAACGGAGTTCTCAGCTCTAAAGGCCTCCATCCATCTATGGCAGTCAGAGAAGAGAAGCTAAAGGTCCAAAAAGAATCTTCACAAAGCCCTCACCTCATAGGTGATGGTATGATTGTGTATCCACTTTGGAATGAAATATACAGATGTTTTTTAAATGCTTCATTTTCTTCTTGGAATTATATATTTGTCCTAGGACATTCTGTGCCATTTTCTGCCTGCCTTTATAATCAATCTGCAATTAGAGACATTACTGCACTCCAACCAAGAGTAAAGCTCATATCCAGAGAGTGTGATCACACTGGCCCCCTCAGGGGTAATGTGTACACAATAGGAAATTAATCAGACTAGTGGCCATATTCAGACTTCATCTATGCTTTTTCTCTCCTGAGTGAATTGCTCCTCTGGGAGCTATAAGCACAGTTAAAAGTGACCCACATCTGATAGAGAAGTTTCTTTTAAAATGAAAATGTAGAAAGGCATGATCAGTTTCCTTCTCAGTGAATATGATTGCCCAATGAATATTTTATCATAAACTTTGAAAGTCAAAGCCCCAAACACATCTGCTCTTAATCGAAAAGCAACAGGCAAATCATTGGACAAGTCTGATATTTTAAAGGTGATAATTTCACATTATAAATTTTGTTCCTTTATCCGTTAACCTCAAATTCCAAATGAATCTCTGTTTTCAGTCTGTTGTTTCCAATCAAGTTAGAGTCAAATGTCATAGCCTCAAACTCAAATTCTTTGAATTAAACAGAACTTCTCTTCAAAGAACATTCCTAGTCTTGATTTGTTAAATGTTTATTTGTGCCCCATCATCTCTAACCCTTGCATGCATCCTCTCTCACCTATATCCTTCCCCTTAGAAAATCAACAGACAGTAAAATCTCAAGGCCATAGGACCAGAGAACGTAGTCTTCAACAACACTTTACACTGTTAGAATGGTTAGAATGGAGGCTAGGTGCCACAGGTCAGGGTCAAAGCTCCAGACTGTGTTCTTGACTCTTGAGTTCTGCATCTTCCCTGCATTATGAGCCATGGTTAATGGTATCATCTCTTATCTTCATATTGTCCATATCTAGAAGAAAGAACTACCCAGGAATTAGTGTTTTGCATAAGGACTCAGTCAAGCTAGAATCTATTTTGGGAAGATTTGGGGAAGAATCTCATCAAGAGAGACACAGGCCATTGGTTCACTGCTAGGTTGTTTTCCAGAACTACTCTTGATGCTTTTTTGACAGTTCAGCCCATGAATAACAGCTGGACCACCATCACTGCTGAATGGCAAGAAAAGAATACATAGCTACCACCTGCTGACCTCAAATCATCACAGTCATACTCTGAATGCATAAAAAAGTAACATTCAACTTGATTCAGTCCATGTTGAGCAGGAGAAAGAGCATGGGCTTTGGGGCACAAGATCCTAGGTTCAAACACTAGTTTTATTACTTTCTATTGCCTTAAATTTTAGGTACATCCACTAGCCTTTTTAAACTTATGCTCCTATTCCATAAAATTAACATATATAGCCCATCTAGAATATTCTATGGGCACATATTCAATAGGAGCACCCTCACTCCACACTCTGACTCTCTCTCACACTCCTAGAACAAGAACATCACAACTCTGTATCCATCTATAAACGTGTTTTCACACATACTCAAATATATCCTCTTGCCAATACAGGAGAATGCAGGAGATGTGGGTTTGATCCCTGGGTTGGGAAGATCCCCTGGAGTAGGCATTGGCAACCTGCTTCAGTATTCTTTCCTGGGAAATCCCATTGATTATGAAGCCTGGTGGGTTACAGTCCATGGGATCACAAAGAGCCAGACACAGCTGAGGGGCTGCCTAACTAATCAATCAGTGTGGTGTGTAATAAACCTTATTTATAAGGGAATAAAGAGGGAAAAATGTTCTGAGGAAGAAATGAAGACTAGTGTTCTGTAGATAAGCTGGTGATCTTTGCAGCTTTGCTGAGATCAGACACAGGGCATGTTGGCATTCTCTGGGCAAGTGGGAAGGTTTTTGGAAGATCTAGTTAGAAATCACCTAGTGAGTTCCCTTCAGACTCAAGAGAGCCCTTAGGCAATCATCCCTAATCCCATATTTCAGATACTGCATAAAATCAGAATCCCTTTAAGTGCTTCAGGAGGATTATCTTTTTGTGTTCTTTTCATGGATAAATACATGGTGAGAAGGTTGCCTGGGAACTCAGGTAACCCACGAGCTTTGTCAACCCAAGAGGCAAACAGATCAAAGACAATAGCTACAGAAAGACCACCTCTTTCTAAAATGGAAGATGCTATGCCTGGGCAGCTGAGCAGACAGAAGGGTAGACTGGCATGCAAACACAGGGAATGTATGTTTTATTCCTGCAACTGGGATTTCTGCTGCAAAAGGTTTGAGGCAGCCTTGTTTATGCTTTTGTCTTTAACTGCAGAGACATGCCAAGTAGGAGATGCTAGCCAGGATCAAAATGTAGAATCAGTTTGCCTCCACAAAGCTGTAGTCTTCCCCCAGTGTACAGTTAGCCCTTTTTAAAAAGTAGGTAGAGAGGCATTTGAGAAAGGGAGGGAGAAAGGGGAAAAAAATGAAAGGCAGGGAGAGAAAAGCAAAATGAGGAGTTGGATGATGTTTCTTCAGTACTAAGTGCTGATTGAAGTATAGTTACCTACTAGTCATGATAAAAGAAAACATCCTTTTATGTAAGCTTCTATTTAATTTTATTTCTAGTTTCTTTACATTCTAACTATTTGCTGTAGCTTTAAAGAAAGAATTCTCATTTTCGTTTATGAAAATGCCTTTCTGGGTTCAAGTTAAACACAGAAAACCTGACCCAAGCTTTGGGAACTAAGTTTGTATGGGCTCCCAGCATGGGATCCTTTATGAGGTCTGGGAGGGCCTTTTTTTTTTACAACCATCTATGTCATATTAATGTGTCTCTCTCACAGAAATCTCCTGAGAAGCAAAACAGCTGAGAAAGGAATCAAATCTGGTGGTTGCTGACTTAATGGGCAGCCAGGGAGTTTGGCTCTCTATCCATCTTCATGAGCCTTAGCACAAAGCTGTAACAAAGACATGGGTAGGAGCTAACAGGAGGGCTCTTCTTGTCTCTCAAAGTAGACATCACTAGATCCGCAATCAACAATACTGCTATCAGTCTCATAGTTGCATGGAACCTCGCAGTGCACAAAGACCATCATATACCTGTGTGTGTATATATGTATCTTTATGTGTGGATACATATATGTGTGTGTATACATATTTATCCATCATTTAATCCTCATAAAGACAATCAAAACTGGGAAATAGTGTTCCTGGTTCCTTTTCATACAAATAAGAAAGGTGGGGCTCAAAGAGATAAACGAGATTTGTCCTATGCCAATGAGACAGTAGTAACAGGCAAAGCTGGGATAGGAGTTCAAATCCTGTGACTTCAAGTCTGATGTACTTGAACTATGCTTTTGAATTATACAGGGAAACTGAGGCACCAGAAGAAATTCAGCGACTTATCTAGGACACATGGCTGGTGAGAAGCAAAACCCAAACTAAAGAGATTGCTCTGACATGACCGAGAACCATCACAGGGAGAGAGGAAGGGACTGACTGGTAAGGTCTGGTGGCCTGCCTCACATGACTCCATGACACGGTCATCCCTTTGGAAACGGAAAGACACACAGAAGAGGCCTTACAAGAGCAAGAAAGGGCCTTGTGTGTGTGTGTGTGTGTGTGTGTGTGTGTGTGTGTGTGTGCTCAGTCGTGTCCAACTTTGCAGTCTCATGGACTGGCACTCACCAGGCCCCTCTGTCCAGAGAAAAGTGCCTTAGAAGAGGAGAAAAAGAAAAAAATGAATGTACTTGTTCATTTGTCCCCTTCCCACAGCTTCTTCACATGGCCTCGAGGAGTTCTTCCCAGGATTTTTAACGTCTCGTAGGTAAGAGCAAATAAATACAGCGGAAGGTTTAAGGTGAAACCGAGCTTCCACTCCGCCTCAACAGTTTCAAAGCCTGTCTTTCCTCACGGGCATCCGCAATGGGGTGGGCGGCCTCAGCCATCGCCAGCAGAGGGCGCCACAGCGCTCCCTCAGCCCCACCTCTGGGCGTTGGCTCAGCAGCTGTGAAGCACACACTTCATTTCAGCTGCTAGATTTAAATTGTGGGGAGGGAGGGCACGGTGGGCTGGGGCGTGTGTGTAGAGAGGGTGGCTCTGGAAGGCTTCCATTTAATTTATGAACCTTCACGGATAGCCACACTCATAACTAAGGTGCTATTTCCGGGATCTGACACATTTAATTTTGTGGTTGCCAGGTTTCTTTCATTTTTAGGAAAAGTAGTTACAGCCCTATTTGGAGTTTCCAAATTTAAAGCTGAATCCAAGTTTTTACTCTATCCTTGCTATAAATGGCATCCTAATCATTTTGAGGGCCTCACAGGAAAAATGTGTAAGCACAAGACTCATCTTTTTCACACACTTTTGTTTCCCCTTTATGCAATGAGAACAAAGGTATTCACTACAAACACTGGTGCGGGTAGAGTGAGGGGCATCTGAATATCACTGATCTTGGCCTGAGATTAGCCGACAGAAAAGAACCTGAGACTCCCTTTCCGGAAGCTGGAAGGCTATGGCGAGACAGGATATGTTCAGTTGCTCTGCTGTGTTTGACTCTTTGCAAGCCCATAGACTGCAGCCTGCCAGGCTCCTCTGTCCATGGGAGTCTCCAGGTGAGAACACTGGAGTGGGCTGCCATTTTCTCCTCCAGGGGTTCTTCCCAATCCAGCATCTGCGTGGCATCTCCTGCATTTGCAGGTGGATTCTTTACCACTGAGCCACCTGGAAAGCCCCCCGGCCTCGTGGTGAAAAGCCCCATGTGGATCCTTTGTTTCTCTTTCGGTTTCTTTCCCTGTATAACTGAAGTGTTAGTTTCTTCCACATAGGATTGTTCAGAAGATTAAATTACTTACATTAATTACAGAGGCCCTTAAACCTGATAAGCGTCCAATGAGGTTTAGCTATTGTCACTGCTATTATTGTCTCCATTAGGTGGCTTCTGTGAGGAGGAGAAAGCAAGAGTTTACATTCATAAGACAAAACACTCTGTGAAGTTCTGATCCATAAAGAAATAAAAGCAACCGCTCCTCTAGAGGATGTATGAGGTGTGCATGCATACTCAGTCGCTAAGTCGTGTATGACTCTCTGTGCCTGTCAGACTCTTCTGTCCATGAGATTTTCCAGGCAAGAATACTGGGGTAGGTTGCCGTTTCCTTCTCCAGGGGATCTTCCCGATGGGCTTGAACTCATGTCTCCTGTGTCTCATCTGCACTGGCAGGCAGATTCTTTATCAGTGGGGGCCACCACAATTTGATTGTAATAAACTCAGATTACAATGTTTTCTATAGTTTAAGTCCCTTTCAGCAAAGAATTTAACGTTTGCTTTAGGCCAGTAAAAAGGGTTTGGTTTGTGGCATGTGCTTTGCTTGCAGGAAAAAGACCAAGCTGTATGAAAACACTGTTCTCTGAGCAGAAACCACGAGAGAATCTTGCTCTGTATCTTCATGAATGGGAATGATGGCTACTGAAGACGTGGTCACTTGGTCTGAGAGTCACTGTGAAGATTTAATGGGGTCAGCAGTAGTGGTGTCACACTCTGGCTGTGGTCCGGGTGATCATTCTTTGGAAGTATCAGTGGAGCAAGGGAGGGGTGGCCCATGGTGACTTGTCCAAAGTCACACAACCAATAGGCCCTGGAGTCAGGCAAGTGGTCTGATTGCAGAATCTATTGAGACATAGCCCCGCTTGGACTTTTGAGACATGGTTTACGTTGTTGTTTTTATTTTAATAGAAACATATGAGGAAAAAATATGAGTTCTAATTGTCATCTTACAGAAGAGAGGAGGGAATTTGCAATGATCCTGTTGTGAATATGGGGTGCTTCATGATACAGGAATTAACTTGGTAGAATATTTGATGGGTAAGTTCTAAAGGAATCCCCAAGGATGTTTCTCTCAGCAGACTGTATGAGAGTCCCATCACAACAGGGATGACTTGGTGTCATTCTCAAGTTGGTCTCTTTGGTTCATAGGGTTTCCTGAGGAAAGATAGTCTATGAAGAGTTTTCAGTTATCAATAAAAGCTTGAACTAATCCCAAAATGTGGAGTTAGACCATTGTGCCCGGCACTGTGGTAGTCCAACAGTGGCAACATGGAAGCTAACAAAGAAATATTCTATTGTATGGGGACTTCCCTGGTGGGCCAGTGACTAAGACTTCAAGTTCCCAATGCAGGGGGTCCAGGTTTGACCCCTGGTTGGGGAACTAGATCCCACACGCTACAACTAAAACTTGGCACAACCAAATAAATAAATATTAAAAAAGAAACAGTTTATTATTATTCACATCATTTGCCACAACATCACTTTGTCAAAGTGAAGAGTATTTTGCACCTCAAAAAATTATTTATGAAAAACACACAAATTTGCTTGCTTATTTATGGTGGGAAGTTATTCTAGAATTACGACATTCTCCCTGCAAGTCCCACCCTTCCTCTTCAGAGGTGAAAGAATAGATTTTCAAAACAAAGCAGTCATGGGAAAGTTTGCAATGATTTCCTATCTTATTTCCTGATGTAGAAGAGCAAAAGAATGTATAAAATCATAAACTTTATCACCATTTTCAAAACTGTCAAAATCAAAGCCTCTTGGTAAATGTATTTAATGGAGTTCAGAAAAACCTCACTATGTCCAGCCACTAAAGTAACTGAAACATTTATTCTTCATCCACGGTGTCAGGGAGGGCACATGTTCGACAAAGATAACATGGATTTTCCTGCACTTCCTCCCTTTGGAGAAGAGCAAAGAAAAGTGTTAGGCACAGCAGAGTGGGTGCTGGGTGATTGCGACCACCCTCCTCACCCTACTGCCATAACCAGGGCTTGGGCCACAGGACAGAGGGTCTCAGCATTATGGAACATCAGTCAGTGCAGCCTGGGCAAATGCACTCCCTATTTCTAGAGCCTGTGGAGGGACTCTGTGCCAGTCTTTGAGGGGTTTATGTGGCAAGAACAGTATTACTTTCTTCTAGAGAGTTACATTTCAAGACATGGTCTTCCCATATCACCAATACGGGTTTGGCCAAAAAGTTCATTTGGGTTTTTCTATAAGATGTTATGGGCTTCCCTGGTTGCTCAGCTGGTAAAGAATCTGCCTTCAGTGCAGGATACCCAGGTTCCATTCCTGGGTCGGGGAGATCCCCTGGAGAAGGGATAGGCCACCCATTCCAGTGTTCTTGGTCTTCTCTGGGGGTTCAGATTGTAAAGAATCTGCATGCAATGTTTGAGACCTGGGTTCGATCCCTGGGTTGGGAAGATCCCCTGGAGGAGGGCTTGGCAACCCACGCCAATACTCTTGCCTGGGGAATCCCCATGGAGAGAAGAGCCAGGTGAGCTACCATCCATGGGGTGGCAAAGAGTCGGACACAACTAAGCGACTAAGCACACAAAAGATGTTACGGATGTACAATATTTGCCCATTGGCTGGGAAACTCGAGGGTTTTCAATGCTGGCCTCTTAGTCTTTACATCTTCTAAGCTAAAGGATACCCTCACTTACATGAGCTTTCTGTTTTTCTCTCTGCCATATGCCAAGCAGTTGTAGCTGCTGCTGGTTTTTCTTGACAGGTCTGCATCCAGTAACAGAACTTCAACTTCACCCCCTGAAATTCCATCTCTTCAAGAACCAAGCAATGTCTCTTTATAAATATTAGTGCTGCTTCTTGAAATGCAGGATGTTTCACTGGGAAAGGGGTCACATTACATCCCATAGACCCTTAGGTTTCCTAAAATCTCAAAAGTATTTTATGGTCAAATAGGTTCCAGTTTGTGTTGCAGTATTTCATTCAGCACTTAAATCTGCCTCTTGGCTTTCAAAGTCATGAATTGCTTTACAGTCTATTTTCACACGTTCACAGCCTTATTTCTCCAATCACTCAATTATTTATTTAACCTGGATCTAATCCTCAGGGGTCAGTCAGTGTGTTCATCACAGAACCAGTTGAGAACACGGAGTTAGCAAGTGCAGAGCCTTTATCATATAGTCCTGTACTATGGCCCTGTGTGGACACACACACCACACACACACACACACACGTAGACTATATACTGACCGTATAGAAGGTAAGCTATGGAAAAGCGGAGGTTTACAAAATCATCTGGTCATATACCTTAGAAATTCACCAAAGAAATGTTTAGTTCTCTGTAGATAAATCTTTTCTCTTAACCTTCTTTTATTCTTAGATTTCTTGAAGGACATTGATAGGTGAAGAGCAAGTCAATACTAAGTCACTGTAGGAGGTTATTGTCCTAGTATTAATTCTCCTGTGGTTTGAGCTTAGTGGTCTTTTCTTGTTTGCTTTTTTTTTTTTTTTCCTTTGACATTACAGGCACAGAACAATATGGAGTGCTAGCTCGCCTGCATTTTGAAAAATCACTTGGATTAATAATTCAGTCAGTTACCTTCTTCATCTCTCCTCTTATCCTCAAATACAGGCAAATCCAAATCATTATATAAAATAATTAGGCTAATGATGCCTCCATCTTATAATCACTTTGACTGACAAACTGCACTTAATTTTAATTTCTTGAGACTCTCTTAGGTAACAGTTATTCTATATGATATATAATTCAGCATCTGCTTTAATGTTACTTTTTCTTTGACTTTTGCTCCCCATGCAAGGCAAACCTTAGCAGTTAATTGTGTTGAGTGAATTGAGTCATGCACAATTTATCACAGAAGCAGCAAGGCTACTCCCAGAGAGGTGAAATGACACTTGTGACAAAAACCTTCTCAAATGATCCAAAGGAGGGATTTCTTTTTCAAAAGTTACATGAAGATGTGATTAATTGGAATAGCAGATAAATAACATTTTTTTTTTCAATTTTAACATTTTATTCTGGGAATCAGTTAAAATCTTATCTATCCAACCAACTTAGAAAGGATAAAGCAAATATCAAATGCTACGTGTTTGAGGATCCTGTCTGCATCCCTAGTGGTGGCAGTTTAGTTGCTAAGTCATGTCCCACTTTTGTGACCCCATGGGCATAGCCTGCCATGGGCTACTCTGTCCGTGGGATTTCCCAGGAAAGAATACTGGAGTGGGTTGCCATTTCCTACTCCAAAAGAACATTCTTAAAGGAAACTAGATAAACCTTATTTCAGTTCCAAAAGATAGTCATCTCTATTTTCATTATCCTATATCTCTGTCGCATCTCTGTTCTACCTCTCTTTTCCTTAGGAAGAGAAGAAGCAGAGGGAAGACAGGTCCTAGAAGGGACTATGAGAGGAAGGAGGATCTTGAGAATGGCTGGATTCAGGGGTAAATCTGTAGTCTCTGGAGGACAATGGTAACTGCCAGTAAGGAAGCAGAGATGGGATGAAGGAGGAGCACATGGAAAGCTATCAAGTGCTGGTTATGTTCTAGTCCTTGGAATGAATGAAGGATTCATACATAAAATATACCTATATGGATATAGTGGCACTAGTGGTAAAGAATCCGCCTGCCAATGCAGGAAACGCAAGAGATATAGATTTGATAGCTAGGTTGGGAAGAGTCCCTGGAGTAGGAAATAGCACCCTACTTGAGTATTCTTGCTTGGAAAATTCCATGGGCAAGTGGAGCCTTGTGGGCTACAGTCTGTGAGGTCGCGAAGAGTTGGACATGACTGAGCACACTGTGAGTGATGGATATATATATTAGTGCATTACATATATTTTTGTTTTATCAAGTTTTAAATTTCAAATTATATTGTCAGCATCACAATTGCCACAAACTGGAGTTCAGTCTTATAAATTTTGACTGCTTTTTAAAAAATATTATTTTTTAGTCAGGATTATGAAGTAGAAAATTCTTAGGAACAAAGAACCTACAGCTGGATAAAAATATCCTAGTATCCCTGTAATTCTCAAATGGAAAATATTTTTCCAGACACTTAGAGTAGACATTTTATTTGCTTCATCAAAAAGGCCTACTTATATAGATTCTTAGGTCCTCCTCTCTGTTATTACTTCTACTAGCCTATGTCAATGACAAAATGTTACACATTAGAAATAATGGCATTTTTTCAATTTATCACATACAAGAGGTTTCCATCTGTTGTATACAAGTGCCAAGAACAATAGTTCTTAACAAGTCTATCCGAATTTATCTAGCACAGCCTTTCTATTTGATATCCACCTGGAGACGATACTCTTTAGAAATGGAACTTGAGACAGGTAAGCTTTTTGTGTGTCTCCTGAAGGCAAGGGAAGAATGGAAAGTTAATAAATAAACCCAAAACTGAAGTACTGCTCTGGGACACAGTATTGGATTATGAAATGGATTATTCAACTATCTAACCCATGTGAGCCCCAGGAGTTGGAGAGAGCAAGATACCCTGAAATCATGGAAACTTGGGCTATGTTGTCTGGTCATTTTTCATCCCATACAGTATGCTATTAGCCTCTGTTTGGTAGGCCCATTCTTGAGAGAGGAAAGCAAAAACATCTAAGCATGTGAGACACCAACAGTGAGCAACCACAAAAAAAGGGTTTAATAAAATTGATTCAAGGGAACCCTAAAATACATTATCAGAATTCCTGGAGATTCCTCAGCTCAAGAGCAAATGATCCAGGCATTTTCAGAGGAGCACAAAAATCACAGGAGTCATCTCTTTTAAGTAGCAAGGTCAGTGACGTTGCCTCACCATGTTACAGAACACTACAGAACTGTCCAATCTCTCCTCTTGCTAGAAAAGACTTGGGGAAAAAACCTAGATTATGATGTCCAAGAGCCAGGGACCAGTATGTGAATGATTAGGATTAATTCTCAACACATAGAAGTGGGGCAAGAGAGAAATAGATTACCATCATCAACAGAGATAGCTTTAGTGAGATCATCTTTGTCAGTTAGAATAACAGAAGAAAATAAAATTGAATTTAGATGGCACCAGAAACTTTAATAAATAGAATATATATGAAAATCATGAACAGTATGAAAAGGCAAAAAGATATGACACTGAAAGATGAACTCCCCAGGTCAGTAGGTGCCCAATATGCTACTGGAGAAGAATAGAGAAATAACTCTGGAAAGAATGAAGAGACAGAGCCAAAGCAAAAACAACACCCAGTTATGATGTGACTGATGATGGAGGTAAAGTCTAATGCTGTAAAGAACAATACTGCATAGGAACCTGGAATGTTAGGTCCATGAATCAAGGTACATTGGAAGTGGTCAAATAGAAGACGGCAAGAGTGGACACTGACATGTTAGGAATCAGTAAACTAAATGGACTGGAATTGGCGAATTTAACTCAGATGACCATTATATCTACTACTGTGGGCAAGAATCCCTTAGAAGAAATGGAGTAGCCCTCATAGTCAACAAAAGTGTCTGAAATGCAGTACTTGGGTGCAGTCTCAAAAATGAGAGAATGATCTCTGTTAATTTCCAAGGCAAACCATTTAATATCACAGTAATTCAAGTCTATGGCCAAACCAGTAATGCCAAAGAAGCCGAAGCTGAACAGTTCTATGAAGATCTACAAGACCTTCTAGAACTAACACCCAAAAAAGATGTCCTTTTCAACATAGGGGACTGGAATGCAAAAGTGGGGAGTCAAGAGATACTTGGAGTAACAGGCAAATTTGGCCTTGGAGTACAGAATGAAGCAGCTCAAAGGCTAACAGAGTTTTGCCAAGAGAACACACTGGTCAATGCAAACACCTTCTTCCAACAACACAAGACAAGAGACCCTACACATGGGCTTCACCATATGGTCAATAGCAAAACTAGATTGATTATATTCTTTGCAGCCAAAGATGGAGAAGCTCTATACAGTGAGCAAAAACAAGGCAGAGAGCTGATTATGGTTCAGATCATGAATTCCTTATTGCCAAATCCAGACTTAAATTGAAGAAAGTAGGGAAAACCACTAGACCATTCAAATATGGCATAAATCAAGTCCCTTATGATTACATAGTGGAAGTGACAAATAGATTCAAGGGATTAGATCTGATAGACAGAGTGCCTGAAGAACTATGGATGGAGGTTCTTGGGATTGTACAGGAGGCAGTGATCAAGAATACCCCCAAGAAAAAGAAATGCAAAAAGGCAAATGGTTGTCTGAGGAGGACTTACAAATACCTGAGAAAAGAAGAGAAGCTGAAGGCAAAGGAGAAAAGGAGAGATATACCCATTTGAATGCAGAGTTCCAAAAAAACAGCAATGAGAGATTAGAAAGCCTTTCTAGGTGATTAATGCAAAGAAACAGAGGAAAACAATAGAATGGGAAAGACAAGAAATCTCTTCAAGAAAATTAGAGATACCAAGGGAACATTTCATGCAAAGATGGGCACAATAAAGGACAGAAATGGTATGGACCTAACAGAAGCATAAGATATTAAGAAGAGATGGGAAGAATAAACAGAAGAACTATACAAAAAAGATCTTCATGACCCAGAAAACCATGATGGTGTGATCTCTCACCTAGAACTAGACATCCTGGAATGTGAAGTCAAGTGGGCCTTAGGACGCATCACCACTAACAAAGCTAATGAAGGTGATGGAATTCCAGCTGAGCTATTTCAAATCCTAAAAGATGATGCTGTGAAAGTGCTGCTCTCAGTATGCCAGCAAATTTGGAAAACTCAGTAGTGGCCACAAGACTGGAAAAGGTCAGTTTTCATTCCAATCCCAAAGAGAAGGGCAATGCCAAAGAATAAAATTCTGCACAATTGCACACATCTCACACACTAGTAAAGTAGTGCTCAAAATTCTCTGAGTGAGGCTTCAATAGTATGTGACCTGAGAACTTCCAGATGTTCAAACTGGATTGCAAAAAGGCAAAGGAACCAGAGAACAAATTACCAACATATGCTGGATCATCAAAAAAGCAAGAGTGTTCCAGAAAAACATCTACTTCTGCTTTATTAACTATGCCAAAGCCTTTGACTATGTGGATCACAATAAACTGTGGAAAATTCTTGAAGAGATGGAAATACCAAACCACCTGACCTGCCTCCTGATAAATCTGTATGCAGGTCCAGAAGCAGCAGTTAGAACCAGATACAGAGCAACAGACTGATTCCAAATTTGGAAAGCAGTATGTTAAGGATATATATTGCCACCCTGCTTATTTAACTTATGTGCAGAGTACATCATGTGAACTGCTAGGCTGGATGAAGCACAATCTGGAATCAAGATTGCCTAGAGAAATATAAGTAACCTCAGATACACAAACGTTACAGCAGAAAGCAAAGAACTAAAGAGCCTCTTGATGAAAGTGAGAGAGGAGAGTGAAAAAGTTGGCTTAAAACTCAACATTCAAAAAAGTAGATCATGGCATCTGGTCCCATCATTTCATAGAAAATAGATGGAGAAACAATGGAGACAGTGAGAGAATTTATATTCTTGGGCTCCAAAATTACTGCAGATGGTGACTGCAGCCATGAAATTAAAAGACACTTGCTTCTTGGGAGAAAAGCTATGACCAACCTAGATAGCATATTAAAAAGCAGAGACATTAATTTGCTAATGAAAGTCCATCTAGTCAAAGCTATGGTTGTTCCAGGAGTCAAATATGGATGTGAGAGTTGGACTATAAAGAAAGCTGAGCACCGAAGAATTGAAGCTTTTGAACTCTCACATTGGAGAAAACTCTTGAGCACCCCCTGGACTGCAAGGAATTCAAACCAGTCCATCCTAAAGGAAATCAGTCCTGAATACTCATTAGAAGGACTGATGATGAAGCTGAATCTCCCAATACTTTGGCCACCTGATGTGAAGAATTGACTAATTGGAAAAGACCCCAATGCTTAGAAAGAATGAAGACTGGAGAAAAGGATGACAGAGGATGAGATGGTTGGATGGCATCACTGACTCAATGGACATGAGTTTGGGAAAGCTCCAGGAGTTGGTGATGCACAGGGAAGCCTGGTGTGCTGCAGTCCATGGGGTCAGACACAACTGAGCAACTGAACTGAACTGAGCTATGGCACCCAAAGGCTACCAACAGCTAGAAACCATCACCAATCCAGACTGAAGGAGCAAAGGGAAGAGACAGCACTACAGAAGCTCAGTGAAACTTGTCCCTTACTGAGAGGACAGGAGTTGTGCTGATGAAGGGATATAGTACTTGTAGAAATTCAGCCCAAAGAAGGCACTCAACCCCGACTTATCTTTCCTCTTGCATGTCTACATTATCAGGTGCCTCCTCTTGGTGGAACTGAACAAGTCAACAATAAGAGGGCTGAGGTGATGTGCACTTGGAAATTTAGCTTTCTGAGGACCAGAATGGAGTGATAAAGGCTAGAGAATCAAACTGAGGTATGTGGTATGAGAAGTCAAATGGAGAGTAACCAGCACATCATCTAAAATATCATATCATCAAAGAATTTTTTTTAGATATTGTGTGTTTTTTATTTTTTTAATTAATTAATTAATTTTTCCTTTACAGTATCACGTTGGTTTTGCCACACATTGACATGAATCTTCCATGGGTATACATGTGTCCCCCTTCCAAAACTCCCCTCCCATCTCCCTCCCGATTCCATCCCTCTGGGTCATCCTGGTGCACCAGCCCTGAGCACCCTGTATCAAGCATCAAACCTGGGCTGGTGATTCATTTCACACATAATAATTTACATGTTTCAATGCCGTTCTCCCATATCATCCCACCCTTGCCCTCTCCCATAGAGTCTAAAAGACTGTTCTATAGATCTGCATCTCTTTTGCTGTCTCGCATACAGGGTTATCGTTACTATTTTTCTAAATTCCATATATATGCATTAGTATACTTTATTGTTGTTTTTCCTTCTGGCGTATGTGTGAAGAATAAGAATAGACTTCAAAGCCAAGAACTCATCAAATAAAGGAAAATTATAGCCTGGAGAGAATCCTCATGGAACCACACTCATCAGTGGGGAAGGAGCTATTGGGGCAGGTGTGCATTTGACCACCGACCAGACCAGATAATTTTAACCATCACTGACATGGGCACAGGTCTGCATTCCAGTCCCACTGACTTCCCAAATTTTCTTTTCAAAATTCTCAAAGGGGACCTTTACATAAGCTATTCCCTCTGCCAACACAAGCACCAACTCTGTCACTCTTCTTTCAAACACAATTAAATATTTCAGGGAATGACAAGACAATCTTCACCCCAACACATGGTTCTTACAAAACTCTCTACTTTCCTTTCATTGCTCTTTTCTCATAAGCAGTTTTATGTTTAGTTGCATGAATATTTGTTTTCCTCTCATACAATAGAGAGCAGGTATTATGTCTATTTTTGTAACCATTGCATCAACAGTGCTTAGTAAATGGTAAGAACCCAATAGGTATCTTTTGAGCAAAAAAATAAAAAGAACCTCAGAACCAGTGTATGCTCTTATTCAGCATGGGAAGTACTTGCTATGAGTCAGTGGGAGCATAGGATTATATGATGATAGCAAAAATCCCCTTAAAGGAAGAGAAAATAATCTGCTTCTGTGGTTTCCAATTACACCCTCTCAGCTATTGCACTGAAAATAGAATCATGCTTGGTAATTATGGAAGAGATACCTTGGAAGCAGGAGGTATTTACACTAAATGCCAACTCAGCAAGCAATAGCACAGGAAAAGTATTCTACCCCCTTTTGCTGACTTGTGCCCTGGAGTCTGACATGCTGACTGCACACCTTCCTGCTCCCCTAAGCCCAGAAATCTAAAGGACTGCAGGGGATCAGATGCAAGCCCACAATTTACTGCAGAATAGAGGAAAAATGAAACAAAACAAAAATATCAAATCAAGCAACAAAACAGGGAAAGCTTTCACAGAATCAAGTGCACCTAACAATGTCGGTCATCAGCTGCTCAGACTCTCGTGAAATAACTGCTTCAGGTAGAGGGTCCTCTAAAAATGAACCAATGGGATGAGTAAAGTAGCATATCTGAGGCTGGCTTGGAGATGCAAAGGGCCTCCCTGGTGGCTCAGCGGTAAAGAAGCCACCTGCCAAATGCAGGAGACGCAGGTTTGATCCCTGGGTTGGGAAGATCCCCTGGAAAAGGAAACGGCAACCACTCCAGTATTCTTGCCTGGGAAATCCCATGGACAGAGGACTCTGGTGGGCTACAGGCCATGGGCTCACAGAGTCAGACACGACTTAGTGACTAAACAACAACAACATGGAGATGAGAAACTGGTGCGGATGATGTACACTGAATCTGCATTGCTGCTCCAGTCATCTAGAAAGTTCACTCAGATATGTGGCCTCCAAGCGGAGATGTGCCTCACAGGTGCACCGTCACCCTTCCCAGGACAGGCGACCTCACCCCTCAGCTCTAGCTCTTCTGCAGCTGCAGCTGGTTCTTGGCTTTTTGCTTTCCACTTGGCATAAGCAAGTCTGTTCATTAGTCCTGGTGCTCTGAGCTCCTGCTTATGGAAACTAATTAGCTCCCTGCCTCTGGTGAGAAAAGGCCATGAGGACCAGGTTCATGTCTCTCATCTTCCCACTCCTTTCTTGGAAAATACATATATAATTTCTGTTCTTTTCTCCCCCTTTGTTTTATTTTTGCAGAGCTGAGGAGATTGATAGGCTGTTGATTCAGCAATTTTAATGTCCTGGAAAATGTAATGAAGAGGAGAGAAGACAAAACTATTCACTAGATCTGGTAGACAGAATGCCTGATGAACTATGGATGGAGCTTCATGGCATTGTACAGGAGATAGGAATCAAGACCATCCCCAAGAAAAAGAAATGTAAAAAAGCAAAACGGCTGTCTGAGGAGGCCTTACAGATACCTGTGAAAAGACCGGAGGGGAAAGGCAAAGGAGAAAGGAAAGATATACCCATTTGAATGCAGAGTTCCAAAGAATAACAAGGACAGATAAGAAAGCCTTCTTCATCGATCAGTGCAAAGAAATAGAGGAAACAACAGAATGGGAAAGACTAGAGATATCTTCAAGAAAAATTAGAGATACCAGGGGAAGATTTCATGCAGGGATGAGCTCAATAAAGAACAGAAAGGGTAGGGACCTAACAGAAGCAGAAGATATTAAGAAGTGGGAAGAATACACAGAAGAAATATACAAAAAGATCTTTATGACCCAGATAATCACAATTGTGTGATCACTCACCAAGCACCAGACATACTGGAATGCAAAGTCAAGTGGGCCTTAGGAGACATCACTACGAACAAAGCTAGTGGAGGTGATGGAATTCCAGTTGAGCTATTTCAAATCCTGAAAGATGACACTGTGAAAGTGCTGCACTCAATATGCCAGCAAATACGAAAAACTCAGCAATGGCCACAGGACTGGAAAAGATCAGTTTTCATTCCAATCCCAAATAAAGGCAATGCCAAAGAATGGTCAAACTACCACACAATTGCACTCATCTCACACGCTAGTAAAGTAATGCTTAAAATTCTCCAAGCCAGGCTTCAGCAATATGTGAACCCTGAACTTCCAGAGGTTCAAGCTGGTTTCAGAAAAGGCAGAGGAACCAGAGATATAATTGCCAACATCTGCTGGATCACCAAAAAGCAAGAGAGTTCCAGAAAAACATTTACATCTGCTTTATAGAGTATGCCAAAGCCTTTGATTGTGTGGATCACAATAAACTGTGGGAAATTCTGAAATGGATGGGCATACCAGACCCCCTGACCTGCCTCTTAAGAAACCTATATGCAGGTCAGGAAGCAACAGTTAGAACTGGACATGGAACAACAGACTGGTTCCAAATAGGAAAAGGAGTACATCAAGGCTGTATATTGTCACCCTGCTTATTTAACTTATATCCAGTGTACATCATGAGAAACACTGGGCTGGAGAAATCACAAGCTGAAATCAGGATTGCTGGGAGAAATATCAATAACTTCAGATACGCTTATGACACCACCCTTGGACAGAAAGTGAAGAAGAACTAAAGAGCCTCTCAATGAAAGTGAAAGAGGAGAGTAAAAAATATGGCTTAAAGCTCAACATTCAGAAAATTAAGATCATGGGATCTGGTCCCATCACTTCATGGCAGATAGATGGGATAACAGTGGAAACAGTGGCTGACATTTTTTTCTGGGCTCCAAAATCACTGCAGATGGTGATTGCAGCCATGAAATTAAAAGATGCTTATTCCTTGGAAGAAACGTTATGACCAACCTAGACAGCATATTAAAAAGCAGAGATATTATTTTGCCAACAAAGGTCCATCTAGTCAAAGCTATGGTTTTTCCAGTGGTCATGTATGGATGTGAGAGTTGGACTATAAAGAAAGCTGAGTGCCAAAGAATTGATGCTTTTGAACTGTGGTGTTGGAAAAGACTCTTGAGAGTCCCTTGGACTGAAAGGAGACTAGTCCATCCTAAAGGAGATCAGTCCTGGGTGTTCATTGGAAGGACTGATGCTGAAGCTGAAACTCCAATCCTTTGGCCACCTGATGTGAAGAACCGACTCATTTGAAAAGACCCTGATGCTGGGAAAGATTGAGGGCAGGAGGAGAAGGGGACAACAGAGGATGAGATGGCTAGATGGCATCACCGACTCGATGGACATGGGTTTGGGTGGACTCAGGGAGTTGGTGATGGACAGGGAGGCCTGGCGTGCTGTGGTTCATGAGGTTGTAGAGTCAGACATGACTGAGAGACTGAACTGAACTGAAGGTGACTTCAGCTGTGTCATATTGAGGGTCTGCAAGGCAAGGTTAATGTCATTGCTTAAACGATCACTAGCCCCAAAGCATAGGTGGTGCTCTTCAGCATCTGTGTCTCCCTTGCCTCTCTGTTTGGCTTTGGTTCCCCCCTTTCCTACAGTAGATAATGAGTTTATCCTACCTCCTCGCCTACCCAACATCCTTCTAGCTCTGGATGAAGCCCATTAACTCCTTTGACTCCCAAGCCAGTCAATGAGTTAATGATTGAGTTGCAAGGGATCCTGGTTGCCTCAAAGCTCCTCTCCACTGACAGCAGGGCATGTGAGGGGCATGCCTTGGCACCCAGTTCATACTGTGGTTCCAAAATGAACAGTTCATCTTCTTGCTTTAGAACTTCCAAAGATTTTAAAGAGACTGTATCAGCATCTCCTAAAATCCCCTTTGTTTCACTGACAGCTTTAAAAGATCGTCTTCCCTGGCTGCAAAATTACAGATGTCATCTTTAATGATCAATGTTATTTGTCATCCCAGAGGATGATCTCTGGTGAGAATTACAAAGATGCCTTTATGAGACAGGTCTAAGAGCCCGGAGTAAATCAGCGGCTGGTTTTATGGTGACCCAAGTGACAGAGCTGAAGTAATCACGTGAAAAGTGACACCAGCCTCTAAATAACACTCCCTTCCATGTCGCCTCTGACCTGAGGCTCATTTGTTCACTTTGCCTTAAGCCAAATATGCCTTCAGTCCATTGTGTGGGAGAAGAACATGCAGGGAATCATTATCTGATGGACAGTGGCCTTTAACGCATGCTCTGTCAGTAACCAGCCAAGGACTTATTCACACCAGTTACTTTTCTGAGCCTCAGTTTCCACAACTGTGAAGTGATTTCTATTTTAGTGCAAAGGTTCTGTGATGCTGTGGTATGTCCTTCATACAAAGCATCTTATGGACCACTAACTGCATCCTTCATTATCAGAATGAAACCTGGCTGAACACCACACGCTAAAGAGCTTCAGTGTCAGAAACTATACAATAATACCCTCTGGAAAATATAGCCCTGTGATTGGTTTAAACAACTATTCCTGGCCAAATCAAGGAAGCCTGACAAACACTAATTATGGTCATTAAGTTTATTTGGTTTCCCAGACTTTTCCTGACATTCAGAACTCAAAGGCTGATACTCTACCTATGAGTCTTTTTGGAGGAAACCCATAAATAAAAGGTTTTGAGGACCAGCTACGCATAGCAACCAAAAGAAGAGTTTTTTTACTTTCCTTTTATATGATGAGAATATACAACATGAGGAAGTGGGTCAGACCAGTCACAACGCTGTGCGGGCCTGCCCATGACCTTTGTAGGGCCTGGGACAAAAGTGAAAATGAAGATCTACTGACTACTGATATCAGTGTTTGTGCTCTTCAGGACCCTGTAAAGCCTGGGGTTCATACCTAGGGCCTCTCCACACACACCTAAAAGTTTCCCTGTGTCTGTATGACCTGCATGGTCCTTGGTGCATCAAAAGGAGCTAGAACCTCATTCCTAAGGAGTTGCTTCACTCATACCTGGTGTGGTAGGCTGGATCTTCCAATAAATAAAGGGATGTCAGGACAAGACTTAATGTGCAGGATATGTATTAGGGGAAATTCCTAGGAGAGAAAATAGAGAATGATAAAAAGAGGCCAGGAAAACTTTCAAACAGCAGTGCAGGTCTGACTACAAGGAAGGATCAAAGAAAGGCAGGCAGGTTGGTGGGAAGAGTTTTACACTCCAGGGCAGTTCCAAGAAAGTCTATGTGGCCATTAGTCATGCTGAAGATGGTCTCCCATCAGAGGGCAACAGCCTCTTGAAGGAGTGCCCCAGCTTGGGCATCACTCAGTCATTCTCTGGAGCAGGGTAGAAAGCGTGGCACCAGGTCAAGGTTGTGATGGGTTTCAGAGAGCAGCACCTAGACATAAAGCTCAGCTTTGCCTCCTGCAGTCACACACCTGAAGGGTTCCCCAGGGCCTTCTTTGTTCTCACAAAACTTCTCTCCAGTACTAACTGCATACACGCATGTGTGCTCAGTCACCTAGTCGTGTTTAACTCTTTGCGACCCCCTAGACTGTACCCACCAGGCTCCTCTGTCCATGGAATTCCCCAGCCAAGAATACTGGAGAGAGTTGTCATTTCCTCCTCCATGGAATCTTCCTGACCTAGGGATCCAACCCGCATCTCCTGCATTGGCAGATGGATTCTTTACCACTGAGCCTCCTGGGAAGCTGCATACTAACTGCAGATGAAGCTGTTTATCAGTATTGCTAAGCAAGCTACCGGTGTGTGTGGCACTATCTCTTTCAATCTCCAAATGTCAGCAGTGCCACCATGTGGCAAACTGTGTGCATTTTCAGAAGATGACCTAGCTCTATTTAGGTTACAGAGCTGCTTATTAAAAGAACAGAAATCTAAGGAGAGGATGTCATTGACCACATCGGCCAGTGTCCCCCTGCCTCACTCACCTCTCTATGCTACAGTGATGGGTGGGGAGGGGGTATCTCCTTTGGAGAAGACACTGGCTCCAAATCACAGTCTGCCCCCCTTCCCACTGTGATGTGTGCCTTTGTGAACGTGAAAGCCTTGACATGGGTACTGGATGAAGTTTCTACTAGTGCCAAAACAACTGACCACAAATTCAGTGGCTTAAAATACGCCACTTAATATCTCAGTTTCTGTGTCCCTGCATAGCATCTCACAAGCCCAAAATCTAAGTATTAGATAAGTTGCACTCTTAACCAGAGGCCCTGGAGAAGAACCCACTTACTTCCAGTCTCACTTAGATTACTGGCTGAATACAGTCCCTACAGTCACAAGGCTGAGGTCTCCACTCCCCTACTAACCATCACTTGGGAGTTGCTTTGGGTTTCTAAAGGCCACCTACATCCCTTAACACATAGTTCCCACATCTTCCAAGGCAGTGTGCCTCAGCTCTCCTTCATGCTTCAAACCTCTGACCTCCCTTTTGTTGCTGGCCCGGAAAGTTTCCAGGCCAGTTTCCAACCCTATTTTAAAGGATTGGTATAACGAGATTAGACACAACTAGATAATCCAAGATAACTTCCCTAATCTTAAAGTCAATTAATTAGTATCTTAATTACCTCTTTAAAGTCTCTTTTGACAGATAACAACATGTTCCTGGGTATGATATCACCCAGTCATAGGCTTTAGGGCAGACAGTCTTTAATGGTGGTAAGTAAGTAAGTGTTAGTCACTCAGTTGTATCCAACTCTTTGGGATCCCATGGACCATAGCTCCCCAGGTTCCTCTGTCCATGAGATTCTCCAGGAAAGAATACTGGAATTGGTAGCCTTTCGCTTCTCCAGGGGATCTTCCCAACTTAGGGATTGAGTTCAGGTCTCCCACATTATAGGCAGATTCTTTACCATCTGAACCACCAGGCATGCCTTAATGATGGTGGGGGAATGCGTTTTTAGAACTCTACCTACAGAATAGGTACCTGGACCTAAATGTTTTCCAAAGCTATGTTCCTGTGATGAATGGCAACAGTGACAGACTGTATTTCCTTGGGCTCCAAAATCACTGCAGATGATGACTACAGCCATGAAATTAAAAGATGCTTGCTCCTTGGAAGGAAAGCTATGACCAACCTAGACAGCATATTAAAAAGCAGAGACATTACTTTGCCAACAAAGGTCCGTCCAGTCAAGGCTATGGTTTTTCCAGTAGTCATGTATGGATGTGAGAGTTGGACTATAAAGAAAGCTGAGCACCGAAGAATTGATGCTTTGAACTGTGGTGTTGGAAAAGACTCTTGAGAGTCCCTTGTACTGCAAGGAGATCCAACCAGTCCATCCTAAAGGAAATCAATCCTGAATATTCATTGGAAGGACTGATGCTGAAGCTGAAGTGCCAATACTTTGGCCAAGTGATGAGAAGAACTGACTTATCGGAAAAGATCCTGATGCTGGGAAAGATTGAAGGCAGGAGGAGAAGGGGATGACAGAGGATGAGATGGTTGGATGGCATTACCAACTCGGTGGACATGAGTTTGGGTGACCTCCGGAAGTTGGTGATGGACAGGGAGGCCTGTCATGCTGCAGTCCATGTGTTTGCAAAGAGTAGGACATGAATGAGCAACTGAACTGAACTGAACTGATGAAAACCTTAGCCACATAACTCTTAAACAATAGATGAGAATATTAGACACTCAGAGGCCTATACATATGCCTGTCAAGGTGATGGATAAAGCTGCTCCAGGAAGCAGAAGCCAGAAGAGGACTGGAACCCCCACCAACTCCATCACTCTGCAGGACAGATCTAGAAGCATCAATAAAACCACTTCACAAGACACTTTGCTAAGCTGAGGAAAATGCAGGACAAAGGAAGTGGGATTACATTTTCAAGACTGCAACTTTAGAGGAATTTAAAGAAGCTACTCAAGTTGATAAATGAGGAAAATCATGACAATTCAGTAAAAAGGAAAATATTGCAGTGCCAGCATATCCCTACAGCACAGACATGACACAGACATGAAAAAAAAGATACTAAAGATGAAACAGACTCAAATACAATCTACCTATATACAAATAAAAAGCAATCCACTGTCATAAAATAACTTTATGGATTTAAGTTACATAATGTGGGAAAATGTATCTAATAAAATGACAAATAAAATATAAGTGATATATATTTTTTCTTAAGTTGACAAAAGGCATTTTTAAGATTAAAAGCAGAGGAAGAAATCCAAAACAAAGCATGACATTTTTTACTATATATATATTTAAAACTTCTATACAGCTAAAAACAACAATAAAGGAAATTAACATTTTCTTGTTTTGCACTTATTTCTTTTCAGCTGAAATTGAGAAGCTAATTTGGACCAAGTGAACTTTCTGATCTCTATCTCTACCATTTTCTATATATCTCTAATTCCCAACAACGTGCGCATGCGCACACACAGAGTCACCACTACATATGCCATTGGTTCTGAGTCTTCATATCTAGCTCCTTTTGTCTTTAGGATACGTGATAGATATCTTTTCTATCAGGCCTTTTCTGTCCTTGAGAATAGGATTCCCACAGTCTAAGTTTGGGTTGGGAGGAGGCAGTGATTGGCTTAAGCTTGAAACCTAATCCATGTACCCAGTTTTGAATTATAGCCTTGATTTCGGAGTTGTGGGTTTCAAGAACCATGAAACAAAAAACCTTACTTTGATTCTGTGTTTTCCACAGTAACCTCTAACCTCCCTCCTCCATACAAAATTTCAGGTTTCTACGATTTTCCATATATTTCCATGATTGGTGAAATAGAGATTGTTGTGGATAAGAGACCTTTAAACGCTTATGTTCACCTTTAGTTTTGATACATGTTTAATTTATTTTATTTGGTCTCACAATGCTGCAGTTCATTTATTAATGACTGACTGATAATATCCTTCTAAGATGTTCTCAGGCACTTTAAGACCTCAACTTCCTCGAGGCCGAGACTGTCCTGTGTCTTGTTTGTGGCTGGGTGGCACAGCCACAACATCGTGCCTGACACCTCACAGATGTGAAGTAACTATTAATGGCATGACTGAACTGTGGCCTCTAAATAAAAAGCTTTCAGAACATTGGTAGTCAGCCACATGGCTACCCAACCCTTGACATTATTAACTACCTTCATCCTCAGCCATTTAAAATCCTTTAAATGACCTTGAAAGGATGGAATGACCTTTAAAATTATTAGAACTATTCAGGGAGTTGTCTTTATTTGATAGCCACCAAAATGAGCTGATATCTATCTTTCCTATCAGCACTGGTTGTGTGCTTGCAAACAATCTAGGTTATTATGAATAATATGAATAGTACATACATGAATGTAATTGAGTGTCTTTTCACAGTGATTTTTTTTTCCCTGACCTTTCCTCATTACTATTATGGTAAACATGTAAGAATTACAATGCCAAGCAGTTAGCAAATAAGGTCATATAAACATTTAGAGAGAATTTTGCTAGTTCCATTAATAATCACCTCACAGATGGCTGTATTTCATAGCCTTTCTTTGGAAATTCCTTCCACTCTGTGTTTTTGGAAGTATCTTCGATCTCTTTAATTTGTCTCTGGGATTTTGTCTTGGCCCTACTGCATATGTCATGCAGTGCCTTCCATGTTAAAGACGCTGTCATCTTTCTATAGCACTATCTGTTAGATATTCACGCCCACTTCTCATTTTTCTCATGGCTCCTTCCCATCTTTCTGGGCCAGAGTTTTGATGTTCCCCACTCTTTGGAGGAATTGACTAAGGCAATTCCCACTTCTCTAAATTGTGTTCATTTATCCTATTATCTATGCTTAGCTCCCAAGGTCCAAAATCTTCTAAGTTTACTGTAATTCGTTCATTCCCAAGTGTGTGTGTTTACCACCAGGATAGGAAACTTAGGAAACATCAAGAATAGTCACCAAACATGCTATGAATTTTGTGCTTCATCTCAATTTCCTTGTAACGTTGGGACAAATCCTCTTCAGGGCATCCCTCTGTCTCTCATCAGAATGAATGAATGTTTTGTTGCAAACTCTTCTACCTTCAGACATGATTGAGATTCTTATCATAGGAGTCTTCATAGTCCCCACAGGGGAAATGGAGGGAGGGAAGGCTAGGAATAGATCTGGGAGATGTCAAATTCTGTAACGAAATCTCAGTTCAGATTTATTTGGGTCTCCTGTCATATCATTCAGTGTGCAGCACTGTATAATTAATATTAATTATGCATATTTATACACCTATCTCTTGGTATTTATGAATTTATTTATCATCTATCTATATGATCTATCATCTAACCTGTCATCCATTTATCTATATCTATTTTCTCCTTATGAAGACTTGCCTTATTAGCTTTGTATCACTACTCATTAAAAGTAATATAAGCTAAATTGGAGATTTATTTTTAACATAAATTTTGTAAAAGTTCTTGTCCAGGATCTCCTTTTAAAATAATTATTTTTTTCCACTGAGCTTCCCAATGTACTCAATCTAAACATAAGAAAGAAAAAAGTGGCATTTAAGCCCTTTAGCCTGAAATTCATTTTTTTAAATTTAACATGTACGTGTTTTGAGGTAGCTCAAGCTTTCTTATTTTATTTATTAATCTTTATATAGATATTATTTTTCATTGAAAGATTGTGTATATACAACAGTCATGACAATGATAATATAAAGATTAATTTTATATATTTACATTCCTCAGTATAAGTTAATATGATAAAATTTCCATAGAGTTGATTTTTTAAACTTTATTTTAGAGTATGACTCCATAAATCTGATTTATAGGGCAATTATGGAAACTCTTTTTACTATCACTTTGGATTAAGAGTGCTCTAGGAAATAATCTAATAAAATGGTGATTAAACCACAGCAACTCCTCCAATGAGAGCATGAAAGCTCTGGTCTTTTTTCATTCTTACACTATGTCCTATTCATAGAGTTTCAATGAGATCCGGAAAAATTTCTCTTGGGCCCTAAATGATTCTATCACTACTAAACATATTTCACACACACAGACTAAAAGTTTGGTGGCTGTTAAGGCTTTGAAATGCATTCTAATCAGAGTCTCTCAATTGATTCATATGATATCTGGTTTTAGAAGCCATCAAATATGTGAACAATAGAGAATTCCTCAGAATTCTACAGACAAATTTGCATGAATCTGAACCTCTGCAACTCAAGAGCTGCCTAGTTATGGAAAGTGGGACTGAAATCTGCTTTCACTCAGTGTAAGCCAATTCAGCTAGTCATTTTCTAACTGAGCTTTTTCCTTTGAATATTTCTGTGACAAATGGTTTGATTGGCCTTTGAAAAGATTTTTGGGGAGCCATGTAACTCAGGACTTTTATGTATTTGAAATCTTTTTGCTTGCCTATCTTTAAAAATAATTTTAAAAATGTATGTACCTATACATATAACTTAAGATAGCTCAAAATTTTTGTTAAAGTTTTAAATAGTAAGAATGCATATATAATTTGAAATAATATTACATCAATTACAAAAATACTCTGTGACAAAAATGTTACAGTTTTTGAGGCCTATTATTATTGATTTAAATATACATAAACAGAATGTTTTAATAATCATGTGTTTTACACAGCTTTCTTCCTTCTGTAACATATTTCCTCTACACCTACTCCACAGAAGCTTGTTCCAATCTATTATATTTGAGCTTGAAAGTCATCCTTGACTGTCCTATCATATTCTTTTGCAACCAAAACACGTATATAAACTTGGATTTAATATATTAATTTGTATGACCCCAGAGTTCTGAATATTACGATTTTCTTAGGAAGTGTTTTGCCACTGAATATTAAAACACATCTCATCAAATAATAGAAATATACAACATTTAAAAATAATTATTTAACATAAAGGTAGAATTTTACTAGAAATGTATCTCTTTATGAAGTAGATGGAGAGCTATAAAAATTGATTACATGTGTCTGTGGATGTTAATTTTTAATTGAAGACCATATGGCTAAATATTAACTTTTATATTTCTTCATTGTTATAAACTTTAAAAATCTTGTCAACATAAACTATTAGATAAGAATACAGAAAAGTTCTATTACACAGTGATCAGTCATCAAAAATTACTATTAATGATCTATATGCTGAAAGCTCAATTAATCCCTGAATTAATTTTGTTAAAAACAAACATTTGAACAACCTACTTTGCAAAATAATGTGTTAATCATTATAGCGTTATTCAATTTCTCAACATTAATGATATTTATAACTATTCTTTCTCGGCAATTGAAAAATAAAAAGGCCATCAGAAAGGAGAACTCACGCCATGCGTTGACAGCAGGCACATCCTCAGGCAGAACAGTTTCAGCAAAGAGACATAAGGGATTTGAAATGTTTAAATTTAAGTTACTTAAAGCGCTTTATGTGCATGAACCCAAAGTATGCCTATACCTGCATTTAAAACTACTGAAGGAGAGAACTGGCCTGAAAAGTTTTCCTGATTTCTTGTATTAAGTGAAGCTGGTAAAATCTCCAGAGGCTTGAGGACAGGCAAAATATTCTATTTGGGTTATGGCTATTTACACATCCCTAAAAAACCATTGCCTTACATGTTCCTTGGACCAAAGCAACATGTTGATTCGTGAAAGTATACTTCTAAGAACCCAGCTCAATCTGATGTGTACTGTCTGTAGGCCAGGTAAAACACTATCAAACTTAACTTTTTCTTTTTTTTTTCTTTTAATCTAATTAAGGTCATTGACCACTAAATTCCCACTTGAGATTCCTTTGCCTTAGAAGGAGACAGGGAGCAAGATCATCCCAAACAAAATAAAATGCAAAAAAGCAAAATGGCTGTCTGAGGAGGCCTTACAGATAGCAGTGAAAAGAAGAGAAGCAAAAAGCAAAAGATTAAAGGAAAGATACACCTATTTGAATGTACAATTCCAAAGAGTAGCAAGGAGGGATAAGAAAGCCTTCCTTAGTGATAAGTGCAAAGAAATAGAGGAAAACAATAGAATGGGAAAAGGTTAGAGATCTCTTCAAGAAAATTAGAGATACCAAGGGAACATTTCATGCAAAGATGGGCACAATAAAAGACAGAAATGATATGGACCTAAAAGAAGCAGAAGATATTAAGAAGAGGTGGCAAGAATACACAGAAGAATTGTACAAAAAAAGATCTTCATGACCCAGATAACCACAATGGTGTGATCTCTCACCTAGAGCCAGACATCCTGGAATGTGAGGTCAAATGGGCCTTAGAAAGCATCACTATGAACAAAGCTAGTGCCATGATGGATATCCAGTTGAGCTATTTCAGATCCTAAAAGATTGATGCTGTGTAAGTGCTGGACTCAGTATGTCAGCAAATTTGGAAAACTCAACAGTGGCCACAGGACTGGAAAAAGTCAGTTTTCATTCCAATCCCAAATAAAGGCAATGCCAAAGAATGCTCAAACTACTGCACAATTGCCCTCATCTCACAAACTAGTAAAGTAATGCTCAAAATTCTCCAAGTCAGGCTTCAATAATATGTGAGCCGTGAACTTCCAGATGTTTAAGCTAGATTTATAAAAGGCAGAGGAACTAGAGATCAAATTGCCAACATCTGACAGATCATCAAATAAGCAAGAAAGTTCCAGAAAAACATCTATTTCTACTTTATTGACTATGCCAAAGCCTTTGACTGTGTGGATCATAATAAACTGTGAAAAATTCTTAACGAGATGTGAATACCAGAACACCTGACCTGCCTCATGAGAAACTGGTATGCAGGTCAGGAAGCACAGTTAGAACAGGACATGGAACAAACCGACTGGTTCCAAACAGGAAAAGGAATACTTCAAGGCTGCATATTATCACCATGCTTGTTTAACTTATATGCAGAGTACATCATGAGAAATGCTGGATTAGATGAAGCACAAGCTGAAATCAAGATTACAGGGAAAAATATCAATAATCTTAAATATGCATATGACACCACCCTTATGGCAGAAAGTGAAAAAGAACCAAAGAGCCTCTTGATGAAAGTGAGAGAGGAGAGTGAAAAAGTTGGCTTAAAGCTCAACATTCAGAAAACTAAGATCGTGGCATCTGGCCCCATCACTTCAGGGCAAATAAATGGGGAAACAATGGAAACCGTGAGAGGCTTCATTTGGGCGGGAGGCTCCAAAATCACTGCAGATGGTGACTGCAGCCATGAAATTAAAAGACGCTTACACCTTGGAAGATAAGTTATAACCAACCTAGACAGCATATTAAAAAGCAGAAACATTACTTTGTCAACAAAGGTCTGTCTAGTCAAAGCTATGTTTTTTCCAGTAGTCATGTCTGGATGTGAGAGTTGGACTATAAAGAAAGCTGAGTGCCAAAGAACTGATGCTTTTGAACTGTAGTATCAGAGAAGACTCTAAAGCGTCCCTTGGACTGCAAGATCAAACCAGTCTATCCTAAAATAAATCAGTCCTGAATATTCATTGGAAGGATTGATGTTGATGCTGAAACTTCAATACTTTGGCCGCCTGATTGGAAAAACTGATTCATTTGAAAAGACACTGATGATGGGAAAGATTGATGGCGGGAGGAGAAGGGGACAACAGAGGATGAGATGGTTGGATGGCATCACTGACTCAGCGGACATGAGTTTGAGTAAATACCGGGTGTTGGTGATGGGCAGGGAAGCCTCTCATGCTTCAGTTCATGGCACTGCAAAGAATCAGACACAACTGAGCGACTGAAGTGGACTGAACTGAAGTGCCTTAGAAGAGGCAGTGGGAGCAAAGAGTTGAAAAATAAACAGTTGGTGAGGGGAGGAGAGACGATAGATAAATAGACACACACACCACATACACACACACACACAGAATGTTTTCTCTTAGCCCATATAATTTTGGCCTCAAAATGGTGATGCTATTTCATAGATAAGTTCATGAGTTTTTTATTCACTTTTCAAATGGATTTTATTTTTTAGAGTAGCTTACATTCATAGATCAATTAAGTAAAAAGGCATATCTGACCCTTGAACAACAGGGTTTGAACCGCATGGGTCCACTTTCACTTTTTTTTTTTCAGTAATAAATACAACAGTACTACAAGATCTGCAGCTAGTTGAACCCATGGATGTGGAACCTCAGAGAAGGAGGAACCATGGAGAGGGAAGGCCAGGTACAAAGTTATGCACAAATTTTTCACTTTGCAGAGGTTGTTTCCCCTAACCTCCATATTGTTCAAGGGCCAACTGTACATAGATTTTCCATATCCCTGCCCTTATAAATGCATAGGCTCTGGTATTATCAGTACCCCCGATCACAGTGCAACATTAGTTACAATCAACAAATGCATATTGACCCAAAGTTCTTAGTTTTCATTAAGGTTTATTCTTGGCTTTGTACATTTTATGGTTTTGAACAAATACACATGAGGACATGTATTCATCATAATAGTATCATAAAGAGTAGTTTCACTACCTTAAAAATCCTCTGTGGTCTGTCTATTTATCTTTCCTGTTTCCCAAACCGCAGAAACCATTGTTACTGTTTGCTTTTTCCAAAATATCATATACTTAGAATCATGCAGTAGGTAGCCTCTTCAGGTTGGCTTTTTCTGAAGTTTTTATTAGGCTTTATGGTTCCTCCATGTCTTTCCATGGATGATAGATCATTTCTTCTTAGCTTTGAATTCCATTATCTACATGTACCACAGTTATCCATTCATCTACGGAAGGACGTCATGGTTGCTTCCCAGTTTTGACAATTGTGAGTAAAACTGCTGTAAATATCCCCCTACAGAATTTTGTGTGTACATGTTTTCAAATCCTTTGGGTAATTATCAAGGAACATGATTGTGGGACTGTATGATAAGGGAAAGTTTAGTTTTGGAAGAAGCTTTCTACTGTGTTACACCGTGGCCGTAACAATTCTGCATTCTCAGCAGCAATGTATCTTGAGTTCCTGTTGCTTACATCATCAGCATTTGGTATTGTTAGTGTTCCAGATTTTCTAGGTTCTAATAGGTATGTAGTGGTGTATCATGGCTACTTTTGCTTGCATTCCCCTTAAGACATGTGATGTAGGGCATCTTGCTGTGCTGTGTCACTCAGTCTGATCTGACTCTTCTTGGCCCCATGGACTGTAGCCCGCCAGGCTCCTCTGTCCATGGGGATTCTCCAGGCAGGAATACCGGAGTGGGTTGCCCTGCTTCTTCCTGGGGATCTTCCCAATCCAGGGATCAAACTTAGGTCTCCCACATTTCAGGTGGTTTCTTTACTATCTGAGCCACAAAGGAGCCCATTGGGTATCTTATTTCCTGTCTATAAATCTTCTTTGGTAAGATATCTGTTAAGGGCTTTGACTAATTTTTAATAGTGTTGTTTATTTTTCTTTTGGTGTGTTATATGTTCTTTATATGTTCTGGATAACCAGATGTGTCTTTTGCAAATAATTTCTTCTAATCTATGGCCTGTCTCTTCATTCTCTTGAAAATGCCTTTTGCATAGTAGACTTTTTTAAATTTTAATGAACTCAAGTTTATTATTTCTTTCATAGATCATCCCCCTGCTATTGTATTTTTTAAAAATCATCACCATACATAAGGTAATTCAAGTTTTCTTATATTTTATCTTCTTGGAGTTTTGTAGTTTTGCATCTTACATTTAGGTCTGTGATCCATTTGAGCTAACTTTTGTGACTAATAGATCTGTATCTAGATTTATTTACATGTGTATGTGAGTGGATATCTAGTATGTGGATATCTAGTTCTTCCAGCACTGTTTGTTAAAAAGATTACACCTTTGTTCTATTTTACTACCTTTATTCTTTTGTTAAAGATTGAGTTTATTTCTAGGATTTATAATCTATTTCATTGATCTACATATGTTCTTTTGACAGTATTATACTGGCTTTGAATAGTATAACTTCAGAGTAAGTCTCGACATTGGGTAATGTCAACCCTCAATTTTTCTCTTATACTTTAATATTGTATTAGCTATTCTGGATTTTTTTTTGCCTCTCTATATAAACTTTAGAATCAATCTATAAAATAACTTACTAGGATTTGGATTTGGGTTGCATTGAATCTATAGATCAAGTTGGGAAGAACTGACATCTTGACAATATTGAAACCTTTGATCCAGGAACATTGATTATCTCTCCATTTATTTAGTTTTTTTAAATGTCTTTCATTAGAGTTTTATAGTTGTTCATCTTTTACATATTTCATTAGTTTTATGCCTAAGTATTTTGTTTTGGAGGGTGCTAAAGTAAATGCTATTGTAATTTTAATTTCAAATTCCACTTGTTTACCACTGATATATAATAAAGTGATGGAATTTTGTATATTAATCTTGTATCCTGCTTGCTATAATCACTTTTTAGGGTTTCTTTTTTCTTTTTGGTCAATTTCATTATATTTTCTACATAGAAAACACATATAAACATAATTGAATATATTATTGCTATTATTACTTTTAGCAAACTCTTATCTGTTAGATCAATTAAGAATAAAAAAATACAGATTTTATTTTACCTTTGCTTATTCCTTCTCCAATTGGTCCTTTCTTTATACAGATCACGTTTCTGACATATAATTTTCCTTCTAAAATATGTCTTTGAAACTTTATTATGAGGCAGGTTAATTGATAACAAATTACCTCAATTTTTCTTTGTCAGAAGAAGTCTTAATCCTCTAATTTTGAAGAATAATTTTGCCAGGTACAGTATTCTAGCTTGGTGGATATGTCTCTCAAAACTTCAAATATTTCACCCCGCTCTCTTCTTGCTTGTATGATTTCTAAGAAAAATTTAGGTTTACTTCTTATCTTTGCCCCTCTGTAAGTAAGGTCATTTTTCTGTCTTCTGACTTCTTTTAGGATTTTTTCCTTTATCCTTGTTATTCTATTGTTTGCACAAATGCCTAGGTGTTTTTATTTTTTTTTGCCTCTATCTTGCTTATTATTTTGGGAATTCCTGGATCTGTGGTTTGGTTTCTTACACTATTTTGATGAAATTCTCAGTCAGTTTTGTTCCCAGCATATCTACTGTTCCCTTCTCTCTTTCTTCTTTTTCTGATGTTCCTATCACATGTATGCTATTTCTTTTATAGATTTCCCACAGGTCTTGGATATTCTGTTCTCTTGTTGGTGGGGTTTTCCAGTCTTTCTTTTTCTTGCTTTTGTTTCAGAGATTTCTACTGAGATATTCTCAAGCTCAGATTCTTTCTTCAGCTCTGTCCAGTCTACTAATAGATCATCAAAGGCATTCTTCATTTCTATGCAGTGCTTTTGACCTCTAATATTTTATTTTTGGTTCTTTCACAGAATTTACATCTCTCTACTGTAATTCCATGATTGAGTCTTATATTCTACTTTATCCTTTAGAATCCTTAGCATATTAATTATAGTTGCCTTAAAATTCCAGTGGGATAATTCCAACGTCACAATCATATCTGAGTCTGGTTTTGATGTTTGCTTTATCTCTCTGAACTGTGTATTTAACCTTTTAGTATTCCTTGTAATTTTTTCTTGATAGCTGGACATAATGTCTTGGGTAAAAGGAAGTGCTGCGAATGTGCCTTTAGAGATGCGGCGATAAGGTGTGGGGGAAGGGGTTGCCTTCTATAGTCCTCTGATTAGGGCTCAGTCTTAGTGAGCCCTATGCCTCCGGACTGTGAACCTCACAAGTGCTTTCGGTCTGCCACTTCCTACTCATGTGGAACAGAATGGATCTAGTAGCCTGGGACTGGTTATTGACCTGCCTCTGCATGGACGGCTAGAGACATTTTGAGTTAGATTTTCACCTTCCCCAATGTTATTTAAGTTCTGATAAAATCCCAACCGCTTAGGCTCTGGTTAAGTAGTTTCTCTTGAGGATAGATAGACTTTGTTAAGAAGAAGAGAAAACTCTGCTGCATTTTAAAATGATTCCTTTAACTCTTCCTCTTCAGAAACATAAAGGGATGTTTCTCTGCTTATTCACTGTGACAATTTGCTAGAGCTCCAGAAAGTAAAACACAAAAGTTTGCCTACCCCTTCACCACCAATCCCTGCCACAACTGGGTCACTCTGGAGTTTTTATGTGAGACTTGTCCACACTGAACCTCCAGTAATTCCTCAATTACAGTTCATTGGCATTCATTCCCATGGAATTCCTGGTAGCTCAGCTGGTAAAGAATTCTCCTGCAATGCTGGAGACCTGATTCAATTCCTGTTTCAGGAAGATGTGCTGGAGAAGGGATAGGCTATCCACTCCAGTATTCTTGGGCTTCCTTGGTGGTTCAGCTGCTAAAGAATCCACCTGCAATGTAGGAGACCTGGGTTCAAGATCTGGGTTGGGAAGATCTCCTGGAGAAGGGAATGGCTACCTACTCCAGTACACTGACCTCGAGAATTCCATAGACTGTATAGTCCATTGGGTCACAAAGAGACGGACACAACTGAGCAACTTTCACTTTCCCGTGGAGGTTTTCCCTCATGGATTTCTGTTCTGGTAAGTTGTGATGCTCTGTATTTGCCTGTTTGTCTCTCCAGTTTTGAGAGCAGTTTTGGGCCTTTTACCTCATTCCCTTACATATTTAAGAATAATTATTAATTTATTTATTACTTTTTCTGTTCACTTAGCTTTTTACTTGTTAGGATGGTCTGGTGACTTCCAAGATTACTACACACTGTGCTGGAAATTGAAAGTCCTTTTAATTTTTTAAATTCACTTTAACAAGAAAAATCTGTGTCTAATTATAGATAAAAAGGAAGACTTGTATTATATAGTCAGGAAATATATATATATATATATATATATATATATATCATAAGAAACAAATTTGGAGCTACTTTGTAACACACTTCTATCCGTGAAAAGTAGAGCAAAGACATCTAACTAGCGCTGCCTGTGCCATTTTGCTTCTAACATCAGTTTCTTTCTCAAGAAGGCTCATCTCTATAAGAAGTGTAAAAGATACAAGTGAGTAATAAAAGATCATGCTTTTTACTGACATCTATTGCTCAGATTTATTGTTAAAAGTGCTAGCAGGACATAAGAAACTTTTAGATAACTACAAGTGAAATGGATGATCTTTATATACTTTAACCAAACCTATTTAAAGAGAGAATTGAATTTGGAAGGATGGGGTATATGTAATTGCTCTTCTGAGCACAATTCATCTCATCTAATAGTGCAGTTAATTCTATCACATTCCCTTAGCAATAATTAGTGCTGAGTATTGAAGAAATCCCAATCTCCCATGCATAATTCAGGAAAACAAACAGGGTCTTTTAGAGTTTCTTTAGTATGAAGTCTAGGTCTAGATTTACTTTTATAAACTCAGTGTTCCCACTTCATTGATACATAAGAAATACATTCATCTATCTGCAATTCAAGAACTAGGTGATTTATCCTTTACTTTCCTGCTTTATGATTTTGTAGTATTCCTTTTATAGAAATACCAACACTCAGCACAGATGGACAATCCAAATTTTTATACCAGCAAGCACATTCTTCTAGGTATTTATTAGACACATTTAAAATATGTATACCCATGGTGGATTCATGTCAATGTATGGCAAAACCAACACAATAAAGTAAAGAAAATTAAAAAAAAAGATTTATCCTATAAAAAATAAAATAAGATAAAGCACATTAGCTTTTTCTCTTCTAGCATAGTGAAATTATGTCTACCAATTCCTTCACTGTCAGAAAAAGCATAGTAGACATACAGTGGAAGTTGGATTAAGTAAATCTGTTTCAAATGCTGCCTTTTACTCTTTGTATAATTTTGGACAAACTATACATCTTCTCTCAGGATATCGTTGTTAACTGTAATTAAGCCCCTATGTGATTTACCCCAGAGGATGATTATAATTTTCAACAATTTTGGAAATAAGTCAAAGTCTTTGCATTTGTTCCTGACCTTTTATTACTCAGTGAATTGATGCTAAAATTCAGAACTTCATCTCACCATTTCATTGGTCATTAAAGATGTGGCTTTTAACCATGGGCACAATAGTTGCCCTTCTCTGTGTCATTGGCTTCAAGCTCACCTCTTCTCTCTGCTCATTAGCTAATTAGCTACTCACATGCTGCTGCCACTCCCTATGTTTGGCACCAGGCCTCTCACAGTAAGATGCTTAGGGCTAAGAAACTAGGTGCGCCAACTACTCGTCAGATTTTCCCAACTACCTGGGCATGGGATTTTTCTCTTGCACATTTCTATGGTAGTGTTTCTCACCTTCCCAAGGTCATAAGGTCTATCAGTATGGTTACTTTGTTGTCACACTAGAAAAGTTGTCCTTGACCTCAATGGAGCTTTAAAAAGCTGATGCCCTCTCCCCCCAGACTCTGGTTTCATCGATCTGGAGTGTTTTGTAAAACTCTCTGGGACATTTTAATGCACTTATAAAGACAGAGAACCACTAATCTAGAAGACTCTGGAAGGTCTGAGGACAAGAGATACTGTGCTATCATTTCTTAAAGAAACTAAATATATTTTTATATTTGCATAAAATTTCCAGTTTCCAAGCACAGGAGATTATTGAAAGATGCCTACTGCTTTCCCCACAAACTGAAGTGGATAGAAACTATTTTGTTTTAGAATGTGTTCACCCTTTGATTCACTCAATAGCAGTAATTGATTATAACTGGTATATAGAAGCAGACCCCTATGTTATATTTAGGCCTACTGGGACTTTTGAGATCCCTAGA
Source organism: Antilocapra americana (assembly GCA_007570785.1). Taxonomy (NCBI): domain Eukaryota; kingdom Metazoa; phylum Chordata; class Mammalia; order Artiodactyla; family Antilocapridae; genus Antilocapra; species Antilocapra americana. Next base: position 19,707,317 of record ML664199.1, read on the forward strand.
GAAAGAGAGGGCTTCCTTTGTGGCTCACATGGTAAAGAATGGTTGGATGGCATCACCAACGTGATGGATATGAGTTTGAGTAGGCTCTAGGAATTGGTGATGGACAGGGAAACCCAGCATGCTGCAGTCCATGGGGTTGCAGAGAGCTGGACATGAGTGAGCAACTGAACTGAACTGAAGAGAAACACTACATAAGATAAAGTTGATTTCTGAGCTGCTAACATTGGAAACTAAGGCAGGATGTGGCATAATACATATATATGTGTGTGTGTGTTAATAATGACATGAAATAGTCATATTCTTTGCTAATGTTTGTTGGAGATAATCAAGGGCTGAGGAGGCTTGTGAAGAGATTTCAATTACATAGATTTTTAAACAGTGTTCATTCATGTGCTAAATGTTGATACATCCAGTTCCTCACTGGTATGTGTGCCACATTGTGCTGTGTGTGCTGTGCTAAGTCTCTTCAGTCATGTACAACTCTTTGCGATCCTATGAGCTGTAGCCGCCAGACTCCTCTGTTCATGGGATTCTCCAGACAAGAATACTGGAGTGGGTTGACATGACATCCTCCAGAAGATCTTCCCGACCCAGGGATCTAATCTGCACTTCTTATGTCTCCTGAATTGGCAGGTGGGTTCTTTACCATTAGCTCTATCTGGGAAACCCTGAATGGTAAGTCACAATGTTCTTTAAAAACAGATATAAATGCATATAGGGCATTAGGCTGACAAAATGATGAGCTTGAGGAATGCCAATATGATATGATGATTCTGAGACCTATCTGGGCCTGGATGCCCTTCCCATCTTGAGAAAAAAAAGTCTAAAATGGGAGATTTTCTACTTACAGGTTTTTCTCAGAGAGATTCAAAGAGCAGACATGTGTCATGTGGGAACATTGATTAACCCGTCAGTACCAATTGTAATGTCACACTTTAGTCTTTAATCTAGCAGAACCCTGGAATGTGAGGGAATAGAGCAAGGAGGGAGACACTTGGATTGGGAGTTTGGATACAAGAAAGGCTCAGAATAGAGGCCATACATCAGAGAGAGTACCAGACAGTCCCTGACAGCAGTGGGCAGGGTGGGGAGGAGTGGGGAGTATGTCAAGGGAGATGATTAGGAACTCTGGGATCTGAGCAAGCAAATCTCAGAATAAGGCTTGGGGGTACAGAGTGAGAGAGAAGGAAAGGAAAGAATAACCTACTACTTTATATTTAAAGGTAGCAATACATTATGAGGGAGAAAATAATGTAAAAGTTCACTATCTAATAACAGTTCTTGGTATCCATTATTGCCTGTAATTGTGAGTAAGAATTTTATGACAGAGAGAGAGAGATGGAGAGGAAGATTGAGAGAATATGAATATAGGCACGTCTCAGGCATAGTTCAGAGAAGGCGATGGCACCCCACTCCACTACTCTTGCCTGGAAAATCCCGTGGATGGAGCAGCCAGGTAGGCTGCAGTCCATGGGGTCGCTAAGAGTCAGACACAACTGAGCAACTTCCCTTTCACTTTTCACTTTCATGCATTGGAGAAGGGAATGGCAACCCACTCCAGTGTTCTTGCCTGGAGAATCCCAGGGACGGGGGAGCCTGGTGGGCTGCTGTCTATGGGGTCACACAGAGTCAGACACGACTGAAGTGACTTAGCAGCAGAAGCAGCAGGCATAGTTGCCTTGGGGTTAAGAAAAAATGTACACTTCCCTTCAATTAAAAAATGGCTTTTCCTCTCTTTGAGTCAACACTATTCCATCCTTGTCTGCTTATCCATTCTCATCCTGATGTCTATTCTAGCTGATACTGGATCCCAGCTCTAAACCATACTCTCCTTGAGAATGGTGGCATCTCATTCATCTTTTATTTCCCAGGTCTTACATAGTCCCTGACATAAAAGAGGCTTTCAGGAAATACTGACATTAAGTAAACTGAAAGTGCCCTATCTGCAGCTAATCTCCTGATTTTTCAAGCTGAGTAAAATTAGCCATAATCATTGTTTTCCTATAACAGCACACATTGCAGGTAAGCCTCAGGCAAAGCACTGTCATTCCACAAAGAGCCATCATTTTGGTTACCAACTGTATTTGCATCTATTAATTCAAGATGGCCTAATTAAAGTGGCAAATATGTTTGAAAGCATAGTAAAGTAACAGCCATGAATAATCATTTTGCTTCCTGTCATATTAATATAGAGAAAAGGGGACACATTATTTTTTCCTGAGATAAAATGCTTGATCTCAATGTCAGTGGTTTCATGTATTAAAAATCTCAACATTAATATTGAAAAAGAGCATCATTGAATGTATTAGCAATCTGGACCACAGGAGAACTTACAAGTTGCTGCTAAATATATGATATGTTTTCATAATTATAATCAGCTAAACTGCTTAAGTGAGTGATTCTGCTTAAATTAGGAAATTAAAATTTTGAATTATTTTTCTGCAAATTTGCTGCTGCTTCTAAAGGAAGCTAAAGGCTTGTTGGATGCCAAAATTCTTCATAGCCACTGATTGTGTGCTATTTACAGTCAATTTATAATTTGCCTAGCTGCTTCCAGTAAAATATTAATGCGATCAAACTGAAACCATTTTCTCTCACATTCATTTCTCATCCTGGGTCAGGCTGTAAAGCTCTTTTTTTTTTTTTTTTTAAATAAGCCACACTGTTTAACTGTCTAAATGTAAGTTTGAAATCCCATCCTAAGGTGGTCAAGAGATTTTTTTGGGGGGGGGGATTGGGACTTCCTCATCTATATGATTTACAGCAAAGTACATATTGTTGATATACTTTTATGTTCTAGCACATTTGTACTAGGCAAGTGTAGATAAAGGGTAAGGAATAAAGTCTCTGACACTTACAGTGTGATGGGGAGACAATAACACACTTAAATAACACACTTACAAGGAATAATAATATGAAACAACATACTCTTAAAAAAGTGCTACCAGCCATCATTTTCTCAAGAGGAGTGGTTTTCACTAGAGACTGGGGCAGTGTCAGAGTGCACAGGGTTAAAGAGCAGGTAAATGAGGAAAAATAGTACCTTTAAAACTTTCCTCCCCTTCAAGGGACTCTGATCCTGCCCCTTAATCAAAAGTAGAGAGCTATTGTAAAAGCAGTTTAATAAGAGGGCCATATTATTTACATTGAAAAGACCAAGTATCAAATTAGAGAATTTGGTTGTAGTTGAGATGAAATTATTAAGACTAGAAATCAGATAGGCAGAAAACTTAAGGGCGGGACATTCCAGCTGCAGGGGGAAAAAAAGGAGAACAAAAAACAGAATGACGACAATTACAAATCCAAGAAGAAACATTTGGGTATGGTTATGACCTGGAATAAAGGAATAGAAGCAGGTAAATAAAAATGATGAAATTAGTTTGGCACAAATAGATTTACAGTATTATTGATATTCAAAGATTTGAGGTTTTATCTCAAAAATAAATTACATGAAGGCTTAGGTGGTAATGGTGGAACTTTGGTTCTCAGACATCACAGAGATTAGACAGGATCCAGGAATTTTTTCTTGGATGTGCTAGAAAAATCCTAAACTTCCTTGGTGGTCATCAGAGATTCCACATTTAGTATCAAGAGAAGCCCAAAACTCACTTCATACTCTGTCCCACCACGTGTGATAACTAAATGAGGTACTGGCTTCTCCATTCTGTGCAGCACATAGATCTCACTAGTTAAAAATAGCTCCTCACTTCATTCACACAAATAGTCTAATCAAACATGATGCATAAACCAATGTGTTACCAAACAACCTTTTGGTTTAAACCTCACTTGTTAAATCAAAATAAAACAATCACCAAAGCTATATCACTTAAGAAACAAATTCTATGGGTCTCCCTGAGCAGAAATGTAAAAGGCTAGCTTAGGGTGTTTCAACAGTAAAGCTAAAACATTTTGAACAAGATAATTTTTCATCATACGTGTGTGTGTGTGTGTGTGTGTGTGTGTGAGGGGTGTCCTGTACACCGTAGGATGCTGAGCAGTATCTCTGGTATTTAGTAAATGTGTTACTCGACACTGCCAGGGTATGACAATCAAAACTGTCTCCTGATATTTGCAAATGTTGTCTCATGGGTAAAATCACCCTGGCTGACAATCACTGGGCAAGATAAAGAAAAAAAAAGAAAACATCAATCTAGGCAATATTCTGAGTTTATGTGTTTACGTGTTTCGTTCACTCCTGAAGCAGATTGTAAGTGTTTTTCTATTAAGGTTGGTGCAAAAGTAACTGCGGTTTTGCATTGCTAAACACTGTTGTTTAACACTGGAATACAGTCTTAAATAAATATGGTTCTGTTCTACATCATTTTAATGCGCATTTCTTGCTTTGTATTTTTTGCTAATGACTTTTCCTTGCTATTTATTTAGTATTTATTTTAGACTAGGGAAATGATATTAGACAAAAAGTAAATTCAAACGATTTTCTTAATCAAATTCAAACTGGATTGTAAAACAGGAGATAACTCACAACATCAACAACGCATTTGGCCCAGGAACTTTTAACAGATGTACAGTGCAGTGGTGGTTCAAGAAATTTTGCAAAGAAGACAAGAGCTTTGAAGAAGAGGAGTACAGTAATGGGCTATCAGAAATTGACAACAGTTGAGAGCCATCATCAAAATTGATCCTCTAGCCACTACATGAAAAGGTGCCAAAGAGCTCAACGACAACCTTTGGCATTTGAAACAAATTGGAAAGGTGAAAAAGCTTGATAAGTGGGTGCCTCATGAGCTGTCCAAAAAAAATAATGTCGCTTAGAAGCATCATCTTCTCTTACTCTATGCAACAGCAACAAGCTATTTCTTGATTGGATTATGACATATGACAAAAATGGATTTTGTATGACAACCAGAGATGACTAGCTCTGTGATTGGACCTAAAAGAAGCTCCAAAGCACTTTCCAAAGTCAAACTTGCACCAAAAAAGTCATGGTTACTATTTGATGGTCTTCCTCCCACTACAGCTTTCTAAATCCAAGCAAAACCATTACATCTGAGAAGTATGCTCTGCAAATCAATGAAATGCACTGAAAACTTCAATGCCTGGAGCTGGCATTAGTCAACAGAAAGGGCCCAGTTCTCCATGACCACTCCCAACTGTTGTGTCACATAACTGATGCTTCAAAAGTTGAACAAATTGAGATATGGGATTTTGTCTGATCCTCCATATTCACCTGACCTCTCACCAACTGAAGCACAGATTTATACGCTACAGGAATAAACAAAATTATTTCCCATTGACAAAAATGTGTTGATTTTAATGGTTTCCTATGTGTTTGAATTTAGTTATAGTGATTTAAAACTCATGGTCTGAAACCTCAATTACTTTCTCACCAACCTAAAGACAAATGATCTTTGTATAATTTCAGCCTCCAAAGAGAAGGGTACAATTCTCAAAGAGGTCCAGGATGAGACAAATAAGGTGTCACCATCTGGAGGTGCGTGATAGAGGTTTGACAGAGTTTTTTCTTTAACAATCCACTTTACAGCCCTCTATTACCCTTAAAAATACAGAAGAGCTTAGTAATGGGCTCTGCGTTAATAGCTTCCAGGTCTTCACCACAATCTACATTATTAGAACAGATGTTCTATGAAGTGGATTTAGATGAATGTTCTGGTATGCAGCCTGAGCAGAGAAGCAGCAGTTTATTTTCCTTTTGTTGAAGAATGAGTTCTTGTGTCATCTGACAAGAAAGCAGTTATGCAGCATCATTTGAGACTTTGGAGGCCAGACATCTGAAGATGTGAGATGAATAAGAATAACTGTAGCCATATGAAATGGGACGAAGATGACACTGCAGAGCCAGCACTGACAATTCCCTGATCTTTATAAGAAGAACAGACCTCAGAGGCTTCTAGTGTCTATGTTCATTAACCAAGTTGCTCTTTAATTTGCATAGAGATTACTCAACTATCTCTACAGTATTATTCCACGTGCAACAGGGAACGTTAGTCATAGCATGTACTTTCCCTAGGCACACTAGTAGGAAAACACAGATGATCTATTTTTATTCCGAAGCACCTTGGCCAATGTACTCAGTCTGGTTCATTGTGCTTTTAGGGCTTACGCAGTGGGATTTATCACAAGCCAATATTAAAGTAATATTTGAATTGATGGTTTTCTTTTAATATCCTGGGTTTCCTCCACTTCATATGTAATAGCATCATCTTGATGAGATAAGGAAATATGGTATAAAAGTTAATATAATATGCAAAACTGACACTATGAGTTTCCCCACTGTTTGAAATGATGTCATGATAAATATCAATATTATAAGAGGATTTCTGGATGTGTCTGGTTTAAGTGAAATCTTTCCATGAAAGATAAGATGGCTTAGTGTGAGATAGCATCTGAAAATTGGATTTAATCCATCCTGTTCTCAAATACTGATACAAATCTGCATGTAATATATTTGCATATTATCATAGGCACTGTGGAAATTGTTAGAACTAGCTGATCATGGTTTCCTCCCTTCTTGTTAATATATACTTATATATAATATAATCTTTAACTTCCCTCCTAGCCTCCTACACCCAGAAATCCATCTTGGCCAGCCTAAAATAAGAACCACATCTAATAGATCTTTCACAAACTTTCATCTCTGTCTTATTTATCTTCTTCCTTTTCAAGACATGGTACCCTAACCTAAATTCTGATTAGCCTAAGGATTTCTTTCTCCATCATGCACAAACCCTTTCTCTATCTTCTGTGTCTTCTTTAAGTGTGATGTCACTTGACATGAACAGATACTTGGCTTTCTCTCTTGAGGGCACTTCCTATCAGGACTCTGATGGAAAGAATCCTGTTCAATTCTTTGAATTAATACAGAATTTTATCGCTACCCATCTAAATTTCCAGTTTTGGTATTAGTTCATTTACACCATGCTTTCTGCATTCTTGTTTTAATTACACCCAAAACTTCAATGAAAGATCTATTTCAATATCAATTTTTATTAAAAGGAAAAAAGTTCTATGTGTTTTTTATTGCAAATTTAATAGTAGCAACAACACAGGATTGTTACCTCTATAAAGCTAACTTGTTTGGAGAGTGCAAAAACAGACATATGGCATCAAGAAATGGGGGAGATTTTATCTCCCAATTTATATTGAATTTCACTGTCTGAAGTTGCTATTGCTCTGGCAACCAAATTTTGAAGAACAGATGTCAAAACCTTAAGACTATAGAGAAGAGGAGAATCAGAATGTGGTTGCATCTAGAACATATGTCAAATAAGAAAACTGTATTCAAGGGTTATGCTTTTTTCTATTTAGCTATATTTCTATCTATAAAATTTAGATATGTATTTCTCTGTGTATAAGCAGGCAAGAGCACTACCAATAATTAGGAAAATAAAAAAAGAAGCTGTATCAAGGGCAGGTAGGAAATAGAAGTTGGCTAAGAATAGTAACCAGGTAGGAAAGGGTTCAAGAAGTAGCTCCATGTGATGGCTCATCTACATGTAGTAAGACGAGAGTTTACAACACAGATACTTACTAATTAAGAGAATAGCTGTAGAGGGCCATTTACTGCCCTGCTGGTCAGATGGGCTTGCCACGTCTGTGAACTGAGAGGTGTCATTCACTTCACATCCCTGCTGCCATCCCACTGTCGAGGGGAGCCTACTGCCTCCATGGGGTGCACCAAAGCTGTGAGCTCCAGGCTAATGTGGGGAAGGAGCCACCAGACTGGCCTCAGCATCTGCAGGGATACGTCTGAGCTGTGGTGGTAGAGCTGTAAGTCCCTTTTAATAGATCCTCCTCTTTTGAAAGATAGAGCCTCTGGATGAATGTGCTAGCAACAGTGAACTGCTAATCAGTCACATCGAATAGAGGGGAACATTCTTTGGATATATTTAGGAGAAATCTGGCCAGGTACCAGATAAGAAGTTGGAAGTGGCGGGAAGAGTGAACAAAAGGAAAATTTTCCTTAATTTTGTGCGAAGACTGAAGCCTTATGGTGGTTTATTTACTTACTGAAATTCTAGGTCATGGTGTAAAGCAAGCATTTTCAACAGGAAAGTTGAAGTTAGCAATTTTCAGCTATGAAAATTAAAGACATTAATAGCCATCATCAAAACTAAAGGTCTGTCATAAGAAAGCTAGATTAGATCATCCTTGGACCCATTCAAGGAATTGCCCCTGTATTGAGCCATGTGATTTAGGAGGGCCTGCACATCACACACGCAAGTGCTAGTGAATACACAGGCACCCCTGTCACTCAGAATCTGGCGTGCACTGCTGGCACAGTTCAACCCATAACCCACACATTTGTTTTTAACTATCTCTTCCAGGTCTCTAGGAAATTCTTCACCATATCCTTGCCCTATATTTTGAAAACAAATGTCAACTGTGGCTAAAGGTTCTGAAAGTTTAGAATGTGTTACCAACCCCATTGTAGGTCACTTTGTCATTGTTCAGTAGCTCAGCCGTGTCTGACTCTTTGTAACCCCGTGGACTGCAGAGAGGCTGCCCTGTCCTTCACCATCTCCCAAAGTTTGCTCAGACTCATGTCCATGGTTTAGATTCTGTTACCAACCCCTTTGTAGATCACTGTGTGTGTGCATTAAGTTATTTCAGCCATGCCTGACTCTTTGTGACCCTATGGACTGTATTGTAGCCCTCCAGGCTCCTCTGTCCTTGGGATTCTCCAGGCAAGAATACTGGAGTGGGTTCCCATGCCTTCCCCATTGTAGATCACTGCTTTGAAGCAAAAAAGAGAATTTCAGCTGTGGAAACACAGGTAAAAGCAGAAAAATTTTAACCTGTAAATCCTTCTCCAATAGAAAGAATGCAATAACCTCTTACAGAATGAAGTAACTTTGGCTGGTTAAATATTTTTTGTTTTGTTTTGCTTGCTTCTTTTTCCAAACTGTGGTTCCAGAGATAATTATCAAAATAAAACAATTAGATTTATTTTAGACAAGATATGAGATTCAATAGAAAAAAATTAGACAAGAATTATCATCAAAGAGTGAATCATTATCTTTGGCAGAAACTAAAGTTTAAATTTGCACTATTCACATTATTTGGTATAATCTTAATTTACTTTTAATAATATCATTAAAACCTTAGCAAAAAAAGTTATCAGACTGAGTGGAAAAAATGCAACATACATAACATTCCAATAAAAGCAAGATAATTAGAACAAGGAAATGAACACCATACCCATGACTATGAAGAATAAGATTAATGTACAAATAATCTCAACACTGATTTCTATAGAGAATAATCTTTTCTGGCAATTATAGATCAAAGTATATGAAGAGAAACTGGAACAAATTGGGCACCATACCGCTATTTTCATTTTCTTCATAATATCCTAGTATTAAAATTTTGAAGGAAGAATGCAAGCAATAATCTATGAAACTATATACTGCTTGAAGAGATGGTAAAAATGGCAAACTAAGATAAGCAATTTGTAAGATAAAATTTAAATGCTTTTCAGTATTTTCTATGATGATGATGCTATACTATTTGCTACCCCATCAAAATGTTTGAGCATATTATTTAAAATCTATAATTCCTTTTTAAACCTAACATTTAATTTAAGAATTTTATTGACAGTTCCACTGACCACTGTCTCAGCAGGTTACAGTTTTCCATGTTGGATTATAAAATAACTAAGAACTATAATAACTTAATAACTTCTCTGGTGGCTTAGACATAAAGTGTCTGCCTACAATGCAGGAGACCTGGGTTTGATCCATGGGTGGGGAAAATCCCGTGGATAAGGAAATGGCAACCCACTCCAGTACTCTCGCCTGGAAAATCAAATGGACAGAGGAGCCTGGTAGGCTACAGTCCATGGGGTCGCAAAGAGTTGGACATGACTAAGTGATGTCACTTTTCACTTTCATAATAACTTAATAAGAGCCTTTGGGGGCTGCGGGCCGACAAACATGAGAGAACGTCTTAGAGCCATCAAATAACTTCATCTTCCTGGTGATTCCATGACTCTACATTTGTCAAATTCATCAAGCATACTCTTAAAAAGTGTATCACTTTTTGCAAAGTCTACCTCAATAAAATGAACGTTAAAAAAGACCGCAACATCTGTTTTTTGAGCTCTAGTACAAAAACATAATAATACACTTTTATTTCAGTAAATGATCTAAACATCATTTGAATGTTTTTAAAGTTGTCTAATGTGGTATTACTTCAAGAAAAAAAATACATTAAAATTATTTGTAAGAACAGTTAATGATGTTGATAAAATGATGGCTAAGACTGCACTGAATAAGCATTATATTTATGAATTATGTCCATCTTAATTTATTAATCATCCAAATGCCACTGAGCCATGAATAATTAGATATCCAGAGAAGCATATGAAATTAAGTTTGTTTATATTAGTAGTTTACATTTTGCTTTCAGTCCACTAAAAATAGTATTGTAATACACACATTTCCATTTTCCATTATGTAGACATATTTTTCATAACAAAATATTTTGTGTATCAACTTTGCCATTGCATTATAGTTTTCAGACAAAGGGCATGTGATCTTCGATGTGTTCTCATGCCACAGATCCTGCAGAAACATTAGAATTGGGTCTGAGGCTATTGATTAATGAAACGATTTACCTTAATATATTAGGCTAGATTATTATTAGTGAAGTAATTTCAATTCCAACATCAAAAAGAACATGTTAGCCAGTAGTGCTGCCCCAAACTAGAAAAGAAAAACTTTTAGGCTGTATATGTGCTGTAACTAGAAGGGTTCAAATTCAGATTGAACAGTTGTCTGAGAAGGGTGATTTAGAGGAAATTTTTTGTACTAGAATAAGGTTGATAAATAGAATATTTTAAACACCGAACTACCTTTTGTGTGCATTAATATTTATTATTTATTGATCACTGTTGTAAACACTTCTTAGTAATTCTTTTTTCTTTTTTTTTTTTTTACAGATTTTAAGGTAATTTCCCCATTTCCATCCTATAGAGAAGGAAGCCCACATTAAGAGAAATTAAATAATTTTCTCAAGATTAGCTTGCCAGGATATTCAGAGTCTGGATTTGACTTTTGGTCTATCAGCTCCAGTAACAGTGCTATTATTCACTACATAATAATGCCTTTCATTTATTTCTCAATTTGAAACCAATATTTCTCTAAAAGACATCATAGCTTTCTGTCAACACCTTACCATATCTTCTGAGTGCTTACCAGTTCCCTTTATGCCACCCCAATATCTAGCACATCTTCTAATATCTAGCACCTGCCTCTTGTTGTTAGATAACTTTCTTTTACCCAGGAATTAGTTCTGCATACATGGGTGGTAGGTTAGAATTACCAGGGAACAAATGCTCTCTGAGGCTATCGATATTTCTCCCAGCAATGTTGATTCCATGTTGTGCTTCATCTAGCCCAGCATTTCTCATGATGTACTCTACATATAAGTTAAATAAGCAGGGTGACAATATACAGCCTTGACATAGTCCTTTTCCTACTTGGAACCAGTCTGTTCTTCCATGTCCAGTTCTAAGTGTTGCTTCCCGACCTACATAAAGGTTTCATCAAGAGGCAGGTCAGGTGGTCTGGTATTCCCATCTCTTTAAGAATTTTCCACAGTATTTTTGTGACCCACACAGTCAAAGGCTTTGGCATAGTCAATAAAACAAAAATAGATGTTTTTCTGGAACTCTCTTGCTTTTTTGATGATACAGCAGATGTTGGCAATTTGATCTCTGGTTCCTCTGCCTTTTCTAAATCCAGCTTGAACCTCTGGAAGTTCATGGTTCACATACTGCTGAAGCCTGGGTTAGAGAATTTTGAGCATTACTTTGCTAGTGCATGAGATGAGTGCAATTGTGCAATAGTTTGAGCATTCTTTGGCATTGCATTTCTTAGCCATTAAAATGAAAACTGACCTTTTCTAGTCTCTCAGCAATTTGGCCACTGCTGAGTTTTCCAAACTTGCTGGCATATTGAGTGCAACACTTTCACAGCATCATCATTTAGGGTTTGAAATAGCTCAACTGAAATTCCATCACCTCAGATATGCAGATGACACCACCCTTATGGCCAAAAGTGAAGATCTAAAGATTCTCTTGATGAAAGTGAAAGAGGATAGTGAAAAAGTTGGTTTAAATCTTAACATTCAGAAAACTAATATCATGGCATCTGGTCCCACCACTTCATGGCAAATAGATGGGGAAACAGTGGCTGACTTTATTTTGGGGGGCTCCAAAATCACTGCAGATGGTGATTGCAGCCATGAAATTAAAAGACACTTACTCCTGGGGAAATTATGACCAACCTAGATAGCCTATTAAACAGCAGAGACATTACTTTGTCACCAAAGGTCCGTCTAGTCAAGGCTATGGTTTTTCCAGTAGTCATGAATGGATGTGAGAGTTGGACTGTAAAGAAAGTTGAGTGCCAAAGAATTGATGCTTTTGAACTGTGGTGTTGGCAAAGACTCTTGAAAGTCCCTTGGGCTGTAAGGGAGATCCAACCAGTCCATCCTAAAGGAGATCAGTCCCTAATGTTCATTGGAAGAAGTGATGTTGAATCTGAAACTCCAATCCTTTGGCCATCTGATGTGAAGAGCTGACTCATTTGAAAAGACCCTGATGCTGGGAAAGATTGAGGGCAGGATGAGAAGGGGATAAAGGAGGATGAGATGGTTGGATGGCATCACTGACTCAATGAAGATGAGTTTGGGTAACCTCCAGGAGTTGGTGATGGACAGGGAGGCCTGGCGTGTTGCACTCCATGGGATGGCAAAGAGTCGGATATGACTGAGCGACTGAACTGAACTGAACTGAGTGCTCTCTGGGAACAGCCTCCTGACCAAGCACTGAAATGTATTATATGGTAAAGAACCTACCTCTTTACATCGTAATTCAGAAAACTCTGAGGTTTGTGCCCCTAGGATTTCACAGCAGAATTGGCCATCCATCAATTTACTTGGAAAGCAATATCTTAGTTTATATTATATAGTAAAATATACTCCATAAAACGTATTATAAATACATAAATGTGATGCCTTTATATAAAAGGATATTAATTAACTGGTCAGTGTGTATCATACAGTTCCTAGTTAGAACCTATGTAAATTTGCAATAATTCAAGTTATTAATTTCCTATTGTCAGTCTACAGCATGTTCAGGAATATGAAATATAAAATCTCTAACCACTCAAGTTAAAATTAACCAGGAAAATATCTTATCTTAATGAAGTTACTGGTAGCCCAACTGAAAAATATTTGAAAATACAACTTTGGCTATAACTGAAAAATAGGTCATCCATTAAAAATTTTAAGCCATAGGTTGAAATATGATAATAATTGACTGATGATCATTCTCCTTATTATAGGCATTGTATTACAGGTATGAAGTATTTTAAGCTTTTTATTTCTTGTATGCATAAAACTATTTCCTTTTCAAATATGCAGTATTAACTAACTGCATACTTATCAAATAATACCTAAATTTTAGAATAAAATTAGAATAAAAACAGAGCTTTATTTTAGAATAATAACAGGGCTTAAAGTTTCTGGTGTAGGGCTTTCCTGCTGGTTCAGCGGTTAAGAATCCACCTGAAAATGCTGGGGACACAGGTTTGATCCCTGATCCCAAAGGATCTCACAAGCTGCAGAGTAACTAAGCCCAAGAGCCACAACAAATGAGACCACACATCACAACTACTGAAGCCTGTGCACATAGAGGCTGTGCTCCGCAACAAGAGAAGCCACCACAGTGAGAAACTTGTGCACCACAACTACAGAGTAGCCCCTACTCGCGGCAACTAGAGAAAACCTATGCACAGCAATGAAGACCTAGCACAGCCAAAATAAATAAACAAATAAATAAATCTTTGAAAAAAAATGTGTCTAGAGTAGTGCTTGGTATAAGCTAGTGCTGAACAGTCATTACTTTCCTCCTCCCATTTCTGCTGATTATTTTTATTGTCAGTACATAAACATTTTAAAAAGAGCTATAGTTAGAAAATGAGATTATGTAATGAAACATGTTTGAATCAAAATATCTTTATATGCTCAGACATTTCAAGACGAAAAGCACTGAAAGACTCACAAAATTGTACTGGACCCAGTGAGTTCTCATTTTCCTAAAGGAGATGGTGTATGGTTCATAACTCTCAGGAGGTCCAGACAATGGCATTGAGACCCCAGGTGGCTCAAATAATGGAAGCAGAAATAGCAATAGAAAAAAATTAAACCAAGATTATCCAGATGGATATGACGGGAGGGCTCCAGATGTTCTGATCCTTCGATTCTCAGTGCTCACCAACACACCTCCATGCTGAATAAGGATGTTTTTCTTGGTGAAAACTAGGTATTTATTTTTAATTAGATATTTTTAAATGCATCATTTTAATGGTATCCTTTTAATTGCACATTTATCCATTCTCTATAAGCATTTTTGGAACACTCACCTTAGGGGTTAGTCCAATGTTTTGCATGAGACATATACACTGTGTTTGGGAAGACCAATTCTGTGGTATGTTAAGAGAATCATGAGAAAGTACAAAGTTCTGTGGACACATATGTTTGGAAATGCTGTGATAAGCAAATTCAGTCCATCTGTTGTTTAGTAATGATAATGAGTTGAGAGGAAGATATGAAAGATTCACAAAAGAGGAGGAAAAACAAACAAACAAAAAAAACAAAGATGAAAGCAACGTAGAACCAATATAAATAAGAATCTCTCAAGACTTGTGGTCCACATATCATACTTACATACCCTGGGAAATGTATACTAATGCTTCAGCACAAGCTTTAACATAATGTGATAATTATCTTAGCTTCCAACATTTTATTAATGAAGAAAATGGAAGAGTAAAAAGAAAGTTATTCTCCCTATTGAGTGTACTTGACAAAGAACTAACAATACTGTAGGTTCTATCTCCAAAGCCCTTAAAATCCTCCAAAACTGACTTGAAAGGCACAACAGGACATTGTTATCTTGATATAAATTCTGAACAGTGTATTGTAGAAATGTTGTAATGATATGAAGATAACAGAGTAGAAGTATATTACAAAATTTAAACATCAGGCAAATATACAAGGTGATTATCAAATATTGGGAATATGAAAACTAACATATACTTCAATTCAGTTTTGTTCAGTTCAGTTGCTCAGTCGTGTCCGACTCTTTGTGACCCCCCCTGGGCTGCAGTATGCCAGGCCTCCCTGTCCATCACCAACTCCAGGAGTTTACCCAAACTCATGTCCATTTAGTCGGTGATGCCATCCAAACATCTCATCCTCTGTCGTTCCCTTCTCCCCTCGTCTTCGGTCTTTCCCAGAATCAGGGTCTTTTCAAATGAGTCAGCTCTTCGCATCAGGTGGCCAAAGGACGGGAGTTTTAGCTTCAGCATCAGTCTTCCCAAAGAACATTCAGGACTGATTTCCTTTAGGATGGACTGGTTGGATCTCCTTTCAGTCCAAGGGACTCTCAAGAGTCTTTGCCAACACCACAGTTCAAAAGCATCAATTCTTCGGCGCTCAACTTTCTTTTTAGACCAACTCTCACATCCACACATGACTCCTGGAAAAACCATAGCCTTGACTAGACGGACCTTTGTTGGCAAAGTAATGTCTCTGCTTTTTAATATGCTGTCTACGTTGGTCATAACTTTGCTTACAATTATTTTAATTAAAAGAAGACAAACTCTAAAAATAACCATAGAACTACCTAGGAAATAAATCTCACTATGTAATATGGCATTTATCCTAAGACATTTATATTTTTAAATAAATTTGTAAGATTTGAATATTAATTGCTTTTGTGAATGTTTTATGTAATAAATATTCATATTTAAGCAATTCTGGAAAGGAAATATAGGGGATAAAATCAGGCAGGGTGTCATTTAACTACCCCACATAATTCCATGCTGCATGATTGGAAGGAATTAGAAATGCATGATCTTTTCTTACTCCTGTGGGCAGGAAAAACTCAATCACTATTACACAGAATGAATATTTTGTATACATCCTGGCTCTAGGGTAGATAAACACCTCACATTAGGGAAAAGTTATGCTGCTCAAAAGAAAATGAATTTCCCCATCTAATACTCCTTTCTTTCCACTTTTAAAAGCCTATAGCAGTAAACTCTCCAAAGTACCACAAAGGAAATTATTTATGGCAGCTATTTTGCTTCTTGTTGTCACTCAATGAATATTAGTAAAATTAAAGTGGTAACTATTTAAAAAAAATTCTGACTTGACTTCAGAGAAGTAACACCAATGTAGATACCTGCAAAAAATCGAAGTACTACACACAAATCATGAAAAAGTGGAAGAAAGGGCTGCTTCTTCTAAGTCTTTGCTAATTCTTTGGTATTACTAAATGGTATTAAGCTATTCCTTCTCTGTAGTGATGCATATTTAACCCTCAGAATCTATTTCTCCATTCCAAACTCTCTCTCTCTGTCTCTCTCTCTCTCTCTCTCACACACACACCCCTATACTGTTACATAAAGTGATAGAAAGGAAATACATATTCACCAAGACAGCAAGAGCAAGGCTAGAAGCTCAACAAAGTAATATTTTTTAAAGCATTAAAATTTTATTTTTTAAATTTATTTATTTATTTATTTTCTTTACATTATTGTGTTGATTTTGCCATACATTGACATGAATCCACCATGGGTATACATATGTTCCCCTTCCAGAACCCCCCTCCCACCTCCCTCCAGATTCCATCCCTCTGGGTCATCCCAGTGCACCAGCTCTGAGCACCCTGTATCATGCATCACTCCTGGGCTGCCGATTCATTTCACATATGCATTAAAATTTTAAATACCAAATTTTAAGTACACTGTCAAAGAATATTCCAACTATTACACAACTGTGTTCTTTCACACACTAGCAGGGTTATGCCCTAAATCCTTCAAACTAGGCTTCACTAGTATGTCAGCCAAGAAGTTTCAGATGTACCAACTGGTTTAGAAAATGCAGAGGAACCAGAGTTCAAATTGACAACATCCGTTGAACAATAGAGAGAGCAAGCAAATTTCAGAAAAAAACATCTATTTCTGCTTCATTGACTACGACAAAGCCTTTGACTGTGTGGATAACAAAAAATCGTGAAAAATTCTTAAAGAGATAGGAGTACCAGATCACCTTACCTGCCTCCTAAGAAACCTGTATGAAGGTCAAGAAGAAACAGCTAGAATTGGACATGGAACAACTGATTAGTTCAAATTGGGCAAGAAGCGCATCAAGGCTTCATATTGTCACCCTGCTTATTTAACTTACAGGCAGAGTACATCATGCAAAATGCCAAAGTGAAAGAATTACAAGCTGGAATCAAGATTGCTGGGAGAAACATCAACCACTTCATATATGCAGATGATATCACTCCAATGGCAGAAGGTGAAGAAGAACTAAGGAGAAAGGAGAGTGAAAAGGCTGGCTTGAAACTCAACATTCAAAACACTAAAATCATGGGATAGCATCTTAAAGAGAAGAGTGGGGCTCAACAATAACACAAAAACATACATGAGAGAGGCGCTGGCCAGACTGAATTGACTTTCTTCTCTAAATCTGACAGAGTAGAGCAATAAAATAAACTACTCTTCCAGTTACTATTGTTCCCATCATCACCACTACTAACTGTTGTTAATGTAAACAGAATAAAACAAAGTCTCATAATAAAGATTATTCTTATGTAATTATTATAATCAAAACGAGGAACCAGCTCTATATACTGAGTGCATCATTTAGTCTCCACAGCAACGCTATTAGGCAGCCTTCCTACATGCTCTCAAGTCATGAGAAACCTAAGGTGATTTGAGATTCCTAGTCTCTCATCATTTGGTAGATTCAGATGTTTGTTTATTTGCTTGTTTGTAGTTGTGCATTAAATAAATCAATTTAATAAGTAGGAGAAAGTTTATGTTCCTCAATGGGTTTTTATGGCTGTGAGACTCAAATTTGACAGAAACAAAAAAGTACAAAATAATAGTAATAAACACATATAATAGATTTTCATAGTTATTCTTCACAACAGCCTTTGAAGCACACACTATGTATGTTTTCCTCATTTTCCTTAAGAGAAAGCTGAGGCAGAGAATTAAGCTGAGAAATCAAGTTTACGATTCAGTTCAGTTCAGTTCAGCCATTCAGTCGTGTCTGACTCTTTGCAACCACAAGGACTGCAGGACGCCAGGCTTCCTTATTCTTCACCAACTCCTGGAGCTTGTTCAAATTCATATCCATCAAGTCAGTGATGCCATCCAATCATCTCATCTAGTCGGCCCCTTCTCCTCCTGCCTTCAATCTTTCCAAGTATCAGGGTCTTTTCCAATGAGTCAATTCTTCACATCAGGTAACCAAAGTATTGGAGTTTCAGCTTCAGCATCAATCCTTCCAATGATTATTCAGACATCTCCTTTAGGATAGACTGGTTTGATCTCCTTTCAGTCCAAGGGACTCTCAAGTGTCTTCTCCAACACCACAGTTTAAAAGCATCAATTCTTTGGTGCTCAACTTTCTTCACTGTCCAACTCTCACATCCATACATGACCACTGGAAAAACCATAGCCTTGACTAGATGGACCTTTGTTGGCAAAGTAATGTCTCTGCTTTTTAATATGCTGTCTAGGTTGGTCATAACCTTCCTTCCAAGGAGTAAGTGTCTTTTAATTTCATGGCTACAGTCACCATCTTCAGTGATTTTGGAGCCCCCCAAAATAAAGTCTGACACTGTTTCCACTGTTTCTCCATCTGTTTCCCATGAAGTGATGGGACCAGATGCCACGATCTTTGTTTTCTGAATGTTTAGCTTTAAGCCAACTTTTTCACTCTCCTCCTTCACTTTTATCAAGAGTCTTTAATTCCTCTTGACTTTCTGCCCTATTCCTTCAGCTCCATTCTTTCTCAAGATAATTTAGGCTATTCAGGGTTTTTTGTCTTTCCGTACAAGTTGTGAAACTTGGGGCCCGAGACTTTATTTTAAAAATATGTTGAATAGGTAGAAGAAGAGAGATGAATAAGGAAAAATACTACTTTAGATAACATACCTCATTTGAATTGCTATATATGTCTTAACATCAGTTAATCATGACAATTTTAACCAGTGTAATATTCACCAGAAGTAAATGCAAGAGATATTCCACCTTATTTTCTTCAGATAACTATCCAATTCATCATTTAGATGTTAACACAATATTAGACTTCAAAGATACATTGGGAGTTGTTGTGATTCTCAAACATTAGATGGGTGAGTGAGGTTGATAGATGAGAAAAGGAGGAAAGAAGAGATTTCCCAATATATTTTCTAAATGCTCAAAAATGAGGAAGAGGATTTGAGTCACCCTCCAGAGGAAGTAGAATGCCATTTATCTTTAGTTTATCTCATCTACCAAATATACAGACATGTCAGTCAACTGTCATCAACAGTGTTAAATTGTTTTGTTACTTTGCATCAATGAGGTAATTCTTCATCTTGAGCATCTTAGATGGATTTCTGCATTAGTAGACACTGGTACTGTACCATTTTGGAGGGGGATACACACACACATACATAGTTCCCTATTCAAATGAATTTTCAATGAAATGAAACAAAAAACTCCATTTCCATCTCAGGTCTGGCTAGTCTCTTAACATTTGTTGTACTGAAATAAAACCTGAAAAAGACTATATGAAACAATCACCGGATAATAGCATCATTTCTAGAGTATCTAATAAGCAAAATGCCTAAACTTATGTTGAAAAGCTGTCAAGATAATTCAAAACTTTAGTTGTAAATTAGGATCCAGAGTTCTGTTTATAAATATGTGGAGAGAACACTGCTTATTTTCTTCTATCAAATAGGAGAAATAAAAGTCATTTGGAAAGCTTTTTGCTAAGGCAAGTGCTATAGACAACATAAAAGAACAGCTATACTTAGGGTGACCCTGCGAGGTCCTTCTAGGTCTGTAATTCACTCTCAAGCAACCATAAGACCTAGGATGTGTACATTAATATTATGATATCAGTTACATCTGCAAGACAAGGACAAAAAAGGTTGATTATCAACTGTGATTTATATGCAGAGACAGCCACCCAGAGAAATTATACTGTTTTGATACAATCTGCTTTTCAACAGTTTTAACCAGATTTACTAGACATAAACATTCCATTTGTCACACTGTGTACAATAATACTTTAAAATCATGATTCCAGTCATTAAGATATTACCTCCACCTCGTAATTTTCAAAGTGATATGTTAGTAAATAGAAGGCAGAAAAGAAAAATAAACATGTTTATCAGGCAAATGGACAACTGGTTTTTTAAATGCTTTGTTTAATATTTTGGAACATAAATGAGCTCAAAACTGTCTGAAAACCTTGATTTGTTCTCTTTCCAAAATATTTTCTCCTTGTATGTGTTCTTAGCTGGGTTTAGCATTTTTTATTTTCCCCCACATACTAAAAGCTGAAAGTGACCATTTTTCTAGCGAATCATTATTTGGAAGTCAGACTGAGCATTTAGGATAGTAAAGAGGAAAGAAAAATTGGATAATCTTTCAGGTTTGATACTTGTTGAATTTGCTTTTCCACTCAAGTGAGCTAAATTGGCAGGTGGAGAAAAGATCTATCTAAAACATTTTATAAAATAAAAGCATTCTGAGAGTAGCTATTAGAAATATTTGGTGCTAAAGGGAATCATCTTTCAGTATTGTTTACTGAGTACTTAGGACATATGTTATGGTATAAGCCTGTAAAAGATAGTTTTTAAAGAAGCTCTGTAAGAGTTTACAATCTAAAAGGAAAAGTAGTCAACATTGATAGAATACTTAGTCTATGGCAGGCACCAATTTAAGCACTTTACAAATACTAATATGTTTAATCATTGTAACAACCCTAAGATGCAAGTATTATTAGTCACATTTTAGAAATAAGGACAAAGAGGTACAGATAGTTTGAGTGACTTGCTCGAGGACACCGACTGTGTTCACATTTAGCCAGCCAGTGAGGTTACTGCAACACTTTGAGAGAGCTAAAATATATAGCATAATTTTTTCACCTTTCTGAATTGGAAACAAAGTGAGAAAGAGATGTTGGAGTCAAATGGCCAAAACTTAACCTGTTACTTATAATGCTTATGGTGAGGAACAGGAGCATTAAGTTTGTTTGCCAAAGACTTTTTTGCCAATATTTTGCTTGTTTGCCAAAAATTTTAACCCTAAATTGGACACATTTATCTAGTCACTGTCCCTGGCAGTGGTTGAAAAATCCATGATTTCCAGGGTCATCTGCCTAAAAATATGTCGTAAAAGAGCAGAACAGAACATAGGTTCTTTGCAGGAAGGTAGATTAGATAGAAGCAAAAAGAAAAAGAAAAGAGAGAGAGGGTACACATGCTACCATCCTCCAGTATTAGTTTCTTATTTCTCTGACGTGTCCAATTCTTTGTGACCCCATGGACTGTAACCTGCCAGGTTTCTCTGTCCATGGACTTCTCCAGGCAAGAATACTGGAGTGGGTAGCCATTCCCTTCTCCAGGGGATCTTCCTGATCGAATCTGGGTCTCTCGCATTGCAGAGAGATTTTTTTTTTTTTTTTTTTTTTTTACCATCTGAGCCACAATGGAAGCCCTATTTCTGTAAAACTCACAACAAATTTATTAGATTAATACATTACCTATTTGTTATCTTAGAGTTCTGGAGTTCAGTGTTCCTAGAATCAAGGTGTTTGCAAGTCTGTGTTCTTTGGGGAGGTTCTAGGGAGAATACGTGTCCTTGCACTTACTAGCTTCTACAGGCCACATGCATGCTTTAGCTCATGGCCCCCTTCCTTCATCTTCAGACATTCATCATTCCATCCTCTACCACTTTTGTCATGTTGTATTCTGCCTCTTTGACACATCTTGCATGTCTTTTATGAGGACCTTTGTGATTTATATTGAACTAACCAGGATCATCCAGGGTGGTCTTCCCATCTCAAGATTCTTAATTACATCTCAACATATATGTCAAGTGCCTCTTGACATATAAGGTAGCACACTCATAGTTTCCAGGGACTAGAATGTGGACATATTTGGAAGGAATTGTTACGTCTAATACATCTCCTCAAATTCACCACTAGGACAGAGTAAATAAAGGAGAAAAAGAGTAAAAATTGTGACCCTAGTGTGGCTTTTTTCAGATGGCATCATAATATTAGGAAAAAGAGACTCCCTCCGTCCCTGGTCAGCATTTTGTAGTGTGTGTTCCTTTCTCAGTGGATTTAACCAGTAATGTCATCCTTAATCAAAGCTAGTATTGTTTCTCTCAGAACAGGAAATCATGAGTAGTTTTCACATTATTAACCAGTTTCCCATTGCCAGCTAAGTTGCTTTATGTACCTTTCAGGGACCATTTACATATTCCATGTTAAAAGTGAGCTGTTGAAGTTTTCAGGTATTATAATTGAATTGTGTATTCACCCTTCTTAATTTTGTGAGGTTTGCTTCATACATTTTTGTTTTCTGTTAAGTGCACGTATGCCCACGACAGCTATATTTTCATGATGGATTGACACTTTTCACATTATATAGTATTTTATTTGTCTCTCTTTAGTAACAATAGTTACAATTTGCCGAATGCTTATTATGTTCTAGACACAGGTCTAAGCAAGCATTATTTGTTGTTCATATACAATTGCATTGTATTGAAACTGTTAAACAGATTCTATTTTTTCTTTAATTTCTTATAGAAAAATAAGTTTCAGTGGAATATGTTTCCTTGTGCTGAAGTATTTTTCATATGCCTCATTTTGATTATTTAGTGTATTTATTTGCTGATTGTTGAACAATCTGAGGTCTATCCCAGACCAATGTTTGCTATCAAGAATTAGGCTTCTCTTAAGCCTTGGTCACTGTTATCTTGTATATTTGCGTTAGTCCCAATTCACCTTAAAATATAGGAAATTTAATGATAAGAAGCATTTCAAAACCATTTCTATAAAAAATACTTCAACTAGAATATTTTTGCTTGTTCAAAAAAGCTCTTTTCTGATAGATTTGATCACTAAAAAACTGCCCAGATTGCACAAACAAGATCTACATTTCCCATCAAGTACTATTATCAGTTGTATATCTTTTATTCTTTCTGAACTATGAAACTTTAAGAATCAGCATTTCATGTCTCTCATTCCCTTAAAATATGAGTAACTTCACAAATCTACATTTAATTTCTTATGTGTATGTGTGTGCATGCACGTATATTGCAATCTAAAGGTGAACACTGATGTAGAGATTTTGATGGATGTCAAATGGGTGAGAGTAGAGAAAATTATATTCTTCTTATTGAATTAAAATGAAGGAAAGGGATGGTTGTTCAGTTCTCTGGTGATTCTACGCTATGAGCTGGGAGACTCAGGTGGAGGAAACTAAGTTTCCCAGTAAGACTTTTTCAATTTTGACAATTCTGAATCATCTCAGGAGCAAAATTAATGTTTCCCACTAATTGTGATTTTAAATTCAGTTCCAGGCATCTATTATTTGGTGAACTGTTCGCTAATAGTTACTTTCAGGTTGATTTTTTCCCCAAAAATCTTTTGCAATTTTGTCTTGGTCTGTCCTTTATAGTTACCTTTTTCTGTTTCTTTTTATTTGAATTTTATTTCTTTGTCCATTCATCACCTATTTTCCATCAAGACGACCTTCTTTGTAAAAAAAATTAGAAACTTTTTACGTATTGGCTCTTTGTGATATGAGTTGCACTTTTTTTTAAACTGGAGAATAATTGCTTTAAAATGTTGTACTGACTTCTGCTGTTCAGCAGCATGAATCAGTTCTAAGTATACATATAACCCCTCCCTCTAAAGGCTCCCTCACACTATCCCACCCTTCTAGGTTTGCACAGAGCACCACGCTGAACTCCCTGTGTTATGCAGCTGCTTTCTATTAGCTATGTATTTTACACACGGCAGTGTATGTATGTCAGTGCTACTCTTTCAATTCATCCCACCCTCTCCTCTCTTCCCTGTGTTCACAAGTCTGTTCTCTATGTCTGTGTCTCTATTGCTGCCCTGCAAAACGGTTTATCAGTATCATTTTTATAGATTCTATATATATATGCATTCATATACAATTTTTTTTTCTTTTTCTGCCTTACTTCACTCTGTTTAACAGGTTCTAGGTTTATCTACCTCACTACAATGGATTCAAATTCATTGTTTTTATGCCTGAAAAATATTCCATTTTGTGTGGTACATATATGTACCACAACTTCTTTATTGATTCATCTGTTGATAGATATGTAGGTTACATCCATGTCCTGGCTATTGTAAATAGTGCTGCTATGAACACTGGGGTACAGGGGTCTTTTGAATTATAGTCTTCTGAGGGTATATGCCTAGTACCACTTATTAGAATGCTTCCTAACACCACGCTGTGCTGTGCTTAGTTTCTCAATCATGTCTGACTCTTTGCAACCCCATATACTGTAGCCCACCAGGCTCCTCTGTCCATGGGGATTCTCCAGGCAAGAATACTGGAGTGGTTGACATGTCTTCCTCCAGGGGATCTTCCCAGCCAAAGGATCGAATCCAGGTCTCCTGCATTGCAGGGGGATTCTTTACCAGCTGAGCCACCAGGGAAGCCCATGAATACTGGAATGGGTAGCCTGTCCCTTCTCCAGGGGATCTTCCTCACCCAGGAATTGAACTGGAGTCTCCTGCATTACAAGTGGTTTCTTTACCAACTTAGCTACCAGGAAAGCCCTCCTAATACCATACACAAAGATAAACTCAAAATGGATTAAAGGCCTAAATGCAAAGCCAAATACTATAAAACTCATAGAGGAAAACATAGGCAGAACATTCTCTGACATAAATCTCAGCAAGATCCTCTCTCCCCCATCTCCTGGAGTAATGGATATAAATACAAATGTAAACAAATGGGACCTAATTAAACTTAAAAGCTCTCCACAGCAATGGAAACTGTAAATAAGTTGAAAAGGCAGCCCTCAGAATGAGAGAGAAAAATTGTAAATGTAGCAATTGACAAAGGATTAATCTCCAAAATATAGAAGCAGCTCATGTAGCTCAGTATCAGGAACACAAACAACCTAATCAAAAACTGAGTGGAAGACCTAAACAGACATTTCTCCAAACTGGCTAGTAAACACATGAAAAGACGCTCAACATTGCTAATTGTTAGAGAAATGCAAATCAAAGCTACAAGGAGGCTTCACCTTGCACAGGTCAGAGTGGCCATCATGAAGAAATCTGCAAACAATATATGCTAGGGAGGGTGAGGGGAAAAGGGAACCCTCTTGCACTGTTGATAAGAATATAAATTGATACAGCCACTGTGGAGAACAATATGGCGATTCCTTAAAAAACTAGGAATAAAACTACCCTGGTGGTGGTGGTGGTGGTTTAGGTGCTAAATCATGTCTGACTCTTGCCACATAGGACTTGTAGCCTGCCAGGCTTCTCTGTCCATGGGATTTCTCAGGAAAGAATACTGGAGTGAGTTGCCATTTCTTTCTCCAGGGGATCTTCATGACCCAGGGATCAAACCAGGGTCTCCTGCACTGGGTAGATTCTTTACCAACTGAGCCACCACAGAAGCCCAAAACTACCATAGCACCCAGCAATTTCACCACTGGTCATATATCTTTTGTAGTTATTTTTATGATAAGGTTTGTGAAGCATTTCATTTGTCACCTTTTTTGAGATTCCAAAATTATTAATTTCCATGCTCAATTTTACATTTAATTTTGATTACTTTCTCTGATAATAAATATATAAGCTGTATATGATTTATATCAAATTAATATAAATTAATTTTTTTAAACATTTAGAATAGAGAGAAAAAATTTATAAATACACTTATAACTCATAATTCAGTTCTTTTGGCAACTAAATAGAGTATATAATTTTAAATAAAGTAGGTCAAATTCATCAGTAAATTACTTTTTTTACATTGACTAAGAAACCTAAATCATCTTTTTGTATTTCTCAATATTCTTTACTTTGAAAAAAGAGTGATTCTTTTCATTGTACTGCAGTATGCTGCTCTCTATTATATATTATTTTTTGTGTTGCAGAACAATAAAGTAACATTTGTCAGCAAACATTCATATGCCTGCTTCTGCCTCTGTCTTCTTTTCAGTACTAAAATCATCCAGAGAAAATAGACTCGAGGGAGAGAGTAAACAAATTATAGAGGAATGACACAATTCCTCAGTGCAAGTTGGCAGCATGGATTCTACATGCCAGGCTTATTACAGTCTGGTGAGAAATTGTAGAGGAGCCGTTATGCCTTGTCAAGGGTAGCATGAGCAGCATGTAAAAGATTGATAGTCAGCCCAGACAAATTGAACTTACTATTTTATTTAAAAATAGCATTGATCATAGCAAGAGTAGATTTTCCAGAGGGTTAATGTACAAGATTGTCACTTTATTTTGCTGAATTTGAATATATACCATCTACCCTATACTGGGCAAGAACAAAAACAAAACAAAAAGAGAAATAATCCTGATTACAACTCATAAGCTCTGGATTTGAGTCCCAGATCTTATATTACTAAGGAAAATAGATGGGCAATGTAATCCTTCTTGATATCCAGATCTCCGTGTTTAATAAAGAAAATACGGATGCCATATCATTGTGAAGATGAAAAATGAGACAATAAACATAAAAACTCCTGGATGATAAGGGAAATAAAGACCAAAATACTGTTTGAGTTCCATCATGGGTGTGGAGCTATTGGCAGGGAAAACATGCAAGGATGAATATGAATATGGGCAAATCACACAGTGCTGTTGGAAGAAAGTAGCCATTCAAAGTCATTTGGATTTATTTAAATTATAGGTAATCTTAATACAAATGCAGCAAATAAATTTAGGAAAGAACACTGGTCTAGATCATGAGTACCCTTGAATGTTATTATAATATTGATTTCATTCCATGGAAAATTAGAAATGGAAAGCTATTCTGAAGCAAATGGAAAGTGATAAATAGGAGGTACCCAAAAAAGTTTGTCAGGTAAAAAGGGTATATTTGAGGCAAGGAAAGTTAGAGTTATCTTATAGTTTGGGGCGAGGAAAGTTCAAGTTATCTTATAGTACAAGTGGGAATAGAGGTTTGAGAAAAATACTAAGTTTGGAACTCAACTAGGATAATCATACTCATTTATTAGGTGCCAAGAATATCACATATAATTTAATCTTATCTTCATGACAAGTATAAGACAAGAGCTCTGGCTGTATTTCAAGGAGAGAGAACTGAAACCAAAGACCACACAGCTGGGGACACAGAGGAGCAGAGATCTGAACCATATCATCTCTCTCCAAGGCTGGTACTCAGCAGTTGTGCTATTTTATAACCCCATCACTCATAGGGTAGCATGCGAAAGGCAAAATTCTGACATCACAGCAGAAGTGTTCCAGCCTTAGTGACTGAGAAAATGCAGATGACAATTACAGAAAAAATGATATAGTGGAATAAAGGGAGACAAAGGGAGTCTGATTTTGACATTTTGAGTTTTAGTCCTTTTGGATTATAAAAGTGATGTCCAGCAAGCAGATGGAAATGCAAGATGAACTAGGGAAGGATATGGAGAGACATGCTTTAGAGTTTTCCAAAAGGGGTTGATGGACGATTCCAGGAAAGAGCTTGACAGAGACGGTGAATAATACGGGAAATGCAGGCCAAGGGCAGGTCCTTGTGAAAAGTCAGGAAGGCAATTATAATTTCAGCACAGAACGTAAGTATAATTTCATATTAGAGAATTTAAAGATCTTCTAAAGTAGCAATTCTCTCCTGTTTGGAGAAGCCACTGCACTGCAGGGCACCATAAGCCTGTAAATCAATTAAACTCGAATTACAAAGTCAAACGGCATCTGTTCCCATCATGACATAAAACCCACTAAGATGAAGAATCTCTAACAGGGATAAGTTAAATTTTTTATAAGTTGCTGTTCCAGTGAGCTGTTTTTCTTCACATAGTTTCAATAACATCCAAGCAGACCTGGGGCTTGGAAGTGTCCTTAGAGATCACCTGGTCTAACATCCTTATTTTAAAAATGAAAAATCTAAGGCTTAGAGAAGGGACTCCAGGTCACGAAGTTAGCTTTTCCATAAATGGGTTCATTTATATTTACACTCACTAAATGTTTGGGGACCAAGCAACCTGTATTTCATGATGATACTTCCCTGAGAGTATTATTAAGAAGTACTTTATATAATGTGTGAGCACAAAGTTTATTGAGACTTTAATTTCTGTACATTTTTCTCTCCCTTTACAAAGAATGAAGCTATCATTTTGGTTTATTTGTTATTTTCCCCCAAGGACATCTTGGTTGCAGGGATGAAAACAGAGATTGCCTACAAACAAATGACTTTCATGTCTTTTAAGAATATTTTGAGAGGAGGAGGAAATGAAGCCTTGTAGGGGAAAAAAATTGCAAGGAGGTGAGGGTGAGAGAAACAGGCATTAAATTCTCTGCTGTCCCCTTCTCTTTTTGCCTTCAATCTTTCCCAGCATCAGGATCTTTTCCAAAATATAATCTGTTTTCATAAGGTGTCCAAAGTATTGGAATTTCGGCTTCAGCAACAGAACTTCCATTAAATATACAGGGTTGATTTCCTTTATGACTGACTGGTTTGGATTTTTTGCAGTTCAAGGGACTCTCAAGTCTCCTCCAGCACCATAATTTCAAAGCATCCATTCTTCATCTCTCAACCATTTTTATATTTTATAGTTCTTCATTTTACCAAAGTTCTTCTCTGCTCTTCAGATACTTCACCCTCTATACTTGTTGTTCCATAATCTATGAATAGAAGTTATCTTTCTAAATCTCATGTTTTTCTTCAAAAGAATTTTAAAGTATAATAGTATTCATAAGAAATGACATAGAGCCTGAAAAATAAATTTGTTCGTAGAACTATTCCTTTTATTTTTGATGGAACTAAATTTTATTTTAAATAATTTTAATTTTAACAATCTTTTATGAAATGTATTAATAACATTAATATTCCTCCCAAATATTCAGGGAAATTTATATTTCAGGAAAGTAAACCATGTACTGTGGTAACAAATAGCCACACCCAGAATTGCAAGCACATCTGTTCAGGAAGAACAGGAAAGCAGTCCAAGATACATACACATCAGTTCCTGTAAGGTGTCAAAGCAGCAATGTAACCAACTTCCTCTGAGTTAGGTAAGCTGAATTAATAGATATGCATAATAAATTATATCAGTTTGGAAGAAAAATATACTTTTAAAAGTCTCTACAAAGACAGTTTTGCAAAGAAGATGGGCCAAACTAGATTTGAAAATATGTTAAACCAAGGACGTACAAGAATGCTGAGTTTATCTTGGTACATTTAAGAGCAATTACCTTTTGTTGGACTGGTTAGAATAAATGAGTAATTGAGGCAGAACTGATTATATTTGAATATACTTTATTCTCAGGGATTAAATCCGGGGCAGAAAATTTGAGAATCATTCAATACTGTATAACATGGGTCTTAACATAGGGTGCTTTTGGGAAATCTTTTAGAAACTATAAATCCCTGGGCCTCAACTCTAACCAGTTAAACCAAAGTCTCTGGAGATGAGATCCAGAATAGGTATTTTTAAAAGTCCTCAGGTCTTTCTCACATGTAGCCAGGTTGAATGCTACTTATCTTGAGATATTGAATAGGGGATGAGGGTGGGATCACAGGCAAAATAATAGCCCTCAAGGATGTTCACAAACTAACTCCCAGAGCCTATGAATGTGTTACCTTACATGGCAAAAGGGACTTTACAGATATAATAAAGTAAAGGCTTTTGAGATGGGAAGATTATACTGGATTATTTAAGTGAGCCCAATATAATCCAAGGGCCCTTTTAAGAGGGAGGCATGTCAGAATCTTCCCTGGTGGCTCAAACAGTAAAGAATCTGCCTCCAGTGCGGGAGACAGGGTTCAAGGCCTGGGTCGGGAAGATCCTCTGGAGAAGGGAATGTCAACCCACTCCAGTATTCTTGCCTGGAGAATCCCTATGGACAGAGGAGCCTGGTGGGCTAGAGTCCATAGGATCACAAAGAGTGGAACACAACTGAGTGACCAACAGTTTTTCAGTGTCAGAGTCAGATATGTGGCCATGGAAGCAGAAGCTGGGATGATGCAGGGCTGTGAGTCAAGGAATACACGTGGCCTGTAGAAAAGGAAAAGAAATAGATTCTCTCCTAGAGCCTCCAGAAACAATATTTTTCTGTTGACTAATTTTATTTCTTTTGACTGCAATAAGCGGTTTGCAAGATCTTAGTTCCCTGACCAGGGATTGAACCCATGCTCCTGGCAGTGAAAGCACAGAGTCCTAACCACTGGACCACCAGAGTTAGAACTGACTAACCTATTCCCATCTGCTGACTCGCTTGTAAAATTATAAATTTGTGTTGTTATAAGCAACTAGGTTTGTAGAATTTGTTGTAAGTAGCGAAAGAAAACTAGCACAGGTAGCTGCTTAAATAATGACTACCTAAATGATCATGCTTCATGGTAAGAGCAAAATGAAGATGAAGAGTCATTGCCACCTTGGGTCTTTTGTATCACAGGTAATATACCGCCTTCTCTTTTTTGATAGAGCAAATTTAAAGATTGGGGGAAAACTCTGTAATGATGTATTTGTGTTATTTCTGTGTAATACACATAGGTATTTGCAGGAAGAGTGTAGCTAAATGGTTGTTCCCACTTCTTGTGCTTTTTAGTCATTTTCTTTGCTGTATTAGGACTTGTTTAACTCATTGTGAATGTTTATGGGATGAGAAAGCTTCCCCATGATGGGAAAGCAAATATGTCTCCTTACCTTGCTCACAGCAGGTTTTGAGAAGTTGTGTCTTTAGGGGATGATCCTTCTTTGACTTAAAATAAAAGCAGAGCTAGTTCTCAGTTCTTAGTGATGACACTGAACTCCACATACAGCACCAGGAGGACTGTGGACAGAATGAAGTGCAGAAGCGTTTTATGTAGAGACTGGTGAAGATGTAGGAAAAAAATATATAATGGAGAAAAGACAGATAAGATACAAAAACTCAAGGTTCACTAATCAAGCTATTGGTACAAAAGATGGGGCTGTCACATAGGAAACAACATATGTATTGCCTGTAGAAGGACCATACCTAGGTTTCTAGGAACTTGCTGAGCAGCCTTCATTAATAGATTCATCTGGTTGTGTTATGTACAGGCCTTCATGTGCCTCAATTTTTCTGTTTTCTAATAAGCTATCAGTCTTCATGCTGGTCAGTATCCTGAATTAATTGTTTCTGAAGATCTCTAAAATGTTCTCAAGTGTGGGAGCACTGGTAAACTAGAGGGGTTTTGAACTTGAATTAGAGGATCTTTTTTTACCTTTTAGTAGGGATTAAACAGAGCCTGCTAGGTATAGAAGTATAATAGATACAGATGTTGGTTTAGGCTTAGGTATTTATTATAACTTTAAGTCTGGATCTATATTTATGCTAAAATATATAATGTACATGATTTATATTAAAATGAATATAAATTAAAAATTGTATTAAAAGTCTTATGCAGATGGCATAGTCTTTCTCCAGAATCCCTAGTTTATATTGTTATTGTCATATTGAGGGTTGTTACAAACTCCATGTGATATTGTTTTCTACCACAGGCATTATTTATGCTTAGAATCTACTGTGTTCTATGAATCCCATTCAGCATTGCAAGTTTTTCACATCCCTAGGTATATATGATTTAACGATGGAATACGGTAGCAGGCATAGACTATGCTACCCCTACAACCCGAGTAAACCTATCATCCTATCAGGCGTTGAACTTCCTTCTTTGTGTTGGGATAAAATGAGATGAAATTATCTGTCCTATATTTTAGATGTGATGTTCCAACATGTTCCAGACCACCAGTTCCTACAGATTTAGTGATAGCAAATCTATGTATCACAGGGCTTCTTTTCAACCTCCTGGGTCACACATGTCTTACCAAGCTTTCCTTTGTCCTTGACATTTCTTGCTTACATAGGTTTATCAGCATGATGTCTTCAACATCATGAATGCCTTTGATATTCTACAGGAAGCACATATGGTTTGGGTTTCTTCTGACCATACTATAACAGAGGGTGGGAAAGTTAGCAAAGCTTTGCTGCAAACCCAAAACTGAATAGTGATGTCCATTCCAAATGAATATTTTTAAATTATCTTTTAAGTATTTATTTGGCTGCATCAGGTCTTACCTGTGGCATGTGAGGTCTTCATTTTGGCATGCAGTCTTCTCTCTAGTTGTGGTGCTCAGGCTTACTTGCCACTTGGCATGTGGGATCTTATTTCCCCATCCAGGGATGGAACTCATATCCCCTACACTAGAAGGAAGATTCTTAACCACTGGACCACCAAGGAAATCCCCCAAATGAATGTGAATGGTTTCTGTTCTTCCTTTCTGATAGGGATGGAAAACAACATGTTTGGGAGACAAATGGACAAATACCATCTACATAATATGATGTCAATCTTCCCTAGCTAAGATGTTATTTCTCCCATAGCAGGTTTAATTAGGGCTGCTTCTTGGTTGAGTCTGTAGTAGTCTACATTATTTTCCAGGCTCAGTTTTGTTTTCTGGGCCAGCCTAGTGAACTTAACGCAGATATTTTGGAGACTCCACCTCTGCCTCCTTAACATCCTTAAGGTAGTATAAATCTCTGCCATTTCTCCTGCAATATTGTCACTGTCTTATTTGAGTCGGTGGTGGGGTATGTTTTAGAGGCTTCCATTTTGCCTTTTCCACCATAATAGATTTTACTTTATAGGCAAAGTATATATATATAGAAATTGCATTAAATGCCAGGAATATTAGCTAAAATTATACATTTGACAATGGGAGAAAAGATCACATGTAAGTAATGGGACCAGTGGACGCATTTTGAGCTGAACTTACACTAGGACTTTATTTCCTGGCAAACAAAAATCCATGTGTTACTGCTATCACAGGGAAATTATGAAGATGATTTGTGGCCTTGGGTATCAATGCCTACTTAGCTCTTGTGTACAACAATATTTAAAATGTTTAGGTATTCCATTTTCCCCAGTGCATAGTTACTCAAGTCAATGACTGTAGGTTTCTTTGGGAAAAGATGAAGTAATCATTTTAGCCAGAATGCTACAGGATACGTCTTCTTCGGGATCAAGTTTGTCCTTCATTCACTGGGTTCATAGTTGGAAAAGTGGCTCACATCTGGATATTAGACAAGAGACTGAGACTTTTTACTAAGATGACTGCCTGAAGTCACCTTTTTCGATCATACTTCCTTGATTGTTGCTATTGTTGTTGTTAGAGAGACTGAGTGATACCCTCATTGGGTGCATATCTTTCTTACGCCCAAGAAAGCAGCATTATTTGATATATTAGCCATATCTTTAGTTCTCTGCTTGCCATGCTCCTCTGATTGTCATTCCAACCTTGCTGCCCATGAGAATTAGTTATCCTACCTTTAAACTGTTAAGAGCAACTATCTAGACCCCACTTTTTCAGAACTTACCATCCCCCTTCTTATCATGAGACCAGTTCTCAACATCTTCGCATGAATCCTAGCTTCCAATTAGACTCTAGGCTCTAACACTGATGGCACTCTCACCAGCATATTTTTTATTACTTTGTTAAATAAAGTTCTGTCCCTCCTGCAGAACATATTATTCTAGTATTTTCCTCAGCCTTACATCATGCAACCACTCTGACATTCTCCTTTCTCTGAACTGTTTCTTCTCTGACTATCATTTGCTATAGCCGTCCTTTCACTTATTTGGGGTCACTATTTTCTCCAAGCTTCTATGAGATATCCTAGAAAATATTAGAACCATTGCCTTCAGTCTTTCTTTGAACGTTTTCTCCTAGATTATTTTCCAAAAAGCAATACCCCTGTGTCAATAAACTCTCCCTTATAAAACTGCATATTCTCTCTGAGTTTAGTTCCATACATATTTTCCAAGTTCCTCTCAAGACTTTTTAGCTTGGGGCTGAAGATTCTTGGGGTATATTCCCTTTCTCCCTTTGCAATCCCGTCACTTCCAAGGCCAGATAATGGTGGCCAGTAATTCTAGCTGTTGACCTATTTCCTAAGAGGAGATGTAGAAGGGCACACGTCTTATTTGAGTCGGTGGTGGGGTATGTTTTCTTCAAGAGGAGAGAGGTTTTCTTCAAGACAAATGAGAACAGTAACTGCTAACAGAGAGAAGTGGGTGAGTTTGAGGAATCCAAAGAATTTAGAGGAATCTGGGGAATAAAGAGCGTGACTACAGATGATCCCAAATATCAGGATCCCATTTTTTCCCAATCAGAACTCTAAACTTGGCACATCAGATTTTTTTAGGTTAACATTTCCAGGAGCCAGGCTACTTTTTACCATTAGGTCCTGGGTTTTCTCTGTCCTTAGTATCAGGAATAAGGGCTATTGTATGCAGTC
Organism: Antilocapra americana; assembly: GCA_007570785.1. NCBI lineage: Eukaryota > Metazoa > Chordata > Mammalia > Artiodactyla > Antilocapridae > Antilocapra > Antilocapra americana. The sequence goes on from ML664199.1 coordinate 19,741,691, forward strand.
AAGGAGCCCCTCTCGCTTTCACAGTTTGCTTTTCACTGACAGTTAATAACTCCCAGACCTTCATGTACTTTCTTCAGACTATCATAACCCCTAACAATAGTTATCCAACTCCACTATCCTTATAAATATGTATCTCTCATGTATCTCAAACATCTGCTATATATATTATACCTGCTAGTAAGTTTACATCTACCAGTTTACCTCTCCAGTTCACTAAATAAAGTTTTTTTGTGTGTTTTTTTTTTTTTTTTAACAATTTCACTGATACCTGGTTACAGAAGCTTTCCAAGTTCCATCTACCACCAGGAATTTGGATACTCATTGTGGGCTGGCTAGCAAGTGATCCAGTCCCTCTCTGCTTTAGTAGATAAAACTGTTTCAGGTCAAGTTACCCATGAAGCAGACACTAAAGAAATTTTTTTTTTCCCATAGGAGGTTCAGTGGGCAGTACTGTTATAATTAATGCCTGAAGGGAATGGAACAGATCAGGTGTAGGCAGAGAGAGAATCTGGGCTCTGCCTAACCTCTTTCAAGCTCTGGCATGGATATTCAGAGTTGAGCCAACTCTTAAATCCTTGTATTAACCAGTTCCTGGATTCAGGCTGTGCCTAGTATGGGAATATGATCTTGAACAACATGGCTTTCTTGAGCTGAGGAAAATTTCCAAAGGATTGACAGTTGAAGGTAATTTGAGAGCAGCAGTCCCCAAACCTGGGATCAACTATCCTTCAGTCCTGAAGGCAATATTTAAGTAACATGCACAGGATCCACAGCACACTGCTGAAGGCAATTAAATTGAAAACCACCATCATAAAGCTGTGTCTGTTTGTAAACACATAATTTCAGAACAAGAAACCAAAAATACATGACCCTTGTCATAAGAGAAGAACTGTTGCCATAGCAATAAAGCACAAATATGCTACCATACTATCAGCTCTCAAATGATGAATGTCCACTTGTGAAATGACTATCTAGGAGAAATAAATTGGAATGATTTTCAGTTACCATACAGTTTTTTCATGACTAAGACTTTATCAGAAGCTTATGTTGGAAGGAAAACAATTACAAATGTATAGGGAAGTCATTCACCATATACACTCAGAAGTATACTTTTATTTCCTACAGTTGCAGTTACTACCTTCATAATCCTCATTCCTAGTCATCTACCCTCTGGAGGTTGGTATATAAAGTTTAAAATGAACTTAAACTATCCATTAAACTTGGCATGCAATGCCATACAAAATGCTTCAGCAAATGAAATTTGCTAAAATGTGTTAACACATGAGAATTATAAGAAAAAGTTGATAATGGTATTTTTAGCTAATAACCATCACTTCAAACAAAATATAACAGTTCCTGAACTCCAGTTATATATTTATGTCGGGGTAGATTCATCCACCCCAAAATTTATATTCTGTTTTCTGTAGAAGAATGTTTGCAAGACTGTATTCTCCTCTGTATAAAGTTTAAATGGCAATAAAATCTCAGTTGCACTACTAAGAGTAAGAAATGATATTTCTGATCTCCCCTGAAAGAACAGTGTCCATATATATCAGAATGCATTTTTCACATATTAAGTGAGTATTTTACTCAAGTAGAGATATTATGATCATAGTCTCCTAACTTTCTTTTACTCATTTGAAATCTGTAGCCTGACATTGGGTATATTAAACAGGTATAATTTTCCTTGTTATAAATTTATAGTTTGGATGGTATTTTATATATATCAGCTACAAAGTCCATTAGCATCCTCTAATAGGTGGAAACAGATCTCAACCTTAACTGCAGTTAGCATCATTTGGACAGTTTATTGTTTGCTTTTAATGCAGATGCACAGACCACACACAATAAATGACTTTCATTCACTTGGTCTGGGGTGGCCAGGACATCACATTTCTCCTAGCATGGAGAAGCACTTTAATATGGTATTTGGGTTACCCTTATAAAGTGAACATTTAACCTCAAGCCTCAAATATCTCTTGTATCCCCCAAAGTCTGATTGTCTAATATTGTTTAAAGTCTCAGTCAATAGTATAGCAAAACTGCAGATTAACTACTACAAATCATTCACTCTGACTTTCTTTACATTTCTCAACTTGTTCCTTAACCTTGAACTTCCGAGTAAACTTTGAGATGGAGATTAATTCACAGAAGAAATATCAAGGCAAGAAAAATGGGTTAGCTCCTGAAAAATGGTCAATTCATCTGTATGTAATACAGAGAATATAATTTGAGTCTAGAAATTGACATAGTATATAGTTATGTAAAACCCACAATTTGCTATGTTTAAAGATCCCAGTCCTCAGGGATTATCATTTAAATATTACTTTGGACATCTGCTACTTAGAATCCATAAAGAAAATATTAATTCACATTCAATTGTAAGGTGTTAGCTTTATCAAAAACTTTCAAAATAAATAGTTAATTTACTATTTAAAAAACATCAGAGGTGATTTCTTCAGATTCAATTCTCATCTTAAATCTTGTTCTGAGAACCAAATTCATTATTCCCTCTTCTCTCCTAAATGTTCTCTCCTATATGCCAGTGAAAGAAATAAAACAAGGAACACTTAATTTCTAACTTTAAACAAATATGTTTGGTTTGTGTTGTCCCATCCCTTCTTGTTAGTTAAATCCACTTAGTGTGACAACTTGACACAACAACTGTCTTTATTGATAAAGTACATATCACCCTGGACAAACTTGTGGATTTAAAAAATGTTCTTGTCATAAGAAAATTTATCCCTCATTTTCTAACTGTATGTTCAGCCATATTTTATGATTTTGTTTTCAAAAGCTGCGGTTGCTAAAATTGATGAGCTGTACTAATACCCACCACATGAGCATCCTATTTCTTCAACCAAAAATCCATCATTTTATGAGGAGAGTCAAGGTGTAGGGTTAGGTGAATATAGGGTCTTTTTCACTCAGACATGGGCAAGGAAAGGAGATGTGGAGGCCAGTAGGGGTAAAGTATCTTTTTGACTTATTCTCAAGTTTTTTCTGGTTGTTCATAAACCAGAGAAATGGAAAAGGGCAAAATGGTGAAAAGTCTTCATTTTATCAGAAAATATGAGCTTCTTCTTGAGACAGTGCTCCTCAAACATGGACATGTACGTGAATTCCCAGGCATCTTGTTGAAATGGGGAACTGTTTTGATAGGTTAAAAATGGTACCTGTGAGTTTATATTTCTAACAGATGATTATAAGGTTGCTGGTCCTTAGAATTACTCAGTATAGGACATCTGAATATAGTCTTTGTGCAAATTTGCCTCTTCAGCCCACCTTTGACCCACCTATTTTCCCAAGAAGTGAACTGAAGTCACTCAGTCATGTCCGACTCTTTGCAACCCCATGGACTGTAGCCTACCAGGTTCCACCGTCCATGGGATTTTCCAGGCAAAAATACTGGAGTGGGTTGCCATTTCCTTCTCCATCCCAAGACTAGTAGTCAAATGAAACAAAAGGGAACACTGGACATTTAGGATTTGATTGTTTATTCTCTTGCCCTGTAAGTGTGTATAAGAATCTGCTGATCATCATTAATTAAGCACCTCATTACCTTTGATTAGAGAAGAAAAACTATTCTCTTCAAATTTCACTACCCTTCTCTACCTAGGTTATGCAGACCTCTTGTTATTAAAATATATTTGTAAGGAAATTTCAAAGCATGGCCTTCTAATGAGCTAGTGATAAAAATACTGTCTTAGCCACTGAAACAGCTATATTCAGAATTGAATTAAGAATTTTGTCCATGTGTAAAGAAATGGAGTAAGTGGCAATAAGTTAATAGGTTCTGTTACTAGTGGAGCAAACTAACTGCTTTTTAAAAATTAACCTTGAACCTTATCCTCATTCAGTAGTTAATGGAATTGAGAGATTAAATACTTCATATATTATTTATAACATTAATAGAAAAATAAAATAATTTCTTAATAATTTCTTCTTGGCTTTATCCCTTGCATAACTCTCTGATTTCATCATTTGGAGATTGCGTTAAGTTCAAGGAAGAGACTGTCATAGAATCTAATTAGTACAAACATTTATAGACTGCTTCATAGAGCAGGCAGGCACTGTTTTAAGTATTAGCTCAGTGAATCTTCATGAGGTTCATAGAATTACTTTAATTTCCATTTTAAAGATATTAAAATTGAACAATTTAGAAACTGGTCCCCTGTTATACAGCTGGAAAGTGTCAGCCAAGCAGTCTGATGAAAGTGCCCATACAAGCAACCACTCCGTGCTGGCTTGTTAGTTATATGGGTGAAAGGTGTGATTTCAGAGGCCAGGAATGCTCCTCTGACCCAGATTCCTTCAATAGAAATAAAAGCTGCAGATACTTTGAACTTATTTTCTTATTCATTTTCTTTATCAAATTTAGCACAAATTACCAAAAATTACTTACCTGTTTTGGTTCAGAAGAGTAATAACCTTGTATAAATTCAAATATATAAATTCATTCATTTCTCCAGTCCCTATACCCATGTTGCTAAGTCCTAGAGGAAAAAAAAAATTGTTTGTCCAGAAGCCATGGCACATTCATTATTGCTGACCTTAGTTGTATGCTAATATTTCCTTAGAAACCTTTCCTTTCGATGAGTAATTTATATTATTGCCACCCCTTTCAGCCTTTTACCCCACCCTCTTTCCACTCTCAGCAAATGTCCTTAACTCTTTTCTTCCTAATGACTGTTGAGTCCATTAGGTGTAAAATCCCTTAAACATTCTCATTTCACAAACAGCCCTGTACATTTCCTTTCTTTGCTTAGTTTTGGCTTCTTGGAAATAATGCCCCCACCTTCCACCCAAAACTTATCTTGAGCCTCTGCTATAGATCACAGCCCTGACACTCTCCTTTCTCAGTCTCCACTGATCTCTTTTCTCTGCAGCCTTCTGTGCCCAACATATTAAAAAATAAAGAAACAAATACACTATGCTCAATCTTGTTACCCTTCGTAGATAGGGCTCTATCTCACCCCTTACCATCACCAAAAATATTTTAAAGAATATATACTTGCTATTTATCTTTATATCTTCACCCTTGTTTTTTCCTCAGTCTTGCTATTTATTGATTTTATAGTCTTCAGAATCACTAACAATGTCCCACTAGAGTTTAATGTCATTTGCCAACTTTTATCTCATTTAATTTCTTAAGCTTTGGGCATTATTGCTGCTTCTTTATATGACAAAATTCAACATCCATTTATGATAAAAACCCTCCAAAAAGCAGGAATAGAAAGAACATACCTCAACATAATAAAAGCTATATATGACAAACCCACAGCAAACATTATCCTCAATGGTGAAAAACTGAAAGCATTCCACCTGAAGTCAGGAACAAGACAAGGGTACCCACTCTCACCACTACTTTTCAACATAGTTTTGGAAGTCTTGGCCACAGCAATCAGAGCAGATAAAGAAATAAAAGGAATCCAGATTGGAAAAGAAGAAGTAAAACTCTCTCTGTTTGCAGATGACATGATCCTCTACATAGAAAACCCTAAAGACTCTACCAGAAAATTACTAGAGCTAATCAGTGAATATAGCAAAGTTTCAGGATACAAAATCAACACACAGAAATCCCTGGCATTCCTATACAATAACAATGAGAAATCAGAAAGAGAAATTATGGAAACAATTCCATTCACCATCGAAACAAAAAGAATAAAATATTTAGGAGTATTTCTACCTAAAGAAACAAAAGACTTGTATATAGAAAACTATAAAACACTGATAAAGAAATCAAAGAGGACACAAACAGATGGAGAAATATACCGTGTTCGTGGATTGGAAGAATCAATATAGTGAAAATGAGTATACTACCCAAAGCAATATATAGATTCATGCAATTCCTATCAAGCTACCAGAGGTTTTTTTCAGAGAATTAGAACAAATAATTTCTCAATTTGTATGGAAATACAAAAAACCTCGTATAGCCAAAGCAATCTTGAGAAAGAAGAATGGAACTGGTGGAATCAACCTACCTGACTTTAGGCTATACTACAAATCCACAGTCATCAAGACAGTATGGTACTGGCACAAAGACAGAAATATAGATCAATGGAACAAAATAGAAAGCCCAGAGATAAATCCACGCATCTATGGACACCTTATCTTTGACAAAGGAGGCATGAATATACAATGGAGAAAAGACAATTTCTTTAACAAGTGGTGCTGGGAAAACTGGACAGCCACGTGTAAAAGAATGAAACTAGAACACTTTCTAACACCATACACAAAATAAACTCAAAATGGATCAAAGATCTAAGCATAAGACCAGAAACTATAAAACTCCTACAGGATAACATAGGCAAAACACTCTCCGACATAAACCAGAGCAGGATCCTCTATGACCCACCTCCCAGAATATTGGAAATAAAAGCACAAATAAACAAATGGGACCTAATTAAAATTAAAAGCTTCTGCACAACAAAGGAAACTATAAGCAAGGTGAAAAGGCAGCCTTCAGAATGGGAGAAAATAATAGCCAATGAAGCAACGGACAAACAATTAATCTCAAAAATATACAAGCAACTCCTGCAGCTCCATTCTAGAAAAATAAATGACCCAATCAAAAAGTGGGCCAAAGAACTTAACAGACATTTCTCCAAAGAAGACATACAAATGGCTAACAAACACATGAAAAGATGCTCAACATCACTCATTATCAGAGAAATGCAAACCAAAACCACAATGAGGTACCACTTTACACCAGTCAGAATGGCTGCCATCCAAAAATCTACAAGTAATAAATGCTGGAGAGGATGTGGAGAAAAGGGAACCCTCTTACACTGTTGGTGGGAATGCAAACTAGTACAGCTACTATGGAAAAAAGTGTGGAGATTCCTTAAAAAACTGAAAATAGAACTGCCATATGACCCAGCTATCCCGCTGCTGGGCATATACACCGAGGAAACCAGAACTGAAAGAGACACGTGTACCCCAATGTTCATCGCCGCATTGTTTACAATAGCCAGGACATGGAAGCAACCTAGATGCCCATCAACTGACGAATGGATAAGAAAGCTGTTGTACATATATAGAATGGAATATTACTCAGCATTAAAAAAAAAAAAGTCATTTGAAGCAATTCTACTCAGGTGGACGGAACTGGAGCCTATTATCCATAGTGCAGTAAGCCAGAAGGAAAAACAACAATACAGTATACTAATGCATATATATGGAATTTAGAAAGATAGTAACAAGAACCCTGCATGCGAGACAGCAAAAGAAACGCAGATGTATAGAACAGACTCGTGGACTCTTTGGAACAGGGCAAGGGTGGGATGATATGGAGGAATGGCACTGAAACATGTGGATTATCATATGTGAAATCAATTGCCAGCCCAGGGTTGATGCTCAAGGCTGTGCACTGAGATGTCCCAGGGGGAGGGAATCTGGAGGGAGGAGGGAGGGGCTTCTGGAGGGGGAGCATATGTAAACCCATGGCGGTTTCATGTCATTGTATGGCAAAACCAACACAATAAAGTAAAGAAAATTTTAAAAAAAGAAAGAAAAGGTGGCAAGAACACACAGAAGAATTGAAAAACAAAGCTCATGACCCAGATAACTATGATGGTCACTTATGTAGAGCCAGACATCTGGAGTGTGAAGTCAAGTGGACCTTAGGAAGCATTACTACAAACAAAGCTGGTGGAGGTGGTAGGTGATGGAGTTCCAGTTGAGTTATTTAAATCCTAAAAGATGATGCTATTAAAGTGCTGCACTCAATATCTCGGCAAATTTGGAAAACACAGAAGTGGCCACAGGGCTGGAAAATGTCAATTTTCATCCCAATTCCCAAGAAGAGCAGTACCAAAGAATGTTCAAACCACCAGACAATCGCACTCATCTCCCATGCTGATAAGGTTATGCCCAAAATCCTCCAAGCTAGTCTTCAGGATTATGTGAACAGAGAACTTCCAGATGTTCAAGCTGATTTTAGAAGAAGGAGAGGAACCACAAATCAAATTGCCAACATTGGCTGGATCATAGAGAAAGCGAGGGAATTCCAGAAAAACATCTACCTCTGTTTTATTGTCTATGCTAAAGTTTTTGACTGTGTGGATTACAGCAAACTGTGGAAAACTCTTAGAGATGGAAATACCAGATCACCTGACTTGCCTCCTGAGAAATCTGTGTGAAGATTAAAAAGCAACAGCTAGAACTGGACATGGAACAGCAGATTGGTTCCATATTGGGAAAGGAATAAGTCAGGGCTGTATACTGTCACCCCGTTTATTTAACTTATATGCAGAAAAAACCATGCAAAATGCAAGGCTGGATGGGTTACAAGATGGAATCAAGATTTCTGGGAGAAATATCAACAACCTCAGATATCCAGATGATACCACTCTAATGACAGAAAGAAAAGAGGAACTAGAGAGCCTCTACTGATGAGGGTGAAGAAGAAGAGTGAAAATGTCAGCTTAAAACTCAACATTTAAAAAAAAAAAAAGATAAGATCCTGGCCTCTGGTCCCATCACTTCTTGGCAAATAGAAACGGAAAACATGAAAGCAGTGACAGATTTCTTCTTCTTGAGCTCTAAAATCATTGCAGATGGTGATTGCAGCCACGAAATTAGAAGATGATTGCTTCTAATTGGCAGTGACAGGAAGGGTATGACAAACCTAGACAGTGTGTTAAAAGTAAATACATAATTTTGCCAACAAAAGTCCATATAGTCAAGGCTATGGTCTTTCCAGTAGTCATGTATGGATGTGAGAGCTGGACAGCAAAGAAAGCAGAGCACCAGAGAATCGATGCTTTCGAACTGTGGTGCTAGAGAAGACTCTTGAGAGTCCCTCGGAAAACAGGAAGGTCAAACCAGTCAATCCTAAAGGAAATCAACCATGGATACTCTTTGGAAGGACTGATGCTGAAGCTGAAGCTCCAATACTTTGGCCACCTGATGCCAACAGCTGAGTTATTGGAAAACACCCTGATGCTGGGAAAGCCTGAAGGATGAAGGAGAAGAGAACAACAGAGGATGAGATAGTTAGATGCCATCACCAATTCAATGGACAAGAACTTGGGCAAACTCCAGGAGCTGGTGAGGGACACGGAAGCCTGGCATGCTGAAGCCCATGGGGTCATGAAGAGTTCAAAGTGACTTGGCTACTGAACAACAACAACAATGAGTTATATGGGAATGGAGTCTAGAAGAGAGTGGATATATGTATATGCATGGTTGATTTACCTTTCTATATAGCAGAAACTAACACAATATTATAAATCAACTATGCTCCAATAAAAAATTTATTAAAATTAAATTAAACTAAAAAACAAACAAAAAACACAAATGGGCTAAAAAGTGTTAGAAAAAACCTGATATAGAAGGCACTGATGAAGTCCTGTAACTATATAATTACCAGGAATAATGAGGTGCTCCAAAACACTAAGAACTTTCTAAACATAAATGGAAATTGTACAAAATTGTTGTTTATTTCTTATATTTAACTTGCATTAAAGAGTTTATATTGATCGAAAATAAAACAAAAAGAATTATCCTGGCTCCATGCTTTTAACACTTGACACAATTATTCTAATATCCTGAATACTCACTTAATCTGAAAATTTTAAAGTGATGTATATGGACAGTCTCTACATTCCATGTGGTTGCAAAAGAGTCAGACATGACTTAGCAGTTAAAACAACAATAATAGGATTGCATTAATCCAATGATATAATTAGTTGATGTGAATTTAATGAAAAAGCAACAGAGACAAAGTATAAGCAGAGGATTGATGGAATTAAGGTTGGCACAGGTAAGTTAGTAATGTCAACTTCTCTGAAACTATTAACTGCACATTCATCTCTTGTGAACATATTCTAACTGCAGGTAATATTAAATTTCTTTTTGTTCATTTGTTAGAGGATCTTTAATCAGAGCAATATGAAAAAGGAGTAAACTATAGATTTATAATAGTTTATAATACTATTTATAATACTAACTATTATAGTTAAGTATAATTTTGGGGCTGACCTTATTTCTATATTCATATTACTTCTCACAGATGGAATAATTTTCATAAATGACCTAAACACCAATAGCCATTTAAGAAACCTCTGCTCACTAGTTTAAAGACTAGTATAATGTATAAGGTATTAAACATAATTTAATCAATTATCAGTTAACTAGAATTAGTGCTATTTATCTACACATCTTGATGGTTCAGAACTTCATAAAGCCAATATCCACTACACATGTTAAGTGTAGAAACATAAAATCAAGAATATGCCAAAATCCTTGTGGATTTTTCATTGAAAGTCAGTGAATTTTTCAAATCTGACTTGCTTTCCCAATTTGCTCTGTAAAGTAGTAGTAAAATGAAAATTTAATTTTTAATTAATATAACATGATAGTTGGTAATGGAAATATTTCCCTTACTTGTGATAACTGGAAATATTTAGAGATGCCTTACTAAAAAGCATAGATAAGTTAATTTAGAATAGAACTTTTTATATACTATAATAACCACCACAATAACTTTGTAATTATATTATGATTATATATATTTATAAGCTTAAAATAATCTCTAAGATTTTGCCTGTTAGAAATTACACTGAGAGTCTGCAAGGATATGAATTCTTTAGAAAACAGAAGAGCCAATTATTTTACCAGCAAAATGAGTTTAGTTGAGAATAGCAGAGATTTACAATTTGGAGCAAGCAAACTATCCTAAACCATAGGCAAGTCCTAAAGATCTAGAAGAGAGGTTTGCTTTTAGAGACTAAAGAGAAAACTGGAAGGGGCTGTTTCAAAGAATTCCAGGGTGATGACAGCTTCTCACCGGCTGGGCTGTTGCTAGACAAGGAGAAGTTCTTCTTCCTGCTTGGTTCTGGTAGTGCATGAGAGTTCCCTCTTCAGGGTTTCTTGTTTTCTTTTTGTTTTTTAAATAAATTTATTCATTTTGATTGGAGGCTAATTACTTTACAATATTGTAGTGGTTTTTGCCATACATTAACATGAATCAGCCATGGGTGTACATGTGTTCCCCATCCTGAATCCCCCTCCCACCTCCCTCCCCATCCCATCCCTCTGGGTCAGCCCATGCCAGCCCCAAGCACCCTGTCTCATGCATCAAACCTGGACTGGTGATACATTTCACATATGATAATATACATGTTTCAATGCCATTCCCCCAAATCATACCACCCTCACTCTTTCCCACAGAGTCCAAAAGACTGTTCTATACATCTGTGTCTCTTTTGCTGTCTCACTTATAGGGTTATCATTGCTATCTTTCTAAATTCTATATATATGGCTTACTTCATTCCATATAATAGGCTCCAGTTTCATCCACCTCATTAGAACTGATTCAAATGCATGCTTTTTAATGGCTGAGTATATTTTTGAGATTAATTGTCATTATGATCCTTTGTATTTCTGTGTTGTCTGTTGTGATTTCTCCAGTTTCATTTCTAATTTTGTTGATTTGATTCTTCTCCTTTTGTTTCTTGATGAGTCTCGCTAATGGTTTGTCAATTTTATTTATCTTCTCAAAGAACCAGCTTTTAGCTTTGTTGATTTTTGCTATGGTCTCTTTTGTTTCTTTTGCATTTATTTCTGCCCTAATTTTTAAGATTTCTTTCCTACTACTAATCCTGAGGTTCTGCATTTATTCCTTTTCTAGTTGCTTTAGGTGTAGAATTAGGTTACTCATTTGACTTTTTTTCTTGTTTCTTGAGGTAAGCCTGTATATCTATGAACCTTCCCCTTAGCACTGCTTTTTCAGTGTCCCTTAGGTTTTGGGTTGTTGTCTTTTCATTTTCATTCATTTCCATGCATATTTTGATTTCTTTTTTGATTTATTCTGTGATTTGTTGGTTATTCAGCAGCGTGTTGTTCAGCCTCCATATGTTGGAATTTTTAATAGGTTTTTCTCCTGTAATTGACATCTAATCTTACTGCATTGTGGTCATAAAATATGCTTGGAATGATTTCAATTTTTTTGGATTTACCAAGGCTAGTTTTATGGCCCAGGATGTAATCTATCCTGGAGAAGTTTCCATGTGCACTTTAGAAAAAGCTGAAATTCATTGTTTTTGAGTGAAATGTCCTTCAGTTCAGTCACTCAGTCATGTCCAACTCTTTGTGACCCCATGAACCGCAGCACGCCAGGCCTCCCTGTCCGTCACTAACTCCCAGAGTCTACCCAAACCCATGGCCATCGAGTTGATGATGCCATCCAGACATCTCATCCTCTTCGTCTCCTTCTTCTCCTGCCCTCACTTTTCCCCAGCATCTGGGTCTTTCCCAATGAGTCCACTCTTTGCATCAGGTGGCCAAAGTATTGGAGTTTCAGCTTCAATATCAGTCCTATGAAAACCCAGGACTGATGTCCTTTAGGATGAACTGGTTGAATCTCCTTGCAGTCCAAGGGACTCTCAAGAGTCTTCTCCAGCACAACCATCCAACAGCATCAGTTCTTCAGCACTCAGCCGTCATTACTAATTAAAAGTTAAGAAAGCAACAATGCCAAACCAGACAGCCAGGTTGACAAGGAAACATCAGGGAATCCTTGGATCCTAGCATCACTATAACAAATGCAGGAAATCTGGATTATGCCTGGGAATTTGTTTTTCTACATATTCCATGGCTTGAAACAAAATACAATCTGTATCACTTACCTGGAGCTTTCCTGTCATCCACTCCTTAAACATTAGGAAGGGAAGCTAGGTCATAGCATTCAGCACTTTCCCTGAGGTAACATAATATAATTGGTCATGAAAACTGAAAATGGCAAGGAAATATGAGGTGATGATGGAAAATAATGTGTCACCAGTGAAATCTCAAGCACTATGGAAGATAAACAAGAAATCAAGGTAACATATTAATATAATAGAGTTCACTACAAAACAGAGCTTGGGGAAAAACTTATGTTCTAACATTACTGCAGTGTGTAATCTCAGTGCAATGTGAGTAATGGCAAGGGGGAATCTGGTAGCTAAATGTGGGAATCAAATACAATGTGATGCTTTACGATGCTGGCCATGTGGGTATTTCCACTTACCCTCCATAAGTTTCCACTTGACTCAGAGGACAAAAAAGGCATTTCATGGCTCTGATGCCAGCGTCAGATCAGACCCCATATCAAAATATTTTTAGATTCTGGCAAATGGATGCAGATATTGGTGGAAGCAATAGAGCATGCATTCTCAATGGGTGTGACAGTACCCCTAAGGAGGCATTAATTGGCTTGGGGAGGAAGGGCTGCAAAAATTCTTACATTTAAAAAAGAGCACATATATGCAGAACAGATACACATATGATTAGGACTAGCTGTGTAATTTGCAATGTCCTAAAGAAAATGAAAATGCAAGGCTCCTTATTCAAAAAGTAGGGAGGAAGTATCACTAAAAATACTAAAATACATGATTTTTTCCTTTCAGTTGCAGTTTAGCTCTCTATTTATCAAGAGTTTTATTTGATATTTATTGTCATTTAAAATAAATAAAAATTGAACATTTAAATTTGGGGTTGAATTTTTCCAATCATCTTTATATTGTGCAATCAGTTTGAAATGCAAAACGTAAGACCATTTAACTCTTAACCTGAATCACAAAAATTGCATAATTTATATTTCACAGCCCATATATACAGAGGTATTGTGCTATTTTTCCCTCAGAAAACTGAAATATTGGACAAACCTGTCTTCAAAAATGGCTGTACCATTTTGTATTCTTGCTAGCAATGAGTAAGAGTTCCTGTTGTTCCACATTCACCATAGTATTTGAGGTTGTCAGTGTTCCAAACTTAAGCCATTCTAATAGGTGTGATCCCTCTAAAACTTGCCTTCCATCTATGTCTCATTTGAATCAACCATTTGTGAAATCTTAAGAAATTATGATGTTACTGAATGCCAGATTACCATCCCATTTATCAGGGCATTGGAGTCCCTGTTGCTCTCACGTGTGTAGATAATAGGATCCCAAAGTCTCAGCCTGAGATTCTGTTTTCTAGAAACATTTCTAATTGTCTTAGCTCAAGCATCCAAGAAAACAGCCTGAATCAAAACTTACACGTTGACTTCTTAATGGAAAGTGAAATTCCAATGCTGCGGGAATGAAGGAAGAGTAATAAGGTGGGTAAGGGTGGGAAGCAAACCCAAGATGGTGCGTTTCTGCACTGGTCACTGACTCACACAAATATGAAAGGGTTAAACTTGGTACTTTTATATGAAGTTTCATATGGAGTGTAAGTTGGAATATCTCATCAGAAAAAGAAAGAGGTAGGGGACGCATGCACTAGCTCTTTTCTATCTCCAACTGATCAAACATTTACCTATAGGAAGTCAATTCCCCACATATTTTGTAGTTTCATCATGTGGTCTTTTCACCAACTATTTAATCATACACTGCTGAACCATAAAGCAGTGGCAAAACATTTCAAAGTTTTGAATTCATACAGAATATGTTTTCTGACCTCATGGAAATCAGACTAAAAATCAATAAATATGTGAAAAGATCCAGATGGCCCAATGTTGGAAAATTAACAGAGGAGGCTTTCAGAAATTGAAGGTCATAATGTATCCTAAACAGTGTGTTTTTGACTTGACTCTGTGTAAAAGAGTAGGAGCAGAGTGGATAAATAGGGAGGGAGACAGAGAGAGACAGTGAAAGAGAGAGAGAGAGAGAATAAGAAATGGATCTCACAAAGTGGTTATATGGTAAGACATATCAATTAAGATTAAGGATAAATACTGCTCACTATTTCTTTGTTCTATTTCTGATTTTGTTCTTTTATTTATTTGCCTTTTCCCACTTTGATGATTTAAAAAATTTCTACAGGCAAAGACTCTCCCCACAGACAAGCAGCTCAGACTGACTGATTTCAGGGGAGTCTAGCCTCTGTATTAGGCAGGCTATTATTTTGAGAGACTTCATCTTACTTGACTACCAGGATTTTCATGGACACTGAAGCCCACTCATGTGGCAAGATTGTAAATGAAAACTTTTATTTCCCCTCTGAGATTTTTCAAATTGGGACCTTAAGTTTTAGGTCTCTTAAGTGCTCTAAAAATTCCTCCAGAAAATCAGTTAAGCTTTTGCTTGGCCCCTAGATTTTGACACTCAGACATTCCAGCAAGTACCTATTAGGGTGGGTCCTCTCCCAAGATGACTAACCATGGCTCCATTAATGGAGCTACCTCTAGCCCATGAGAGACTGCTTCTGGCTTCCTCTCTTAGTGAAAATAATACAATACACACTTTAATCCTATCACTAATCTGCCAACAGAGGCTGCACTAGCCATGCCTTGCCTTTAGACTTTTGAACTGTGAGACAGGTATATCCCTTATGGCTCTCAAACTCTAGTGACACTGGTCAAACTTTTAGGGTGGTTCTCTGAAGTCCTCTTCTTTGGCTTGTTTGAACAGAGAAGAAAAGGCTCAGCTTTCTCCAACCCTTATTAATATAAATTCTCTCTAACCCTCTCCTGACCCATCTTTGATCCAGAAAGGACCCAAAATGACGAGCTAAGATATGTGCTATAAAATTGATTTGACAGCTGGATACCATGTTATAAGTAGATAATTTAACACTTAAAACCAAGAATTTAGAATATCTGAAATTCTGAGACAAGGAAATTAATAGGTAACTTCCTATCAAAAATATTGATATGCACACACATATGTTTACAAGGCCAATACAGAAATGAGACTGATTATATTCTTTGCAGCCAAAGATGGAGAAGCTCTATACAGTTAGAAAAAACAAAACCAGGAGATAACTGTGGCTTAGATCATGAATACTTTATTGCAAAATTCAGACTTAAATTGAAGAAAGCAAGGAAAACCACAAGAGCATTTAGGTATGATCTAAACCAAATCCCTTATGATCATACAGTGGAAGTGAAAAATACATTCAAGGGATTAGATCAGATAGACAGGGTGCTTGAAGAACTATGGCAGAGGTTTGTGATATCGTACAGGAGGTGGTGATCAAAACCATCCCCAAGGAAAAGAAATTCAAAAAGGCAAAATGGTTGTCTGAGGATACCTTATAAAGAGCTAAGAAAGGAAGAGAAGTGAAAGACAAAGGATAAAAGAAAGATATATCCATCTGAATGCAGAGTTCCAAAGAATAGCAAGGAGAGATAAGAAAGCCTTTCTCAGTGATCAATGCAAAGTAATAAAGGAAAACAATACAATGGGAAAGACTAGAGATATTTTCAAGAAAATTAGAGATACCAAAGGAACATTTCATTAAAAGATGGGCACAATAAAGGGCAGAAATAGTATGGACCTAAAAAAAGCAGAAGATATTAAGAAGAGGTGGCAAGAATACAGAAGAAATGTACAAAAAAGATATTAACACAGATAACCATGGTGGTGTGATCACTCAGCTAGAGCCAGATATCCTGGAATGCCAGGTCAAGTGGGCCTTAGGAAGCATAACCATTAACAAAGCTAGTGGAGGTGATGGAATTCCAACTGGGCTATTTCAAAACCTAAAAGATGATGCTGTTAAAGTGCTGTACTCAATATGCCTGCAAATTTGAAAAACTCAGTGGTGGCCACTGGACTGGAAAAGGTCAGTTTTCATTTCAATTCCAAAGAAAAGAAAAGCCAAAGATTGTTCAAACTACTGCACAATTGCACTCATTTCACAGGCTAGCAAAGTAATGCTCAAAATTCTCCAAGCTGGGTTTCAACAGTACATGAACCATGAACTTCTAGATGTTCAAGTCGGATTTAGAAAAGGCAGAGGAACCAGGGATCAAATTGTCAACATCTGCTGTATCATCAAAAAAGCAAGAGTTCCAGGAAAACTTCTACTTCTGCTTTATTGACTACAACAAAGCCTTTGAATGTGTGGTTCACAACAAAGTAAGGAAAATCCTTCAAGACATGGGAATACCAGACCATCTTACCTGCCTCCTGGGAAATCTGTATGCAGGTCAAGAATCAACAGTTAGAACTGGAGATGGAACAACAGACTGGTTCCAAATTGGAAAAGGAGAATGTTGTGGCTGTTTATTGTCATCCTTCTTATTTACCTTAAATTCAGAGTAGATCATGCAAAATGCTGGATGGATGAAGCACAAGCTGGAATCAAGATTGCTGCAGGAAATATCAATAACTTCAGATATGCAGACGACACCATCCTTATGGCAGAAAGTGAAGAAGAACTAAAGAGCCTCTGGATAAAAGTGAAAGAGGAGAATGAAAAAAAATGACTTAAAGCTCAACATTCAGAAAACTAAGAACATGGCATCTGGTCCCATAACTTAATGGCAGATAGATGGAGAAATAATGGGAAGAGTGAGATAATTTATTTTCTTGGGCTTCAAAATCACTGCAGATGATGACTGCAGCCATGAAATTAAAAGATGCTTGTTCCTTTGAAGAAGAGCTATGACCTACTTAGACAGCACATTAAAAGGCAGAGACGTTACTTTGCAAACAAAGTTCCATATAGTCAAAGCTATGGTTTTTACAGTAGTCATGTATGGATGTGAGTGTTGGACCATAAACAGAGCTGAACACCAGAGAATTGATGTTTTTGAACTGTGGCACTGGATAAGAGTTTTGAGAGTCCCTTGGACTGCAAGGAAATTGAACCAGTCAATCCTAATGGAAATCAGTCCTGAATATGCATTGGAAGGACTTATGCTGAAGCTGAAGCTCCAAATCTTTGGCCACCTGAAGGGAAGAACTGACCCACTAAAAAAGACCTTGATGATGGGGAAGATTGAGGGCAGGAGGGGAAGGGGACCACCAGAGGATGAGATGGTTGGATGGCATGACCAACTTGATGGACATCAATTTGAGCAAGGTCTGGGAGTTGGTGATGGACAGGGAAGCCTGGTGTGCTGTATTCCGTGGGGTCACAGACACAACTGAATGATCAAACTGAACTGATTTGTTTACATGCTATCACAGTTACACAGGGATATATTTTATATACCAGTATATGTCAATAAATACATATACACAAACATGCATGTAAGTACAACACATGTTCAGTTAATAAACCAGTATAATATTTGGGGGTTTATGGGTTATATATCAATGTATCTCACAACCTATTAAATTGGTTTATTAAACATTAGACAGCATGTACAATTACAGAGATGGAAACCAGTTATCCTGTTATTCTGCTTGCTCCTGAATATGGGCAAATGGCATATAAAATGTAAAAATATGCATAAGTCAAAAGGATAATTTATTATCGTATTTATTTTAGAACATCAACATTGATAGGCAATTTACATAATTTAACAAAGTTGGGTTTAGCTATCATAAAATTGGAATACTAATTCAATTGCAATACATTTTCATCAGAAAAATTAGCCTATAATTCAACCACTGGGTATATGCTGATTTAGGCATATCGCTTCTGACCTACAAAAACCTAAATACATATAATACAAACTAATATCCCCAAAGCCTAAACTTATAAGTAGCATAGTGTGCTCTGATCAAGTAAAGAAGCCCCAGGGTTTCCTCAATTCTTAAAACTGGTTTTCCTTGAATTTTTCATCAAGATCTAAGAAAAGATTAGGTTAATAAATAAACAAATAAAAAATAAATTTAAATAAGATAACAGTTGACAAGAATTCTCCAGCAAAAGAAAAAATGAAGTACATAATGGATACCAAATGTGAAAATACTCAACATCACTAGAAATAAACAATCAAAAAATTAAAACATAATGAGATGCCCTATTTTGCTACAAATTAGCGATCAGAGAATCAGAGTAAAGGTGGGCTGAGATGGGTATTTTGATACACTGCTTGAAAGACTGTAATTTGCTATATCTCTTCTAAATAGCAATTTGACAGTTAATGACTTGAGAACACTTCATTATTTTTTTCCCAGTGATTTTACACCCAACATGAAGAAACATCTCTAAATAAAACCTCATAAATAAAGGCATCTATTGTGAAGTTATTTATAACTGAAAATAATCAAAATGCTCAACAAGAATTCTTAATTGTTATACTCACATTATGAATGTTAAACAGCCATTGAAAAGTATACTTATATAGATGTAGTTAAGACATGAGAAAGAACCAATGATAAAATTAATAACAGACAAAAATAATAAAAAGATAAAATCCCAAATATAAAACAAATATGCCCCCTAACTCCTGGCAGAAACAAATACAGAACCTCTCTGTAGGAAGTCCCCTCAACTCAGACTCCTTAGCTAGCTAGTTTAGTCTCTAAGTTAAATCTGACTCCACGGACTGCAGCCTGATAGGCTCCTTTGTCATTGAGATTTCCCAGGCAAGAATACTGGAGCAGGTCTATTTGCAGTTTTTTAAGGAATCTCCACACTGTTTTCCATAGTGGCTGTACTAGGTTGCATTCCCACCAACAGTGTAAGAGGGTTCCCTTTTCTCCACATCCTCTCCAGCATTTATTGCTTGTAGACTTTTGGGTGGCAGCCATTCTGACTGGTGTAAAGTGGTACCTCATTGTGGTTTTGATTTGCATTTCTCTGATAATGAGTGATGTTGAGCATCTTTTCATGTTTGTTAGCCATTTTTATGTCTTCTTTGGAGAAATGTCTGTTAAGTTCTTTGGCCCACTTTTTGATTGGGTTGTTTATTTTTCTAGCATGGAGCTGCAGGAGTTGCTTGTATATTTTTGAGATTAATTGTTTGTCTGTTGCTTCATTGGCTATTATTTTCTCCCATTCTGAAGGCTGTCTTTTCACCTTGCTTATAGTTTCCTTTGTTGTGCAGAAGCTTTTAATTTTAATTAGGTCCCATTTGTTTATTTGTGCTTTTATTTCTGATATTCTGGGAGGTGGGTCATAGAGGATCCTGCTTTGGTTTATGTTGGAGAGTGTTTTGCCTATGTTATCCTGTAGGAGTTTTATAGTTTCTGGTCTTATGCTTAGATCTTTGATCCATTTTGAGTTTATCTTTGTGTATGGTGTTAGAAAGTGTTCTAGTTTCATTCTTTTACACGTGGCTGTCCAGTTTTCCCAGCACCACTTGTTAAAGAGATTGTCTTTTCTCCATTGTATATTCATGCCTCCTTTGTCAAAGATAAGGTGTCCATAGATGCGTGGATTTATCTCTGGGCTTTCTATTTTGTTCCATTGATCTATATTTCTACCATATGACCCAGCAATCCCACTGCTGGGCATACACACTGAGGAAACCAGAATTGAAAGAGACACGTGTACCCCAATGTTCATCGCCGCAGTGTTTACAATAGCCAGGACATGGAAGCAACCTAGCTGCCCATCAACTGACAAATGGATAAGAAAGCTGTGGTACATATACACAATGGAATATTACTCAGCATTAAAAAAAAATTCATTTGAATCAGTTCTACTCAGGTGGACAGAACTGGAGCCTATTATCCAGAGTGAAATAAGCCAGAAGGAAAAACAACAATACAGTATACTAACGCATATATATGGAATTTAGAAAGATGGTAAGGAGAACCCTGCATGCGAGACAGCAAAAGGAATGCAGATGTATAGAACAGACTTGTGGACTCTGTGGAAGAGGGCAAGGGTGGTATGATATGGGACAAGGCATTGAAACATGTTAATTATCATATGTGAAATCAATCGCCAGCCCAGGATTGATGCTCAGGCTTGGTGCACCGAGATGTCCCAGGGGGAGGGAATTGGGAGGAAGGAGGGAGGGGGGTTCTGGAGGGGTAGCAAATGTAAACCCATGGTGGTTTCATGTCATTGTATGGCAAAACCAACACAATAAAGTAAAGAAAATTAAAAAAAAAAAAAAAAAGAATACTGGAGCAGATTCCCATTTCTTTCTCCAGAAAATGTTCCCAGCCCAGAGATCAAACCTCGGACTTCTGCATTGCAGGCAGTCTCTTTCCTGCCTGAGCTACTGGAGCTCCCATATACAGATTCAATAAAACATGAACTAAAAAAGAATTACAAAATGCAAGAGGTAATCAATAATTATGAGGAAGAGAATTTCAGATATAATAACTTCCATATATAAAACGTAAAAATCACTCAGTATCTTTGAAGAAACAACAAAGGAAAGAAATGATGATCAACCAATAAGAAACTATTAAAGATGACAAGAAACTTTTGATAATGAATCAAATAGAGTTTCTGGAGTAAAACATATGATATATTAATATAATACATGACATAATTATATATAATGCAAAATAAAACTAAATACATTTTTAAATACTACTGAGGAATTAATTAAGAGTATGCAGAACTGAAATTTGGATATATACTCTTTCAAGGTGGCCTTTTATTTGCAATAATGTACATTCTTATTTGAATTGAAAAGCAGAGAAGATGATTCAACAAATGTCCATTTAAATAGAACTGACTACATTCAGACTCATAAGACATTCTGAAATACTCCTTTCTCTTTGGTTCTGATGAATTTTTTCAACATTTCTCTTCCTTTTGTACTAAAGGTAGAATTGATACGAGAAACTGATATAAATGACCTGTACTAATGCATTCTCATTGCTGAAGGCCTTGTTTTGAGCCAATATGGGTGTCAAAATTGATTCCATCAAAGAATGCCTTTAGAGGCTTCATCATGACCTCCACATGGAGTACAAAAGTTCACAATATTGTCAATGCAAACTCTAAAATTGTAGGGTTGGGGGAGCATATGTAAACCCATGGTGATATCATGTCATTGTTTGGCAAAACTAATAAAAAATTAAAAAATAAATAAAAAAAATAAAAATAAAGAAAAAAAAATAAAATTGTAGGGTTGGACTATAACAGGTCTACAGGGTAAGCAATAACCTCTGACCCAGTCACCTCTTTAATTTTGAAATGCAGATCTCTGAATCACAAGATGCCATGTTGTTAACAAGTGTGTCTACACTTTTTCATGTGTTCAAAAGAACCCTTGGATGAACAATCAAATGAGCTAGCACAGTCCTGACATATGGTAATTGTCTCTAATAAATAATCATTAGCACCTTCTGGGTCTAAACACAACATTAATTCCGACTTTGGTAATGCAAAAAAACATAAAAGAAGGAAACCTAACATTTACTGAGTTCATCCTAAGTGCCCAAAACTGTGACAGAGATTTTATTGTTTACTGTATTTTACTTCCACAAAGACCTTAACAGTGATATTATTTTACACGTTGGAAAACCAAGATTTAGAAGCTAAATAACATAATAAGTCACAGAGAAAGCTGTGAATAGGGGAGTTAGTTTCCATTTCCTTCTCCAGGGGATCTTCCCAACCCAGGGATTAAACCTGCATCTCCTGTGTCTCCTGAATTACAGGCAGATTCTTTACCTGCTGAGCAATCAGGAAAGCCCAAATTGCCATCTAAAAAGATGCGCAAAACTCATTTAATAAATGTCAATTATAATTTGGGATAAAACTTCTAGGCAAATAATGAGACTTCCTTAAACCAGTAAAATTATATCTAGAAAAACAACTTAATTATAACTGCTCTTCCTAGAAAACTGGAGAAGGAAATAGCAACCCACACCAGTATTCTTGCCTGGGAAATCCTATGGACAGAGAAGCCTGACAGGTTACAGTCCGTGGGATCCCAAAGAGTCAGACACAACTCATCAGCTAACACTTTCACTCTTTACTGGAAAATAACACAGTATCACCTTTAAAATCAGACACCAGTAAAGGCACTCAGTAGCACTACTTTGCTACTTGCTGCTGCTAAGTCACTTCAGTCATGTCCGACTCCATGCGACTCCATAGACGGCAGCCCACCAGGTTCCTCCATCACTGGGATTCTCCAGGCAAGAATACTGGAGTGGGTTGCCATTTCTTTCTCCAATGCATGCATGCATGCTAAGTCGCCTCATTCGTGTCCAACTGTGTGCGACCCTATAGACAGCAGCCCACCAGGCTCCTCCCTCTACAGTATTCTCCAGGCAAGAATACTAGAGTGGGCTGTCATTTCCTTCTCCAACTTTGCTACTTAATATACTGGTTATCCTAGCCATTATATTAAAGCAAAATTTAATTAAATATAATCATAATTATTTGAAAAAAATTTGTATTACATATAATCAAATTTTAGAGTATCAGTATCTTTGTACAAGGAATTCTAGTGCTAGGATTTTATTATTTAGGAATACTTATATGTCCACATGTAAATACATGAGCAAATATCATTATTTTAGCATTGTTCACAGCAGTGAAAAATTGAGAAACGTATAAATGTTAGTTAATAGAGTATTTGGCGAGTAACATTAAATTTTATATTGGGTCAGTAAAACCAATTGAAGAGATTAAATGCAAGATCAATGCAAAATAATGAAAGGGTATTATCTCATTATCAAATGTATTAATGTGTGTGCTTGCGTGTGTACATATGAATATATGTATATGCAGGGAAATTAATGATTCCCAGGTGGCTCAGTGGTAAAAAGTCTGCCTGCCAATGCAGGAGATGCAGGAGATGTGGGTTTGATCCCTAGGTAAGGAAGATCTCCTGGAGAAGGAAATGGCAACCCACTTTAGTATTCTTGCCTGAAAAATCCCATGGACAGAGAAGCCTGGTGGACTACAGTCCATGGGGCTACAAAGAGTTAAAGAGTTGGACATGATTGAGCACATGCACAGAGGGGGAAATTAATGTAAAACACTGCAAAACAAAAAAAAAAGCACATCAGTTGATAAAACCTAACTGTGGAAAGCAGAGCAGTTGTCCACATATTTGGGGAGGGGCTAAAGAGAGGCTTCCCTCTTTTGTTCAGTATAAAAATTTACAGATAGAATGTGTTCATATGTTAATTACTTCATTTGGGAAAGGAGGAATATAGAATAAAGAAAAATAATAATGAGCAAAGAAGACAAATGACATTACATAAAAGAGAAAATAAATTAAAAGGCCAATAACCATATTAAAAGGTGAGTTATCTCACTTCCCTTATGTCAGAAAGTGAAGAAGAACTAAAGAGCC
Organism: Antilocapra americana; assembly: GCA_007570785.1. Lineage (NCBI taxonomy): Eukaryota > Metazoa > Chordata > Mammalia > Artiodactyla > Antilocapridae > Antilocapra > Antilocapra americana. Next base: position 19,765,569 of record ML664199.1, read on the forward strand.
TCTTGATGAGAGTGAAAAAGTTGGCTTAAAGCTCAGCATTCATAAAACTAAGATCATGGCATCTGGTCCCATCACTTCATGGGAAATAGATGGGGAAACATTGGAAACAGTAACAGACTTTATTTTGGGGGGCTCCAAAATCACTGCAGATGGTGACTGTAGCCATGAAATTAAAAGATACTTATTCCTTGAAAGGAAAGTTATGACCAACATAGACAGCATATTAAAAAGCAGAGACATTACTTTACAAGGCTATGGTTTTTCCAGTAGTCATGTATGTATGTGAGAGTTGAACTATAAAGCTGAGTGCCTAAGAATTGATGCTTTTGAACTGTGGTGTTGGAGAAGACTCTTGAGAGTCCCTTGGACTACAAGCAGATCCAACCAGTCCATCCTAAAGGAAATCAATCCTGAATATTCATTGGAAGGACTGATATTGAAGTTGAAACTCCAATACTTTGGTCACCCGATGTGAAGAACTGACTCATTTGAAAGGACCCTGATGCTGGGAAAGTTAGAAGGCAGGAGGAGAAGGGGACAACAGAGGATGAGATGGTTGGATGGCATCATTGACTCAACGGACATGAGTTTTAGTAAACTCCGGGAGTTGGTCATGGACAGGGAGGCCTGGCATGCTGCAGCCCATGGGGTCACAAAGAGTCGGCCATGACTGAGCAACTGAACTGAACTGAATCTCACTCGTAATTAAAGACACATAAGTTAAAACTGTTAAATATACACTGTTCACCTAAAATATTTTCACCCATTAAAGCAGATGAAAGGACTTGTTATTATCCTCTGTTGGTAAGAAAGAAGAAGGATAATAGATAATCTAAACCACTGCTTTTAAGAGTATAAACTGATACATTTTTCTTTGAAAAATCACTTAGAAGCATCCATAAAAATTAAAAACTATGTACCATTTATGTAGCAAAAACATTTCTAGAAAGTTTTCCAACATTATGCATAAAGGCATATGTAAAGAGATACTCATAGTATCACCAATGGGGGAGAGAAAATAAAATGCTCATATGCTGAGGAATAATTAAACACATTGAGCAATAAGTCAGCAGCAATTATGAGGTGGAAGAATGAGGTAGCTCCGAATACACTAATATTAAAGATTATCCAAATGCTTGCTACGTTAGGAAGAGAAAACAATTATATGAAGCATGACCCCAATTGTGTTAAAAATGTTAATTAAAATTGTGTGTATTCATAGACATTTTTCACTCCTATCAATTTTCATGCAATAGGAAACACTATCATGAGGAATGTTGAATGCTCAATGGGTAAGCTGGGTTGAGAAAGAATAAAATAGTTCTATAACTCTTCCTGGTTCCAAATTTTATATTGCTTACATTTATTTATTAGCATTTACTCTAACATTATTTGGAGAATTAAAATAATTAATCAAAATAAAATTGCTATATAATCTCATAGAGAAGGAACTAACAATTTCATTGGGAGGCAGCTGAGTTTTTATTGCATTGTGGGTAAAAATACATACTTTCAAGCATCTTTTTTCCCATGAATCCAAATGCTTCATCTCCATTTTTTAAATGCACCACTCATTTATTTTAAGCAGTATTTCCCACAGTTTGGCACATCCATCTAATACTAATCTCTTCTATTTATGTTCTATTTCAGTTTAAAAGGATGCCAGAGATACAAAAGAAAGTGACAGGCAGATAAAAAGACCTGGGAAGACTCTGAGATTTTACCCGGCTAGAAGCCATGATATTCCTGGATTAGAGACAAAGAGCTTTATTATTCACAATGATAGAACTATCAAGTATATTAGTTTCTCTCTTTTGCCATTTCCTTGGGCTAAGCTTCTTACTGGAAAATGCAAATAAGGCCAGATGATTCCTGCACATACAGTAGGTTACCTCACAGGAAAGAAACCCTGAGCTTACAATATAATTCTGTTATAAATGGTCAGGTAACATGTCTGACACTATTTCTAAAGGCCAAGGCTTTATTACAAAAATATGCTTGAAATATAGTTCAGAATAAAAAAGAAAATCAACATCTTTCCTGCAAGGCAGACACACTGAAACACAAACTATCCAAAAAAAAAAAAAAAAAAGTCATTTTGATGAATTGCCATTTGAGAGTGTTAAAGGATCTGTCATGCCACTAAACTGTAGATGCATGTCTCTCATCGGTAAATATCTTGCATTAGTTAACTGAAAGAACTTTGATAGTATCTTAACTGATGTGTAAAAATACACAGAAAAGATACGAATTATGGAAAATCTTAGAGATGGTTGGGAGAAAATTTATTGAAATTTAAGATGAGGGACAATCCATTATTATTAGAAATAGTAAAACATACAAAGTATTGTGAGACAATATTTCTAGGTAAAATATAAAAATATTTGAGAAAAATGTATTATATTACCCAGTATTTTGTGAGAATACACTAAGAAGTTGAAAAGAAAAGGCTTAACAGTGTGTGTTTGTTTGTTTGTTTTCTAAAGTATCTTCCTTTTCCTGGAAAACTAGTTGATTTCAAGGCTCTGTTTAGGAACAGATACATATTTTCAGTAACTTGGAAGACATCACCCCAACCGAGTGACTAAGTTTAGTATTACAAGCACATCATTACTTATTGACAACCTGTACTACCTAACAGATACATTGAGAAGGGCACAGTTTCACTTCTGGGATCAGTTGCTGAAAACTCACATGTTTAATTCAATCATGAAAAAGAATCAGACAAATCAAGATTAGGAAACATTTCGCAAAATAACTAGTCCTCTTCAAAAGTTTCAAGGTCATAATAGACAAGGAAAGATTAAGAAACTGTCATGATTGGAGAAAACTAAAAATCCTTGGTTGGACCCAGAAAGAGAAAAAAAAGATGTTAGTAGGAAAATTAATGAATCCTGAATAATGATTGCATATTAGTTAATAATATTGCACTAATTATTATTGTTTTTTTAAATTGTACTATGCCAGGAGACATAAGACATAAAAGTTTGATCCCTTGGGAAGATCCCTTGGAGGAGGGCATGGCAACTCACTCCAGTATTCTTGCTTGGAGAATCTCCTGGATAGAGGAACCTGAAAGGCTACAGTCCATAGAGTCACAAAGAATTGGACACAACTGAACCAATTTAGCACAAATGGGTATATAAGATGTCAACATTAGGGGAACTGACTGAAAAGTATATGGGAACTTTATATACTTTTTTTGCTTCTTCCTTAAATCTAAACTTTTTTCCAAAAATATTAAAAGATACATGGAACCAAGAGAATAAATGAGAAAAATAAGCCACGAATGTATTTATTGTATACTGTTAAATCAATGGCCTCCAATGAATTATACCTCCCAGTATCCACACCACACTTCAAAACTTAGTTAGGGTTTGGTCATATGATATGGGTTGGCCAATTGCAAATCAACAAACATGAGGCAAGAGGAGACTTGTTAAGTGCGTGAGCAATGGTATTTATCTTCCCAGATTGCTGCTACCACCATATAAACTAGCAGACTGGAAGGGCCAAATGGAGGAGGATGAGGCATCCCAGATAGTAGATGTAATTAACCATCAGACATGTGATAGAGACTCTCTTGGACCACCCAGCCCCAGTCAAACTATCAGATGACAATAGCTATAAAGAGAGAACTTAGACAAGGCCAGAGAAGTACCAGCCAGCTGATTTCAGTCCAAGTTACAGAATTATAAGCAAACAACTTGTGTTCGTCTTAAGCATAGATACAGATATTATTTATTGTGACAACTGCTCAAATAAGTACACATAATTTGAGGTTTTATTATTGTTGAATAAAGTGAAATGGCAACAGATAATTTTTAAAAAGTGAATACTCATAAGTTTTAATCTAACATACCTAAAGTCAGAAAACTAGTCATGGCCTCTTAGATGTCCTACACACAGTGGGATTTTATGTCCTCTTCCTCTAAACAGTGAAGGTGAATGACATCTCTAGGCAATAGATCACTTCTTGTAGTATTTGTTATCAGTAGGTATAAAAATAAAAGCTCATCTCTGTGAATGGGATATAGTGTCTGTTTTTCTACTGTCTACCTGAATTTATAGCTGCTCTCCTTTACTCAGTGCAAACCTCTTTTCTGTAAAAGCCATGATAATGGAATATTCAGGGTTGTTGCTTAAGATATGACCTCTTGCTTCTAACAATAAAAAAAGGTTATAACAAATTTGGATGTTTCGTCAATATATTTCTCTGGATTTACCAAACTTCTGGGGCAAAACCCATACCTGAAAGTATTTCCAATGGTTTTGTCTCTCCTTGTAATATCTGTGCAAGGTTTTCTTTCTGACAGACTCTGATTCAGGAGAACAAAAGAGGTGGGTTTCTTTCAAGAAGCAAACACAGCTCACAGCCTCTGAGTACAGCTTTCAGGTATTTGGTCTGTTGCTCTTTTAGCCCTGTGCTGCTCATGGTCCTTATCTGTCTTCATCAGATCTTCCTGCAGGGGAAGCCTTCGATTCCCTTGAAGCCCTGATCTCAGGAAGAAAACACAGATTGTTCTGACATCTGTTGTCCTGTCTTCTAAGGACACAAAGAACTATGCATTGGGTTATTCCCTCAGGCCTTCCTAAGACATATTTTTTCATATCAACTACTCTTTTTTTTTCCTCTTCATTTAAATTTTTTTTTAAAGAAATTCTATCACCCTGATACATACACAATGTAACGAGAAAATAAATTGTAAAGCATTTTTTTTTCTAGATGAAGTTTCAAATGCTGCAGTTTTATAGTGAAGAATTCTTGTTTGATAAAATGAATATGGAGTAAAAGCAAAATATAAACCCATCATTATTTGCAGATGATCTGATATTATACATTAAAATACTCAAGGTACCTAGAGAAATAACATAATAATTAAGATAATTGAGTGATATTGTGGGATGTTGTTCAGTCGCTAAGCCATGTCTGACTTTGTGACCCCATGGACTGCAGCATGACAGGCTTTCCTGTCTTTCACAATCTCCCAGAGTTTGCTCACACTCATGTCCATTGAGTCGGTGTATGCTATCTAATCATCTCATCCTGTGCTGCCCTCTTCTTTTTCCTTCCATCTTTCCCAGCATAAGGGTTTTCTACAGTGAATCGGCTCTTCACATCAGATGGCCAAAATATTGGAGCTTCAGCTTTATTCCATCCAATGAATATTCAGTTGATTTATTTTAGGATCAACTGGTTTGATCTCCTTGCAGTCCACGTTTTGTCAGAAATCTCCACTATGACCTGTCTGTCTTGGGTGGCCTTGAATAGCCTGGCCCACAGCTTTCTTGACTTACACAAGCCCTTTAACCAAGACAAGGCTGTAATCCATGAAGGAGATTGTGGGATACAATGTCTATAAACAAAAATTTATCAACCTAACTGACTATAAAATAGCAAAATTTTGAAAGTGAGATTTCAGCAATTACAATTTACTCTCTAACCAGCAGTTGGAAGAGCTTTAGTTACTCCACATTCTCACCAACATTTGACGTTTTTATTTGTTTTAAGATCCAATGAATTTGAAATAGTATTGTAAGCATCACTATGAACAAAGCTAGTGGAGGTGATGGAATTCCAGTTGAGTTATTTCAAATCCTAAAAGATGATGCTGTGAAAGTGCTGCACTCACTATGCCAGCAAATTTGGAAAACTCAGCAGTGGCCAGGATTGAAAAAGGTTAGTTTTCATTCCAATTTCAAATAAAGGCAATGCCAAAGAATGCTTAAATTACCACACAATTACACTCATCTCACACACTAGAAAAGTAATGTTCAAAATTCTCCAAGCCAGGCTTCAACAGTAGGTGAACTGTGAAACTCCAGATGTTTAAGCTGGATTTAGAAAAGGTAGAGGAACCAGAGATCAAATTGTCAACTTCCACTGGATCATTAAAAAGTGAGAGAGTTCCAGAAAAGCATCTACTTGTACTTTATTGACATGCTAAACCCTTTGACTGTGTGGATCACAACCAACTGGAAAATTCTTAAAGAGATGGGAATACCAAACCACCATACCTGCTTCCTGAGAATCTGTATGCAGGTCAAGAAGCAACAGTTAGAACTGGACATGGAACAACAGACTGGTTCCAAATCGGGAAAGGAATATGTCAAGGCTGTATATTGTCACCCTGCTTAGTTACTTACATGCAGAGTACATCATGAGAAATGCTGGACTGGATGAAGCACAAGCTGGAATCAAGATTACCAGGAGAAATATCAATAACCTCAGATATACAGATGACACCACACTTATGGCAGAAGAACTAAAGAGCTGCTTAATGAAAGTGAAAAAGGAGAGTGAAAAAGGTGGCTTAAAACTCAACATTCAGAAAACTAAGATCATGGCATCTGGTCCCATCACTTAATGGCAAATAGATAGGGAAACAATGGAAACAGTGAAAGACTACTTTTTTGAACTCCAAAATCTCTGCAGATGGTGACTGAAGCTGTGAAATGAAAAGACGCTTGCTTCTTGGAAGAAAAGTTATGACCAGCCTAGACAGCATATTAAAAAGCAGAGACATTACTTTGCCAACAAAGGTGTGTCTTGCCAAAACTATGGTTTTTCCAGTAGTCATGTATGGATGTGAGAGTTGGACTATAAAGAAAGCTGAGTGCAGAAGAATTAATGCTTTTGAACTGAGGTGTTGGAGAGGACTTTTTAAAGTCCTTTGGACTGCAAGCAGATCCAATCAGTCCATCCTAAAGGAGATCAGTCCTGAATATTCATTGGAAGGACTGATGCTGAAGCTGAAGTTCCTATACTTTGGCCACCTGATTGGAAAAACTGACTCATTTGAAAAGACCATGATTTTGGATAAGATTGAAGTTGGGAGGAGAAGGGGATGACAGAGGATGAGAGGGTTGTATAGCATCACCAACTCAATGGACAGAAGTTTGAATAAATTCCTAGAGCTGGTGATGCTAGGCATCAGGGAAGCGTGGCATGCTGCAGTCAATGGCGTCACAAAGAGTCAGACGTGACTGAGCAACTGAACTGAACTGAAGATATATATAAAAAATAAATATATAAATAAAGACTTAATTTTGTGACAATGAAATAGAATGGGAAAGTGATTTTTTTTCCGGAAATGATGCTGTGACTATTGGATAGCCATATAGAAAAAAACACCTCACATCACACACAAAAATTAATTACAGCTAGATTGTGATCTTTCATATTAAAGGTAAAAATATAGTTTCTAGAAGAAAATATAGAAAACTATATGATCTCAGAGTAAGTAAATATTTCTTGAACAGCAAACGAAAGCAGTCATTAAAAAAAAAAGAACAATAAATTGAATTTCACTCAAACTCAAACTTTTTGTTCTTCAATAAAAGTTACCTCATCAATATAATAGGCCAGCTATAAGGTGACAGAACATTTTTGTAATATATTTGTATTTAAAGAACTAAAATAATACAGACAAATTCTTATATATCAATGTAAAACAAATACCCAATTTAGAAAGTTGACAAAAATACTTAATGGAACTTTAAAAATCTAGAAGGACAAGAAAGGTATGAAAAGGTGATCAACTTCATTATTCATTATTACTGTGTGAATTAAAACTTCAGTGAAATATCACCACACAACCACTAGAATATAAAAAATGCAAAAGAATGATAATATCAAATGGTATAAAGAAAATAGAAAAATTTATACTCTCATAGACTCTTTGGAGATATGTAAATAGGTGCAACCACTTTGGAAATCTATTTGGCAATATATAATAAAGCTGAACATATGTTACTTTATGACCAAACAATTTCATCTCTGTAAATACACCCAAATGAAATATGTTCATGAATGCATTGAAATACATGTAAGAATGTTGATAGAAAATTTTGTAGCTTTCATAAAAGTAGCAAAGAAAATTAAATTGTGTCATAGTAATATATTGAACACTATTCAGTAATAAAATTACGAAGCTTTTTTTTCTAAATACAACAGTGTTCTTGATGAAATATCAGAGGAAAGTGAAAGTGAAAGCCACTAAGTCATGCCTGACATTTTGCATCCCAAAGCATTCTCCAGGCCAGAATACAGAAGTGGGTAACCTTTCCTTTCTCTAAGGGATCTTCCTAAACCAGGGATTGAACCTACGTCTCCTGCATTGAGGATGGATTCTTTACCAGCTGAGCCCCAAGGGAAGCCCAAGAATCATGGACTGGGTAGCTTATCCCTTTTCTAGGGGATCTTCCCGACCCAGGAATCAAACCGGGATCTCCTGCATTGCAGGTGGATTCTTTACCAACTAAACCATGAGGGAAGACCAATGTCAGATACAGAAGGGCATATATTGTATGATTTCATTTTATAAGAGTCAGAAATTGGGAAACTACTCTATAGTAAGAGAAGTTCCAGAAGTGATTACATTTTTCTAAGCACTTGGAAATGCATTAGAATTTTCTGTGCTGCTTGTAAGATTTGATTTTGGTCTAGGTGCTGCTTACATAGATGTTTTCACTCTGTAAAAAGTTATATACATTGAACTTATGATTTATAGAGTTTTTGGACATATGTTATATTTCAATATGAGTTTACTTTAAAAGTAAAATGTCCACCAACATATTATTAGAGCTAATAAACCAATTGACTAAGTTGCAGGATACAAAATCAACATACAAATTCTGTATTTTATGTGATATATGTATATATATATAAAAAAACTATTTTTCAGCCATTATAAAAAAGCAAATCTTGCCTTTCTTCACAACTTGATAGAAACTTCAGGGCATTAAACTAAGTGAAATAAGTCAGACAGAGAAAGACAAATATCACTGACCTCACTTATATAGGGAATCTATAAGTGAAGCAATGCAGCAGAAGCAACAACAAAGCTCACTAATACAGAGAACAGACTGGTACCTGGAGGTGGGGGAAGTGAGAAGTAAGTGAAGGGTTTTAAAACATATAAACTTTCAACTATAAAAAAAGTAGGTCATGATGTAACATACAGCATATTAGCAGTAGCAGTGTTAGTCACTCAGTCGTGTTCAACTCTTTGCAACCCCATGGGCTGTAGCCCACCAACCTTCTCTGTCCATGGGATTCTCCAGGCAAGAATACTGGAGTGGGTTGCTATTCCCTTCTCCAGAGGATCTTCTCAACCCAGAGATTGAACCTGGGTCTTACAACATGGTGACTACAGTTAATATGATAATGCATACTTGAAAGTTGCTAACAGAGTAGATCTTAAAAGTTCTCATCACAAGAAAAATATTGTAACTGTATATGGTGATGAACATTAACTGGACTTATTGTGGTCATCATTTCACAACATATATATAAATATCAAATCATTATATTGTACATCTGAAACTAATACAATGCTATATGCCAATTGTATTTTAAAAAATAAAAAATAAAAAGCAAATAAAATGTCCACACCTTCCCAAGTCCATAAAGTATTCTCATTTGTAACTGTGTTATTGTGTGGGAAATAGCTTCAGGAAGATATTTCTCAGCTGTTTGAAACAGTATTAACTGTGAAATAAATACACAAAAGGTGCTTCCTTGCATTAGAGCCCTCCAGAACTCAATTCCTTGTAGACTAAATGAACTTGTGTATATTCACTCTATCACTAACACCTAGTACCTCACTGCTTCTGAACAACACCAGGCCATCACTTTATCAAGTGCACACTCACCCTTCTTTTTCTTTGATATAGCAGTATAGGAAGGTTCTAGCTTAAAGGTCCATTTTATTTATATATCCTCCTGATCAAACAGGTTTCCCTTAATTCACTAAGCAGAAACAACTGTAACCTCTGAAATCTCTTAATTAATGTTCTTCTAGCCAACAATTTTCACAATTAATTATATTTTTGTTGTCAAATATTGTGCTGTTTTATTTAATTGCCCTTTGCATTTTTATTGTTGTTTAATGTTTTGTCCAAATACTATACAATCGAATAGGGATTGTTGACTTCTTAAAGAGAGGAATAGATCTGGAAATTATACATGTTCCTAATCATATTCCATATTGAAGGAGAAAGGATTCCTTGAAAGGATGTTAGGTGAACCCTGAATGTACAAAATCTGAATTACCAATTCAGGGAAGAAAGGTCAATTTCCAGTACTTATCCCATTATCAGTTCAGTTCAGTCACTCAGTAGTATCCGACTCTTTGTGACCCCCATGGACTGCAGCACTACCAGGCTTCCCTGTCCTTCACCACCTCCGCACACTTGCTCAAACTCATGTCCATCGAGTCGGCAATACCATCCAACAATTTCATCCTCTGTCGTCACCTACTCCTCCAGCCTTCCATCTTTCCCAGCATCAGGGTATTTTCCAATGAGTCAGTTTTTCGCATCAGGTGGCCAAAGGATTGGAATTTCAGCTTCAGTATCAGTTCTTCCAATGAATATCCAGGACTGATCTCCTTTAGGATAGACTGGTTGGATCTCCTTGCAGTCCAAGGGACTCTCAAGAGTCTTCTCCAAAACCACAGTTCAAAGGCATCGATTCTTTGGTGCTCAGCTTTCTTTAAAGTCCAACTCTCACATCCATACATGACTACTGGAAAAATAATAACTTTGACTAGATGGAACTTTGTTGACAAATAATGTTTCTGCATTTTAATATGCTGTCTATCTTGTTCATATCTTTTCTTCCAAGAAGCAAGTGTCTTTCAATTTCATGGCTTTAGTCACCACCTGTAGTGATTTTGAAGCCCCAAAAGATAAAGTCGCTCACTGTTTCAATTGTTTCCCCATCTATTTGCCATGAACAGATGGGACCAGAGGCCATGATCTTAGTTTTCTGAATGTTGAGTTTTAAGCCAACTTTTCAGTCTCCTCTTTCACTTTCATCAAGAGGCTCTTTAGTTTTTCTTCACTTTCTGCCATAATGATGCTGTCATCTGCATATTTAAGGTTATTGATATTTCTCCTGGCAATCTTGATTCCAGCTTGTGCTTCATCCAGCCCAGCATTTTGCATGATATACTCTGCATATAAGTTAAATAAGCAGGGTGACAATTTGCATATAAGTTAAATAAGCAGGGTGACTTCCCAATTTGGAACAAGTGTGTTGTTCCATGTCCACTTCTAAATGTTGCTTCTTGACCTGCATACAGATTTCCCAGGAGGCAGGTAAGATGGCATGGTATTCCCATTTCTTCAAAAATTTTCTACAGTTTGTTGTGATCCACACAGTCACAGGCTTTGGCATGGTCAATAAAGCAGAAGTAGATCTTTTTCTGGGACTCTTGTTTTTGATGATCCAGTGGATGTTGGCAATTTGATCTCTGGTTCCTCTGCCTTTACTAAATCCAGCTTGAACATCTAGAAGTTCATGGTTCCTGTACCATTGAACCTGGCTTGGAGAATTTCGAGCATTACTTTGCTAGTGTGTGAGATGAGTGCAATTGTGCAGTAGTTTGAACATTCTATGGCATTGCCTTTCTTTGGGATTGGAATGAAAACTGACCTTTTCCAGTCCTGTGGCCACTGCTGAGTTTTCCAAATTTGCTGGCATATTTAGTGCAGCACTGTAACAGCTTCATCTTTTAGGATTATAAATAACTCAGCTAAAATTCCATCACCTCCACTAACTTTGTTCATGGTGATGCTTCCTAAGCCCCACTTGACTTCACATTCCAGGATGTCTGGCTGTAGGTGAGTGATCACACCATCATGGTTATCTAGGTCATTAAGAAAGTTTTTGTTTAGCTCTTCTGTGTATTCTTGCCACCCCTTCTTAATATTTTCTGCTTCTTTTAGGTTCCTACCATTTCTGTCCTTTATGGAGTCCATCTTTGCATGAAGTGTTCCCTTGGTATCTCTAATTTTCTTGAAGAGATTTCTAATCTTTCCAATCCTATTGCTTTCCTCTATTTCTTTACATTGATCACTGAAGGTTTTCTTACCTCTCCTAGTATTCTTTGGACCTCTTCATTCAGATGGGTATATCTTTCCTTTTCCCCTTTGCCTTTAGCTTCTCTTCTTTTCTCATCTTTTTGAAAGGCCTCATCAGACAACCATTTTGCCTTTTGGCATTTCTTTTTCTCGGGAATGGTCTTATTCACTGCCTCCTTTATAGTGTCATGAAACTCTGCCATAGTTCTTCAAGAACTCTGTCTGTCAGATATAATCCCTTGAATGTATTTGTCACTTCCACTGCATGATCATAAGGGATTTGATTTAGGTTATACCTGAATGCGCTAGTGGTTTTCCCCACTTTCTTCAACTTAAGTCTGAATTTAGCAATATGGAGTTCATGATCTGAGCCACAGTCAGCTCCCAGTCTTGTTTTCGCTGACTGTATAGACCTTCTCCATCTTTGGCTGCAAAAAATATAATCAATCTGTTTTTGGTATTGACTACCTGGTGATGTCCATGTGTAGAGTCTTCTCTTGTGCTGCTGGAAGAAAATATTTTCTATGACCAATGTGTTCTCTTGGCAAACCTCTGTTAGTCTTTGCCCTGCTTCATTTGGTACTCAAAGGCCAAATTTGTTTGTTATTCTGTATATCTCTTTACTTCCTACTTTTGCATTCCAGTCCCTTATAATGAAAAGGACATCTTTTCCAAGTGTTAGGTCTAGAAGGTGTTATAGTTCTTCATAGAACCATTCAACATCAGCTTCCTCAGTGTTACTGGTTCGGCTATAGACTTGGATTACTGTGATATTGAATGGTTTGCCTTGGAAACAAATAGAGTTCATTCAGCCATTTTTGAGATTGTATCCAAGAACTGCATTTTGGACTCCTTTGTTAACTATGATGGTTACTCCATTTCTCTAAGGGATTCTTGCCCACAGTAGTATATATAATGGTTATCTGAGTTAAATTCACCCATTCCAGTCCATCTTAGTTCACTGATTCCTAAAACGTCAATATTCACTCTTGTCATCTCCTGTTTGACCACTTCCAATTTACCTTGATTCATGGACCTAACATTCCAGGTTCCTATGCAATATTGCTCTTTACAGCATCAGACTTTACTTCCATCACCAGTCATATCCACAACTGGGTTTTTGTTTTGCTTTGGCTCCGTCTCTTCATTCTTTCTGGAATTATTTCTCCACTGATCTCCAGTAGCATATTGGGCATCTACCGACCTGGGTAGTTCATTTTTCAGTGTCCTATTTTTTTGCATTTTCATACTTTTCATGGTGTTCTCAAGGCAAGAATACTGCATTCCCTTCTCCAGTGGATCACATTTTGTCATAATTCTCCACCATGACCTGCCCATCTGGGTGGCCCTACCTGGCATGGCTCATAGTTTCACTGAGTTAAACAAGGCTGTGGTTCATGTGATCAGTTTGATTAGTTTTCTGTGATTGTTTTTAATTTTGACTGTCCTCTGAGGGATAAGGATAAAAGGTTTATGGAAGCTTCCTGATGGGAGGGACTGACTGTGGGGGAAACTTGGTCTGTTATAATGGGTGGGGCCATGCTCAGTAAATTTTTGATCCAATTTTCTGTTGATGAGTGGGGCTGTGTTCCCTCCCAGTTTTTTGACCTGAGACCAAACTATGGTGGAGGTAATGAAGATAATGGTGACTTCTATCAAAAGGTCCCATGCATTCACTACTGCACTCAGTGACCCCAACCCTGTAGCAGGCCACCACCAATCCTACACCTCTGCTGGAGACTCCTGGACACTCACAGGCAAGTATGGGTCAGTCTTTCTTGGAATCACTGCTCCTTTCTGGTGGGTCTCGGTGCACAAAAACTTTTGCTTGTGCCCTCCGTGAGTCTGCTTCCCTAGTCCTGTGTAAGTTCTGTAATCAAATCCCACTGTCCTCCAAAGTCAAACTCCCTGGGGGGTTCTCATTCCCTTTGCCAGATCCCCAGGTTGGGAAATCTGTTGTGGGTCCCAGAACTTTCTTTTTTTTTTTGATAGAGAAATATATGTAATTATGTTTTTTTTTTTTTCCCCAG
>ML664199.1:19779569-19812204 GCA_007570785.1 Antilocapra americana
TCCGGAACCCCCCTCCCTCCTCCCTCCCCCCCGCCAGAACTTTCTTAACAGTGAGCAACTTTCTTTGGTATAATTGTTCTGCAGTTTGTGGATCGTTGCAAGTGGCTCTGTGGTGGGGTTAATGGCGACCTCCTCCTAGAGGGCTTGTGCCACATCCAGGTTTGCTGTACCCAGAGCCCCTGCCCCTGTGGCAGGTCACTGCTGACCCGTACCTCTGCAGGAGACACTGAAACACTCAAAGCCAGGTCTAGTTCAGTCTTTGTGGGTATCTGGTGGGTATGGGATTTGATTCTAAACTCCAATTTCACTTTCAACTGATATAATCTGACAGCATTGCAGAGGACAATCTTGCATCATATGATCTGGGTTTTTATTCTATGGGTTCTGTCTGAATTTACATTAATTCTCTTAGCTTTGTATGCATTTTAAAATGCACTTTATTAGCAAGAAAATGCCTAGATATCAGACTGTGTTAGTTATCATTACATGAATTACTCTATAAAAAGTGCATTAAGAAAATTTTTATTTCTCATCTAACATTTTGTGATTAGAAGAGAGTAAGAGCTGAGAGACACTGATTTGTTTTCCATTATTTCCATTTCATCCCCAATTCTTTTTCCATTTCCTGCAGTCTCTCCTCCTCCATGCCTACACATATTGGATCATGACTGTTCCATCAAGAACTAGAACCTTATTTCACACAGGAGGGGAGTGGTCTCTACAGCCAGAAAATAAGAGGGAAAATTGTGTTCCTTGAATCTAAGTAAGAACTAGAAACATAACTATCATAGAAAATAGCTTTTAGTTTTCTTACATTTCCTGGCTGTAAATATAAGCAGAAAGAGTTAACACCACTTTCTAAAGTCTACACTATTGAGAAGGCAATCTCTCTTTCTTTTCAAATTTAAAACCATCAATTTACAAATAAGCAATTTTCCAGGAAGTTCAGAGACCTATACTACTGACACTATATTACTTTCTTTTCCTAAGAAACACAAACACATGTAGGAAATAACAACAAAAAAGAAAACAGTTTTATTGTTATTTTATAACAAGCATAACCAAAGAAAATCTAATTTATTGTTAAAATATGATGAGGTTGAGCCAAATTGTTTTTCCAATTCCTTCATATCCATTCTCATTCAAAAATGAACTCACAGTATTTGTGATAAACTGTCAAAAAAGAAAGTGTGCCTGTACATAAGGAAATTATACTCTAATGGATCTTAATAGATAAATTTATTTAAGTATTAAATATGAAAAAATGTTGTGGCAACAGAAGTATTTTTTCTTCATTTATATACATTTGATTCAAGATAGGAGACAGAAGATCTCTCCGTGTATGCGAATCAAAATCAGTTCCTTTGAAATAAGTTTTTTGGCCAGTTTTTTTTTTCCATAAAAAATACATGTAGAAAACTCATAAGCTAAATAACTGGTGGTTACCTGAAATATTTCCAAAATTTGGTCTATGCATAATATCCTCTTTAAAAACTTGCTTTATTATCTTTCATTTATAAAACATAATTTTGTCATTACAGCCATTAACAAATATAATATAAAGAATTATCAGATATTCTTTAACAAAGGAGACTAACAAGAATTTTCTGAATGATGAGCAAGTGTTAATAAAGAAACTAAAGTAATCTTAGGAACAAAGTAGAGGCACTCAAGAAGTGAATTTTATTATTTATTTTTCATTTAACTTAGTGTATAATTTTATTTCTATTCAGAGAGATGTTTTGTCTTTCAGTTTTTAACTTTTTATTTCTGACATAAACCCAGTAATTGTATACAAAAAGTAGGTGTTTTTTAAACATTTCTAATTTGGGAAAAAATATAAAACCCAGTTTACATGGCTGAGGTCTTTTTTCATGTTCTCGCCTTCAACAGACAGACTCAACTCTTTGCATTCTTATTTCACAGACACATACTCTTTTATTAGTCTTGAAGAAAATAAAGCTGTTCTATTGTAATGATATAACATCTATTTCTGGTTAATCAAGATAGAGAAATCATAAGATCCTACTTGTAATTTATGTTTAAAAGACTTGCTCCTTAGAAGAAAAGCTATGACAAAACTAGACAGCATATTAACAAGCACAGATATTACTTTGCCAACAAAGGTCCATACAGTCAAAGCTATGGTTTCTCCATTAGTTGTGTATGGATGAGAGAGCTGGACCATAAAGAAAGCAGAGTGCTGAAGAACTGATGCTTTTGAACTGTGGTGTTGGAGAAGACTCTTGAGAGTCCCTTGGACTGCAAGAGATCCAACCAGTCAATCCTAAAGGAAATCAGTTCTGAATATTCATTGGAAGGATGGATGCTGAAGTTGAACATGAATCTGCATAAACTCTGGGAATTGATGATGACAGGGAGGCCTGGCATGCTGCAGCCCACGGGGTAGCAAAGAATTGGACACTACTGAGCATCTGAACTAAACTGAACTTATCCTTGCTTTGTCCTCTGCATTTTCATTTCAGTTTCTTAATTGCGTGTTTTTCTTTTTTTTTTTAGTTTAGTTTTTCTGTTTTCTTTTTCAATTGTCTAATTTCTCAGTAGATCATTTCGTGAGAAATCAAATTACTCTCTAGGCACTAATATCATCACATATATAGTTCTTAAATATTAAAACATCTCTTTCAGTTCAGTTCATATGCTCAGTCATGTCTGACTCTTTGCAATCCCATGGACTGCAGCATGCCAGGCTTTCCTGTCCATCACCAACTGCCAGAGCTTACACAAACTCACCTCCATAGAGTCAGTGATGCCATGCCAACCATGTTATCCTCTGTTGTCCCCTTCTCTTCCCGCCATCAATCTTTTCTAGCATCAGGGTCTTTTACAGTGAGTCAGTTCTTTATGTCAGGTGGCCGAAGTATTGGAGTTTCAGTTTAAGCATCAGTCCTTCCAGTGAATATTCAGCACTGATTTCCTTTAAGATTGTCTGGTTTGATCTCCTTGCACTCCAAGGGACTGTCAAGAGTCTTCTTCTCACCACAGTACAAAAGCATCAATTCTTTGCACTCAGCTTTTTTTCTACTCCAACTCTCACATCCATCTTAAACATTCAGATGTTCAAGCTGAATTTAGAAAAGACAGAGGAACCAGAGATCAAATTGCCAAAATCTATTGGATCATCCAAAAAACAAGAGAGTTCCAGAAAAACATCTATTTCTGCTTTATCAACTATGCTAAACCCTTTGACAGTGTGGATCACAACAAACTGTGGAAAATTCTTAAAGAGATGGAAATACCAGATCACAAGACCTGCTTCCTGAGAAATCTGTATGCAGGTCAAAGAGCAACAGCTAGAACTGGACATGGAACAATAGACTGGTTCCATATTGGGAAAGGTGTACGTCAAGACTATATATAGTCACCCTGCTTATTTAACTTATATGCAGAGTACAGTGTGAGAAATGCTAGACTGGGTGAAGCAAAAGATGGATTCAAGATTGCTGGGAGAAATAACAATGACCTCAGATACGCAGATGACACCACCTTTATGGCAGGAAGCGAAGAAGAACTAAACAGCCTCTTGATGAAAGTGAAAGAGGAGAGTGAAAAAGTTGCCTTAAAGTTCAAACATTCAGAAGATCATGGCATCTGGTCCCATCACTTCATGTCAAGTAGATGGGGAAACAGTGGAAACAGTGAGAGCCTTTATTTTTATGGACTCCAAAACCATTGCAGATGCTGACTGCAGTTAAAAGACACTTGCTCCTTGGAAGGAACGCTATGACCAACCTAGCATATTAAAACGTAGAGACACTGCTTTGCCAACAAAGGTCTGTCTAGCCAAAGTTACAGCTTTTCCAGTAGTCATGTATGGATGAGACGGTTGGACTATAAAGAAAACTGAGCATCCAAGAATTGATGCTTTTGAACTGTGGTGTTGGAGAAGACTTTTGAGAGGCCTTTGGACTTCAAGAAGATCCAACCAGTCCATCCTAAAGGAAGTCAGTCCTGAATATTTATTGGAAGGACTGATGCTGAAGCTGAAACACCAATACTTTGGCCACCTGATGCGAAGAACTGACTCATTTGAACAGAACCTAATGCTGGGAAAGATTGAAGGCAGAAGGAAAAGGGGATGACAGAGGATGAGAGGTCTGTATTGTATTACGGACTCAATGGACTTGAGTTTTAGTAAACTCCAGGAGTTGGTGATGGACAGGGAGGCCTGGCATGTTGCAGTCCATGGAGTTGAAAAGAGTCGGAGATGATTGGGCGAATGAACTGAACTGAACTGAACTGAACACATCCATACATACTGGAAAACCACAGGTTTGACTAGACAAACTTTTGTCAGCAAAGCAATGTCTCTTCTTTTTAATATGCTGTCTAGGTTTGTCATACCTTTTCTTCCAAGGAGTATCTTTTAATGTTTTGGCTGCAGTCACCATCTGCAGTGATTTTGAAGCCCAAGAAAATAAATTAGCTCACTCTTTCCATTATTTCTCTATCTATTTGCCATGAAGTGATGGGACCAGATGCCACGACCTTAGTTTTCTGAATGTTGAGCTTAAGCCAACTTTTTCACTCATCTCTTCACTTTCAAGAGGCTCTTTAGATCCTCATCGCTTTCTGCCATAAGGGCGATGTCATCTGCATAGCTGAGTTTATTGATATTTCTCTGGAAATCTCAATTCCAAATTGTGCTTCATCCAGCCCAGCATTTTTTTTTAACATTTTTTTTCTTTTTTTTTAATTTTGCCATACAATGACATGATATCACCATGGGTTTACATATGCTCCCCCTCCAGGACCCCCCTCCGTCCTCCCTCCCCCCGGGAAATCTCGTTGCACCAGCCCCGAGCATCAATCCTGGGCTGGCGATTGATTAGACATATGGTAATTAACATGTTTCAATGCCATTCTCCCATATCATCCCACCGTTGCCCTCAACCACAGAGTCCACAAGTCTATTCTATACATCTGCGTTCCTTTTGCTGTCTTGCATGCAGGGTTCTCGTTACCGTCTTTCTAAATTCCATATATATGCATTAGTATACTATATTGTTGTTTTTGCTTCTGGCTTACTTCACTCTGGATAATGGGCTCCAGTTTCGTCCATCTGAGTAGAACTGATTCAAATGAAATTTTTTTTAATGCTGAGTAATATTCCATTGTGTATATGTACCACAGCTTTCTTATCCATTCGTCAGGTGATGGGCATCTAGGTTGCTTCCACGTCCTGGATATTGTAAACAGAGCAGCGATAAACATTGGGGTACACATGGCTCTTTCAATTCTGGTTTCCTCGGTGTATATGCCTAGCAGTGGGATTGCTGGGTCATATGGCAGGTCTATTTGCAGTTTTTTAAGGAACCTCCACACTGTTTTCCATAGTGGCTGTACTAGTTTACAATCCCACCAACAGTGTGAGAGAGTTCCCTTTACTCCACATCCTCTCCAGCATTTATTACTTGTAGATTTTTGGATGGCAGCCATTCTGACTGGTGTAAACTGGTACTTCATTGAGGTTTTGATTTGCATTTCTCTGATAATGAGTGAAGTTGAGCATCTTTTCATGTGTTTGTTAGCCATTTTTATGTCTTCTTTGGAGAAATGTCTGTTAAGTTCTTTGGCCCACATTTGGATTGGGTCGTTTATTTTTCTAGAATGGAGCTGCAGGAGTTGTTTGTATATTTTTGAGATTAATTGTTTGTCCGTTGCTTCATTGGCTATTATTTTCTCCCATTCTGAAGGCTGTCTTTTCACCTTGCTTATAGTTTCCTTTGTTGTGCAGAAGCTTTTCATTTTAATTAGGTCCCATTTGTTTATTCGTGCTTTTATTTCCAATATTCTGGGAGGTGGGTCATGGAGGATCCCACTTTGGTTTATGTCAGAGACTATTTTGCCAATGTTATCCTCTAGGAGTTTTATAGTTTCTGGTCTTATGCTTAGATCTTTGATCCATTTTGAGTTTATTTTTGTGTATGGTGTTAGAAAGTGTTCTAGTTTCATTCTTTTACAAGTGGCTGTCCAGTTTTCACAGCACCACTTGTTAAAGAGGTTGTCTTTTCTCCATTGTATATTCTTGCCTCCTTTGTCAAAGATAAGGTGTCCATAGATGCGTGGATTTATCTCTGGGCTTTCTATTTTGTTCCATTGATCTATATTTCTGTCTTTGTGCCAGTACCATACTGTCTTAATGACTGTGGATTTGTAGTATGGCCTAAAGTCAGGGAGGTTGATTCTTCCAGTTCCATTCTTCTTTCTCAAGATTGCTTTGGCTATACGAGGTTTTTTTGTATTTCCATACAAATTGTGAAATTATTTGTTCTAATTCTCTGAAAAAGACCTCTGGTTGCTTGAAAGGAATTGCATTGAATCTGTAGATTGCTTTGGGTAGTATACTCATTTTCACTATGTTGATTCTTCCAATCCACGAACATGGCACATTTCTCCATCTGTTTGTGTCCTCTTTGATTTCTTTCATCAGTGTTTTATAGTTTTCTATATACAAGTCTTTTGTTTCTTTAGGTAGAAATACTCCTAAATATTTTATTCTTTTTGTTTCGGTGGTGAATGGAATTGTTTCCATAATTTCTCTTTCTGATTTCTCATTGTTATTGTATAGGAATGCCAGGGATTTCTGTGTGTTGATTTTGTATCCTGAAACTTTGCTATATTCACTGATTAGCTCTAGTAATTTTCTAGTAGAATCTTTAGGGTTTTCAATATAGAGGATCATGTCATCTGCAAACAGAGAGAGTTTTACTTCTTCTTTTCCAATCTGGATTCCTTTGATTTCTTTATCTGCTCTGATTGCTGTGGCCAAGACTTCCAAAACTATGTTGAAAAGTAGTGGTGAGAGTGGGCACCCTTGTCTTGTTCCTGATTTCAGGGGTAATGCTTCCAGTTTTTCACCATTGAGGATAATGTTTGCTGTGGGTTTGTCATAAATAGCTTATATTATGTTGAGGTATGCTCCTTCTATTCCGCTTTTTGGAGGGTTTTTATCATAAATGGATGTTGAATTTTGTCAAAGGCTTTCTCTGCATCTATTGAGATAATCATGTGATTTTTATTTTTCAATTTGTTAATGTGGTGTATTACATTGATTGATTTGCGAATATTGAAGAATCCTTGCATCCCTGGGATAAAGCCTACTTGGTCATGATGTATGATCTTTTTAATGGGTTGTTGGATTCTATTTGCTAGAATTTTGTTAAGGATTTTTGCATCTAAGTTCATCAGTGATATTGGCCTGTAGTTTTCTTTTTTTGTGGCATCTTTGCCGGGTTTTGGAATTAGGGTGATGGTGGCCTCATCGAATGAGTTTGGAAGTTTACCTTCCTCTGCAATTTTCTGGAAGAGTTTGAGTAGAATAGGTGTTAGCTCTTCTCTAAATTTTTGGTAGAATTCAGCTGTGAAGCCATCTGGTCCTGGGCTTTTGTTTGTTGGAAGATTTCTGCTTACGGTTTCAATTTCCGTGCTTGTGATGTGTCTATTAATATTATCTCTCTCTTCCTGGTTTAGTCTTGGAAAGTTGTACTTTTCTAGGAATCTGTCCATTTCATCTAGGTGGTCCAGTTTATTTGCATATAGTTGCTGATAATATTCTCTTATGATCCTTTGTATTTCTGTGTTTTCTGCTGTGATCTCTCCGTTTTCATTTCTAATTCTGTTGATTTGGTTCTTCTCCCTTTGTTTCTTTATGAGTCTGGCTAATGGTTTGTCAATTTTATTTATCTTCTCAAAGAACCAGCTTTTGGACTGATTGATTTTTGCTATGGTCTCTTTTGTTTCCTTTGCGTTTATTTCTGCCCTGATCTTTAAGATTTCTTTCCTTCTACTAGACCTGGGCTTCTGCATCTCTTCCATTTCTAGTTGCTTTATGTGTAAAGCAGAGGGGGCGGGAAAAGCGCAGGCACGGGGAGCCGGGCAAACCCCAGAGCGCTGAATAGACACTTAAGGGGCCAGCAAACAGAGGAGGCCAAAACAAGCAGGAGGAACCACATAAGAGCCCAACCACGAAACTTTGACAAAACACACATCCAACCCCTCCCATAGTGGGGAACTCCCACAATAAAGGGACAACACAGCAAGATAAACAAATGAAAAGGCAGAGAAACACCCAGCAGGTAAAGGAACCGGAGAAATGTCCTCCAGACCAAATAAAAGATGAATAGATAGGATGTCTACCTGATAAAGAATTTTGAATAATGATAGTGAAAATGATTCAAAACCTGGAAAATAATTTGGAGTTGCAGTTCAATAACCTGAAGGCAAGGATTGAGAAGATGCAGGTTAGCTTTAACAAGGACTTAGAAGAAATGAAAAAGAGTCAAAATACAATAAATAATGCAATAAATGAGATCAAAAACTCCCTGGAGGGAACCAACAGTAGAATAACAGAGATAGAAGACAGGATAAGTGAGATAGAAGATAGAATGGCAGAAATAAATGAAAGAGAAAGTAATAATGAAAAAAGAATTAAAAGAAATGAGGACAATCTCAGAGACCTCTGGGACAGTATTAAATGCACCAATATTAGAATCATAGGAATCCCAGAAGAAGAAGACAAAAAGAAAGACCATCAAAAAATTCTTGAAGAGATAATTGTTGAAAATTTCCCTAAATTGGGAAAGCAAATAACCACTCAGGTCCAAGAAACACAGAGGGTCCCAAATAGAATCAACCCCACGCGGAACACCCCAAGACACATATTAATCAAATTAACAAATATCAAACTCAAAGAGCAAATATTAAAAGCAGCGAGAGAGAAGCAAAAAAGAACCCACAAGGGGAATCCCATAAGTATAACAGCTGATCTCTCAATAGAAACGCTTCAGGCCAGAAGGGAATGGCAGAGCATTCTTAAAGTCATGGAAGAAAACAAGCTACAACCCTGATTACTGTACCCAGCAAAAATTTCATTCAAATTTGAAGGAGGATTCAAAAGTTTTTCAGACAAGCAGAAACTGAGAGAATTCAGCAACACCAAACCAGCCCTCCAACGAATGCTAAAGGATCTTTCCTAGATAGGAAACACGGATGGGATATATAATCTCGAACCCAAAACAACAAAATAGAAGAAATGGCAACAGGATCATATTTATCAATAATTACCTTAAATGTAAACAGGCTGAATGCCCCAACCAAAAGACAAAGACTGGCCGATTGGATACAGAAACAAGACCCCTATATATGTTGTCTACAAGAGACCCACCTCAAACCTAGGGACACATATAGACTGAAAGTTAAAGGCTGGAAAAAGATATTCCATGCAAATAAAGACCAAAAGAAAGCAGGAGTGGCAATACTCATATCAGATAAAGTAGACTTTAAAATAAAGGCAGTGAAAAGAGATAAAGATGGACATTACATAATGATCAAAGGATCAATCCAGGAAGAAGAAATAACAATTATAAATATTTATGCACCTAACATAGGAGCTCCACAATATGTAAGGCAAATGCTAACAAGTATGAAAGGGGAAATTAACAACAACACAATAATAGTGGGAGACTTTAATACACCACTCACACCAATGGACAGATCAACTAGACAGAAAAGTAACAAGGAAATTCAAACTTTAAATGATACAATAGACCAACTAGACCTAATTGATATCTATAGGTCACTCCACCCCAAAACAAGGAATTTCACTTTTTTCTCAAGCGCACACGGGACCTTCTCCAGGATAGATCACATCCTGGGCCATAAATCTAGCCTTGGTAAATTCAAAAATATTGAAATCATCCCAAGCATCTTTTCTGACCACAATGCAATGAGATTAGATATAAATTACAGGAGAAAACCACTCAAAACTTCCAACATATGGAGGCTCAACAACACACTGCTGAATAACCAACAAATCACAGAAGAAATCAAAAATGAAATTCAGTTATGCATAGAAACCAATGAAAAAGAAAACACAACAGCCCAAAACCTATGGGACACTGTGAAAGCAGTGCTAAGGGGAAAGTTCATAGCAATACAAGCTCACCTCAGGAAACAAGAAAAAAATCAAATAAATAACCTGACTTTACACAGCCCAGCATTTTTCATAATGCATTGTGCATATAAGTTAAATAAGCAAGGCGACAATATAGAGCCTCGATGTACTCCTTTCCCATTTTGGAACCAGTCTGTTGTTCCATGTCCATTTCTAACCATTGCTTTTTGACATGCACACAGATTTCTCAGGAGGCAAGTCAGGTGGTCTGGTATTCCCATCTCTTGTAGTATTTTCCACAGTTTGGTGTAATCAACACAGTCAAAGGCTTTGGCGTAGTCAATAAAGCAGAAATAGATGATTTTCTGGAAGTCTCTTACTTTTTTGATGATCCAGCAGATGTTGGCAATTTGATCCCTGGTTACTCTGCCTTTCTAAATCCAGCTTGAACAACTGGAAGTTGATGGTTCATGTACTGTTGAAGCCTGGTTTGGAGAATTTTGAGCATTATTTTGCTAGCATGTGAGATGAGTGCAATTGTGCAGTAGTTTGAACATTCTTTGGCATCTCCTTTTTTGGGGATTGGAATGAAAACCGACCTTTTACAGTCCTGTGGCCATTGCTGAGTTTTCCAAATTTGCTGGCATATTGAGTGTAGCACTTTCACAACATCATCTTTTAGGATCTGAAATACAATTTTAATTCAACTGGAATTCCATCACCTTCACTAACTCTGTTCATAGTGATGTTTCCTAAGGTCCACTTGACTTTGCATTCTAGGATGTCTGGCTCTAGGTGAGTGATCACACCATTGTTGTTATCTGGGTCATGAAGATCTTTTTTGTGTGTAGTTCTTCTGTGTATTTTTCATACCTCTTCTTAACATCTTCTGCTTCTGTTAGGTATTTGCATTAGTTAAGCCCAACATCTCCTTTGGTGAAATTAAAAACTCCTTTTTGATGCATTACAAAGAGTCTCCTTAATATTCTATATTATGGAAATTCTGAGATTGTTCTTAAGTCCTTCTAAGGAAATTCACAAGGATAAGTTATATATACTGCTGGTGCATTGCTAAACCACCACAATAAAGTGAACATTGTAATAATGAGAGCCACACCATTTTTTTGGTTTTCCAGTGCATATGAAAGTTACGTTTAATATACAGTCTCCTATTACCTATGCAATAGCATGTCTTTAAAAAGTGCACATACCTAAGTAAAAAAAGCCTTATTGCCCTGAGTGCTAACCAATCATCGGAGACTTCAGCAAGTTGTAGTATCAGCAATATCAAAGATCACAGATCACGATAACAAATATAACAAGCATGAAAAATTCTGTAATACTGCACAGGTCACCAAATGTGATGTAAAAACATAGAGTGAGCAGATGAAATGTTGTTGATAAAAATGGCAATAAGACACTTGCTAGACACAGGCTACCAAAAAAAAAAGTATCTAAAAATGCAATAATGTGAAACACAGTAAAATGGTGTATGCTTTACAAGGGGATGGTTTCCCAGGGATACTCTTATTTTTTCTTTGACTTACGATATTACACAAATATAATTAGCATTAAGTGATCATCAGCCTTACAAATTGCTATTATATTTTGAATTAAAAAATCTTTTCTTAAAGCAGAAACAAAATGTGGGGATGAAACTTCATATCCACTAGCCTTGAGAAACAGGATTGATATTTGTAATCAAATAAGTGAAAAATTCCATGTCTTTTTGGTGGAGAATAATGGAAATTTGAGATAGACCATGTTTCTGAATTTAGGTGGCCAGGCTTTGGACATCTAAGAAATCAGCACATCTAAGAAAATTAAATTTTAACAAATAAAGAACAATAAATAGATGCCATCAGGAAGGACTGTAACAGTGGCTCTGTTTTGTTGACAGTCACATCTCCACCTGACTAAAACTCTGGGCTGAAGAATTGACATCCATTAGGCTTCTATGTAGAGCTTCCCTGGTAGCTCAGGTGGTAAAGAATCTATCTGCAATGCAGGAGACCCCCAGTCATTTCCCGAGTTGGGAAGATCCCCTGGAGGAGGGCATGGAAACCCATTCCAGTATTCTTGGGCTTCCCTGGTGGCTCAGACAGCAAAGAATCCACCTGCAATGAGCGAGACCTGGGTTTGATCCTTGGGTTGGGAAGATCCCCTGGGGGAGGGGATGTCAACCCATTCCAATATTCTTGCCTGTAGAATCCTCATGGACAGAGGAGCCTGGCAGGCTACAGTCCAAGAGGTTGCAGAGTCGGACACAGCTGAGTGACTAAACACACAGCAATAGTGGAAATAGTTTAAAAAATGAGAACTTCATTTTATGTGGTTTAATGCTTTTGTTATAGACGTCATATCTTCCCGATTCATGAACCTGTTACTCAGGTACCTCCAAAATCTAGCAACAACCTATTCCTTTTGTGTGGTCATGTGCTCATTCATTCATTCATTTGTTCATTCAGCAAGGCTTATTAGCCAATTACAATATTCCAGACTCCGAGTGAGTTTCTGGAGAATTCACTTCTAGCTGTGTATAGAAGAGAAGTGAATACATGTGTACCACAAAAGACTGATGTGTAAATGGTCATAGCAATTTTATGCACAAATACATAAAAAACAAAAATGGGGCAAATGCTCATTAACAAGTGAATGGACAAGTACATTATGGGCCATCTGCACAAAGGTATACTACTCAAAAATTTAAAAATGAGCAACAATTAGACACATGGTTTAAAAGAATTGGAGAGGGAAGTTTGATGTCAACAGCCCTCCAGAATTACCAGAGCAACTGATTAAGCAAAAATATCTCACCATAGAATGCACAGAGACAAAACATAACCAAAGTCATGGTGCCTGTTTTTGCTTTAACTGGAAAAATTAGCAGTGAAATGGCAACCCACTCCAGTGTTCTTGCCTGGAGAATCCCAGGGATGGAGAAGCCGTTTATGGGGTCACACAGAGTCAGACACGACTGAAGTGACTTAGCAGCAGCAGCAGCAGCATCCAAGACTAGACGAGGTTTACTCGAACACTATTCACAGTTAAACAGAAGCCAGTGGAGAATACTACTAACTGATATTTAAAAATAATTTCCTCCTATAAATGAAAGAATGAATGTATATTTAATTACATTTCACAGTTCTTGGATAATGTGAGTTGCATCAGATATTATTTATCATCTATTAGATCTCTGGTAATCTGTAAATTTTTATAACATAATAGTAAATGAGACTCAATTTCTTATATATTTAGGATTCTTATCTAGTCAGGGAAACATGTTTTAACTAATCGTTTCTCTCTTTCAACCTCTGTCTCTCTCTCTCTCTATGTACATGCCCATGCATATGCATACGTGTATACACACACACACACACACACACACACACACACACACACTACTACCTGAACCACCAGGGAAGCCTCATGTGAAAGGATATACTATTTAAATTCCTCCTTTGAATTGGATGTATTTCAGACTCCAACCAAAATCTTATCATCTTCAGCATCTTCTCGAATATAACTTTTATCCCACACCTATTGAACTTTCTTATTTTCCTACATGCACCATAATGATGGACAAATAGAAATGAAAGCACACAGATCCTCTTTCATTGCCTAATGAAGTCAGCATATCTAAAAGACAATTTTTGAGGCAGAAACATCAGGTGCAGCTTGTAGGGCCATTTCAGGGCTGGCTCTTGATTGAAACATGAAGGATGAAACTTCAAACTCAAGACCAGGGGAGGGAACTGTTTCATGTTACTTCATCAAAATACAAACAAGGTGAGGGTTTTTTCCTTAATGAGACATAGGTTTGATCTCTTTTCAAACTGAGCTGCAAAGTATTTGTAAGTCTTAATGAAACTAGTTTAATGATATTTTTAAGACTTGCAAATGTATTGATCTACCAAGATCTAAGTTAATCAAAACCTCACTTGAAAGTACGAATTTTGGAATCTTGCACATTCTGGAATTCACCATGTATGACAAATAATAATGAATAGTTTGACCTTCCAGGTTGTTTAAGTTTTTCCTCATCCAGTGAAGAGAAAGTTGACAGACAAGCTCCTCTCTTTACCTACTCATTAGTCATAGTATATGACTAGAAATATCCAATTGTTTTTCCCATTTGCTAATGCTGACCTGAGCGAGCTTTCTGCTTCCCTGCAAGATAAAAACTATTTTCAGCTTTTACTTTACAAAATAACCACATAGCTACAACAGGAAAACAAAAATATTCTGAATTTTATGGAGACTCAAATGTTTATAAGATAATAAGCTTCAGCATTAAAATACCTTGTGGAAAAACACAGAAGATCACAATGGTGTGGAACTCACTTCCTCCCATGAATACATAAAAAATACATGTATATATGGAACAACTCTCACTGAAAACTACTTAGAAACTGGCAGAAAGACTCCGGTACAACCATGGCTTTAAGAAAGATCCACAGAGAATTGGGGAAGAAGGGCAGAGAATTAATCAGATTGGGACCTGTGCCCAGGGAGAAGACTCAGAGGAAAAGGGAGATTATGCAGCTCTCCCACCAAACTCCTGGGCACATGAAGACTATGCAAAGGATGCTCCCACACGGGGAACCACTTGAAGTCCATAATAGGTAATTATTTCATTAATTTCATAGAAACAGTGAAAGTTATGCAAAATGAGAAGGGAGAAGAATCGGTCTCAGTTTAAAGAATAACAGAAGAATCCTGAAAAACATATAATGAAACAGAAATAAACAATTACCAGATAAAGAAATCAAAGCATAAGTAGTAAGAATGCTAATGGAGTTAGGGGAAAGAATAGATGGACACAGTGAGAACTGCAACAAGGAAACAAAAAATATGAAACAGAAACAATCAGAATTAATGAATACAATAATTGAAACGGAAAACACACTAGAAGAAGTTAATAGTAGATTCAGTGATATAAAAGAATTCATAAGAGATTTGGAAGATGAAATGATGGAAAACATCCAACCAGAACAGAAAAAGGAAAAACAAATATCAAAAATGATAACAGTTTAAGAGCCTTCTGGGATAATATCAAGCATACCAATATTTGGAATATAGAGGTCCCAGAAGAAGAAGAGGGAGAGAAAGGGTCAAAACAAATCTATCAGGCACCATTGAAGATTTTATTAAGCAAATAATTTGCCACAGAACATTCTCAAATTGCTAGTGTAAATGTTTAAAAACAAATAGATTCTGTATTCCAATAGACCTTAATTTAAAATTCAACCCAATACCTATTCACCACATTATTATCTTAGATAGTTGAAGCCTAGAGACACTGACAATGTTTCAACTATAAAATGGGAAAGCAATCTGTAATATACATTTTGGGAAGAATAGGAGATTAAATAATCTACAAAACACTGAAAAATATCTTTATATAATAAATGTTTAAAAGTGGTTATGTAGAATTCCATTTTCTCCATAATGGAGTAAGGAGTGTCATATTACCCTCATGCTATAGAAAATCATAAAACTGGACAAGATATATAAAGCAAAACTTGCAGGCCTTGGGCAACATATCACATAGTGCTTTGATCAGTCAGAGAAGTGCAATACATTAGAAGAGCTACACATTTACCCCAATTTTCTACCTGAGGGATTTTCTAAACTTTAGCAAAGTAGAAGTATAGCACAAATAAACAGCAGTGATTTCACTAGTTGGGAGGAAGAAGACATCAGAGTTCATGCTGAGATGAAGGTATTAGAATGAAGGTGCATTCACAGAGAAAGAGTTCTAGACGTGGTCCTTTAGGTCCCTTTGACATTTTGGTCAAATGTTAGCTAACTTAACTGAGCAAATGGCTGTAGTTGTGAGCACAAATAGAACTGTTGCAACTACAGAGGTTCACAATGCTAGGAAACTTTGGAGTTCTGTCAAAGGGTGAGTTGAGTTGATTTTGAGACTGAAGTTGATTTGAAGGAGACCCAAAGATAGCACAAATGTAATAAGCAAAGGATTCATGCAATAACTATAAATATATAGAAGAAATTCAAATGGACATAAATCATTGAATACATAGAGAGTCTTAGGAGAAAAATGAAAGCTATAACAAAAGATAAAAATGATAAATGCACTAATACAATATCTGAAATTAAGAATTTCCTGAATTATTCTACATTCAGATTGTATGGTGACAACCTGAGTAAAGTACAGGGAAAGTACAATCCTACTTATAAAATCAAGAGGAAAGATATTTTAAAGAAATCAACATAGCCTTACTGACTTGCAGAAAATATTTAGTAGCAAGATATACATAACTGGAGGGCTTCCGTGATGGCTCAGATGGTAAAGAATCTGCCTGCAGTGAAGGAGACCTGGATTTGATCCCTGGGTCAGGAGGATCCTCTGGAGAAGGGAAGGGCTACCCACTCCAGTATTCTAGCCTGGAGAACTCCACGGACAGTGGAACCTGGCAGGATGCAGTCCATGGGCTTGCAAAGAGTTGCACATGACTGAGCAACTAACACTTTCACTTTATACATAATTGGAATCCTCTGAATGAAAAGAGGTTAGGGCTAGAAATGAAAACTGACTTTCTAAGTTTGATGAGGAATATCAACCCAAATATTTAAGATATTAAACAAATCCCAAGTAGGATAAACACACACACAAATATACACAGGCAAATATAAGAAGGCATATCATAGACAATTGTGGAAAACAAACATAAAGAGAAAATTATAAAAGAAGTAACACAAAATGAAATGTTCTATAGATTTAAATATATATATATAAAGCAGTGGACAAGAATAACTGCTAACTTTTCATCAGAGATAGCTCGAACCACAAAGAAATGCAATGGCTCATTTAAGGTGCTGAAAGATGAAACATATCATATCTATTAGAAATCCATATCTGGTAAAACAATCTTTGAGAAAAATGGAGGTGAAATAAAGGATTTAAAATGAAACAACAGCCAAGAGAAGTTATTCCCAGAAGGCTGGCTGTCTCTCCAAGAAATATTAAAGAATATCATTAAGGCTGATGGGATGTTATACCCAATGGAAATATAAGCCTATATGATGCAAAGAACACTAAAAATAACAAATAAATTGGTTAATTAACAAATTGGTGGAAGACTTACAAATGAATAGATTTACTTCTTCTTAATTTATTTAAAAGATACTTATTTAGAACAAAACAATAACAATATAATATAGGGCTTATATCATATATTAAAATAAAATGTGTAACAATAAAAGTTGGGAATTATGTGAATTCTAAAGTATAAAAGAATAGCAAATAATTTATATTTTAAAGCAAAAAGAATTATTATAAAGACATGATTAAAGGACAATTAGTCAAGAAGCTACATCTCCACTAAATGTGCACAATCCTAATAACAAAAGATTAAACTATGTAATGCAAAAATTGAAAGAACTAAAGGGAAAATTAGACAGTCACCATAATGGTACATTTCAACATATTCTCTCAGTAACTGACAAAAGCCATGAGTCAGAAAAATCTACCCCTATCTTACATCATGAGATGAGGTTAATTTGATGAACCTCACAGACTTAAAAGTAAAAGCTAAGACTATAAAAAATTTAGGGAAAAATAACTAGAGTAGGCAGAGTTGTTGTTACTGTTGTTTCCCAACAGATAAGGAAAGGAATATTCATAAAATTTTATTGATCAATTTGACTTCATTGAAATTTAAAACTTCTCTGAAAAAAAAATACTGTTAAGAAAATAAATAGGCAAGATACAGACTGGGGAAAATATTTTCAATACCTATATCTGACAAAAGGCTTGAACTGACATTTTTAGGCATCAAAGCCAATTTAAACTACAAAGAGATATCATTATATACTCACTACATGTACAATAGAACTTCTAAGATATAAATATGATAGGACTAAATGCTGACAAGGATATGAATGAAACAAAGGGAACTTTCATAGATTACTTCTGAGAATGCACATGGTTGTAATCATTTGGGAAAACAGCTTTCCAGTGACTCATAAATTTACATGTATGCCTAATCTACACCAACAGAGAAAGCAATGGCACCCCACTCCAGTACTCTTGCCTGGAAAACCCCATGGACGGAGGAGCCTGGTGGGCTGCAGTCCATGGGGTCGCTAAGAGTCGGACACAACTGAGCTACTTCACTTTCACTTTTCACTTTCATGCATTGGAGAAGAAAATGGCAGCCTACTCAGTGTTCTTGCCTAGAGAATCCCAGGGACGGGGGAGCCTGGTGGGCTGCCGTCTCTGGGATCGCACAGTGTTGGACACGACTGAAGCGACTTAGCAGCAGCAGAAGTCTATACCAATGATGCAATCATTTCGTTACTAGATTTTAGGCTAGAAAATCAAATTCAAGTATAGTCCATACAAGACTTATATAAAAATCTTCATAACAGTCCTATTCCTCATAGGATCAAGCTGGAAAGAGTCCATCTACTGAAAAATGTATTAACACATTGTCATATGTTCGAATAATGATATACTACTCAACAATGAATGGAATAAAGAGGAATAAATTCATAGAATATTGATAAGCAATAAAATATATTATGGTACTACCACAGATATGATGCTGAATCCAGAAACCAAAGTACAGAAAAGTACATATGGTATGATACATTTATATAAAGTTCTAGAACAGACAAAGCTAATCTTCGGTGATAGAAATCTGGTTGCTTCCAAGAGTGTGAAAGGGTAGGAGGTCACTGTGTTTTGAGTGATAAAAACATGCCATATCTTGATAGATTTCTGGATGACATAAGTGTTTGGGTTTGTCAAAATTTATGAACTATATTCTTAAACTACAGTATGAATAGCACACAATGTTGTTGCTTCTGCTGCTGCTAAAAAAATGGTATTTTTCTTTCTCTCTCCTCCCTCTCCTTCAACTTTCTGGCTGCCTCTTGCCAAACTTTTTCCTTCTGTGGACACTATTTTATTCATAATTTTTCAAATATGACCTAGAACCAAGCTGCTTTTAAAGGATTAACCATTTCTCTTTCTTCCAGATATATTGTTATGGATTTAGGATTATTAAGTAAGTAAATAACTGTTAGTTGCTCAGTTGTGCCTGACTCTTTGTGACCCTATGGACTGTAGCCCACGAGGCTCCTCTGTCCATGAGATTTTCCAGGCAAGCATACTGCAGTGGGTTTTCATTTCCTTTTCAGGGGATCTTCCCAACCCAGTGATTGAACCCTGGTCTCCTGCACTGCAGGCAGATTCTTTACCAACTAAGCTACAAGGAAAGCTTATCTAATATTTATCTCCTTGCTAACATGCCAATTCATTTTATTTTAAGAAATATTTTAAGGATTTACACAAATGGATATGCTTGTTTGACTTCGATCAGAATTTTTCACTCATTCCAGTTTTAATGTTATTGTTCAAAGCACTTTTAAAACTAAATAATAAAATTACTTTGACATTCTCTTTGGATTATATTTTAAATTCACAATAGAAAATAAGTCTCATAACATAAGGGTAATGTGTTTCAAGAGAAAATGCTATTGTGGTGTCAGAGTTCCATATTACTTACCAGCACTTGTAAATAATTGGTTTATTTATGTATTTTATAATAACCATCAATCAAGTTCACTGTTAAAGTCGGGAAATTCTCTGCACCAATCATGTTCAGATAATTGCACATGGAAGCCGGAGTTTGAGCCCCTGTTGTACTTATAAAGGACACATAGATTTTAAGTCTGTTATACATATGTAGACACATGCAAATACTACCAAAAAGGGGTAGAATTCATAAAGCTAAACTTAGGTAACAAATGAAGCTGTGATAGCAGAAATACTAAAACAGAATAATTAGATTTGTTTCAAATATGCTATATGTATAACATCAAGTCAAGCATCTTTCAGATTAGGTTCAAAAGATACAACTCAACAAAATAAAGAAATTATTATATAAAATATATTTATTAATATCTACAATAATTTCTCCTTTAAGGACAAATACAAATTAAAATTTTTTCTGGTGAAAAAAACTCTTCTCAAATCCTGATTTTTAGAGGATTGCCTTAAGAAACTTGTAACTGTGTATTCCTTCTCTGCCTCTTTGAAATATCTGCATATCTTTTTAAAACCTAGATAACATCTTGTCAACTTTATAAGCCTTTCCTCAAGGAACTGGAAAACGTTTCTTTAAAAAATGTAACCATGGAAGACAGTGCCCCTATCCATCAGTTTCTGTGGGGGTATATGAGCCTAATTCAGCTGACCCCGTGGCTACAAACCTACCTCCTTTCAGAGATATAAGAAATGTATGTTTTCTTTGGATAAAGGCAATTAGCAAACACAAGTACCCTAATTATCAGGTGAATTTAGGATGAACTATGTGTGACAAATGAGGCTGTCAAGACCTCTTATTTGATGACTAACTACTGTTTATTTTGAAAACTGTATACAGTGAGCTATATCAGCTTGACTATATGAAGCAATAAGATTTCTTTTTGTCTTTTACCTGTAATGAGTTTCACATTCTCGTTTAATGATTATACAATAATAAAACTATTTTCATCCTCTGCTACTTTTTGCAGAGATTTTTCTGATATGACAAACATTTTTTTTTTAATTGTATTTCCCCTACACTCTCTGCATCAGCTTTTGTGCTTTTCACAGACTTGATATGCTAAGATTATCCCACAGAGCTGGAGTTTACATGAAGAAGGACCAGGGACAAGTTGACATTTTCTGTAAGACTTAAAGCTTCAAAGAAGACTCTTGGAGAAGGATCCTTGTCTCAGAAAAGGTGTTTGCTACATGATTATTTTCTTGATTTTTCAAAGAAAAAATATTAGATTTCAGATAGTTAAATATCTTGAAGGAGAATTAAACATATATATTTTGCTAACAATATTATCTTACTATAGATACTTTGGAAACAGAATCAAACACTGAATTTACATAGCCTCTATAATTTTAATTGTTGGACACAAGACAATAAAGTATTTTAAAGAGCTTTATGTCGAAGCAGTTCAATGTGTCTACCAGTGCTATGATTCAATTTATTTAATTACTACTGCTGCCTGTGGAATCTTCCCAGTCCAGGGATGAAACCTGTGTCTCTTGCATTGGCAGCTGGATTCTTAACCACTGGGCCACCAGGGGAGCCTCCTATGATTCTGTGTTGAACCAAGCAAATGTGCTTATAATTCTCATTATGAATTCTTTCAATGTGACACCTATTAATTCAATCATCTAAATCTGAAGGGTGTTTTCCCCCCCTAAGTTAGAATCCATTGAGTGAAAAAACTGTATAGTAATAGAGCTGTTTCACAGACTCATGTCTGAGTGCATACTCAGGAAGGATAAACTTAATTTGCCAAAAGGTATATGGATAGGACATGAATGATAGAGTTATGTTCACAAGCATTCATGACCTCTTTATTACATTCCAGAAGATGATACGAATCCTAAAATTTATACTTGAATAAGGCCTTCAAAGTAACCTCTTTTAGTCTGGATGAGAAGTCTGGTGTTTGGTATGATTGAATTACATGATAAAAAGGAATGACATCAATCTTTTTGAGACAACTTTTTCTCAACTTGGTTTTTAAAACATTTCTAGGTATTGCCTCTTGCAATAAGTTTGAAGTTTTATAACTGAGTGGAAATATCTTCAAGCTAAAGAATGTAATTTGTATCCACAGATGGCAAAAATCACATAGCAAAAATACCAGTAAACCTGAATTTAGAAAAGTCATGTATTCCTTCTGCCTTTATAGCTAAGAGTTATTATGAGTCTGTGAAGGTAATTGCATTTTGTGTACCTTTATTACTTCATGTGTAAAATAAAAGTACTGTATCAGAATCACTTTCCAATTGCCTATTTTTAAAGTATTCTTGAGATGCCATTCCAAATTAGTAAAAGATCAATGAGGAATAAATAACAGGGATGAAAATATTAACACACACTGTAGTGTGATGATTCATTGTTTAAGTGACATCCCTGGCTAATCAAAGGAAAACAGATTTCTCTTTTGATTGCTTTTCTTTTGTTGCATCACCTCAGATATTAATATAGGAAGTAATATGTTTATATTTTTCTTTTTCTTTCATTTAGTTGACCTTTGATACATTTCTTTTTTCTTAATTTTCCTAAAGAGAAAGTCAATGAATTTATAAATTGGCATGAGGACATGTACAATCGAATGTGCTTTTCCATTTTCAGTGACCTTACCTTGTGAGTGCATTAAAGTGCTGACACTCGGGAGGTGCTGAGTCCAGGAGAGTCAGTGAGCCCAGGAATTTCTGAAAGGTCATAGATTTTACTGCAATTCATTTGACAGGTTTGTTTTGTATTGTTTCTAATTTTGAAGCTGCTTCATAAAATTCATTGTTAGTAAATGATTTGTCATAGATTCATTTATATAGTTTGGATCTTCAGCTCTATTATTTACCATTGCAACTGAAATAATTTTACCATTAAAATCACTTGGGAAAATTATATTCCATATTTAAAGATAATAATTACAGTAAGGGGAGACCTGTCCAGAGGCCAAAAACTTGAGACAAGTCAATTATCCACTAAGTGAATCTAATCTTTCTATTTTGCATAACTGAGCCCAGGTACTAATTTGATTATACATTTTTTTTCTTAACAAGTGGTGGTGGGAAAACTGGTCAACCACTTATAAAAGAATGAAACTAGAACATTTTCTAACTCCATACACAAAAATCAACTCAAAATGGATTAAAGATCTAAATGTAAGACCAAAAGTTATAAAACTCCTAGAGGAAAACAGGCAAAACCTCTCTGACATAAATCACAGCAGGATCCTCTATGACCCACCTCCCAGAATAATGGAAATAAAAGCAAAAATAAACAAATGGGACTTAATTAAGCTTAAAAGCTCTTGCACAAGAAGGGAACTGTAAGCAAGGTGAAAAGACAGCCTTCAGAATGGGATAAAATAATAGCAAATGAAGCAACGGACATAGAATTAATCTCAAAAATATACAAGCAGTTCCTACAGCTCAATTCGAGAAAAATAAACGACCCAATCAAAAAATGAGCCAAAGAACTAAACAGACATTTCTCCAAAGAAGACATATAGATGGCTAACAAACACATGAAAAGATGCTCAACTTCACTCATTATCAGAGAAATGCAAATCAAAACCACAATGAGGTACCATCTCACACTGGTCAGAATGGCTGCCATCCAAAAGTCTACAAGCAATAAATGTTGGAGAGGATGTGGAGAAAAGGGAACCCTCTTACACTGTTAGTGGGAATGCTAACTAGTACAGCCACTATGGAGAACAATGTGGAGATTCCTTAAAAAAAACTGGAAATAGAACTGCCATATGACCCAACAATCCCACTTCTGGACACACACACCGAGGAAACCAGAATTGAAAGCGACACATATACCCCAATGTTCATTGCAGCAAATTGATGGGACATGAAAGCTACCTAGATGTCCATCAGCAGACGAATGGATAAGAAAGCTGTGGTACATATACACAATGGAATATTACTCAGAATTTAAAAAAAAAAATTCATTTGAATCAGTTCTACTCAGGTGGATGGAACTGGAGCCTATTATCCAGAGTGAAGTAAGCCAGAAGGAAAAACAAAAATACAGTATACTAACGCATATATATGGAATTTAGAAAGATGGTAACAAGAACCCTATATGCAAGACAGTGAAAGAAACACAGATATAAAGAACAGTCTTTTGGACTCTGTGGGAGAAGGTGAGGGTGGGATGATTTGAGAGGGTACCATTGAAACATGTATATTATCATATGTGAAGTGGATTGGCAGTCTAGGTTCGATTCATGAGACAGGGTGCTCAGGGCTGGTGCATTGGGATGACCCTGGGGGATGGGATATGGAGGGAGGAGGCAGGGGGCTTCTGGATGGGGAACACATGTGTGCCCGTGGCTGATTCATGTCGATGTATGGCAAAAACCACTACAATATTGTAAAGTTAATTAGCCTCCAATTAAAATAAATTAATTAATTAGAAAAAATGTAGTAGCTTATTTAGCAGCTTTCCTTTCTTTTTTAGTGGCACATAGAAATGATATATCTTAGGTATTTTAATCAATGATACAGTTTTACTTCTTTTCCAATCTGGATTCTTTTTATTTGTTTTTCTTATCTGATTGCTGTGGGGTTAGCCATAATTTTCAAGATAATCATATAAAGGTCTAAATGGAAAAAAATGCATCAATTTCTTTTCAGATTGTAAATCAAATTCACAGTTATTTTAAAATCTAGAAAATGATCTAGCTTAACTTTCTATATACGCTCATGAGTTTTCAAAGATTGGTTGAATATTTTAGCTCACCAAACTTGCAATTCTCAACACATATTTTACAATTTAGAAAAAAATAATTGTATCATTAGTGATTTTTTCAAGATTAATAAACCATCCTTAAACTTATGGCCAAAAAGATATTTTATTATTGACTCAGTATTGAAATTTAAAAATCATACTTCATTTCAAATGCTAATTATGCATATCCAATAGCTAAATATAGTCATCACCTTCATTAATTGTCCAATTTACACTTTAAATCTTCATAGTGCTACTAATTAGAGCCTGAATCCCTCAGTGATATTGTAAGAATACCTTCAGGAATGTTCTTTCTCTAAGAGTTTTGTCTTTGCTAACTTTTTCCTACAACTTTTAGAAATCCACAGAACTATTTATTTTTTAAAAGCAGTTCATCTCATGACTCAAAAGAGAATAGTATATATCTCTCCAAAAAGTTAAATTTAATTTGGATTTAATAGATCCTTTAAAATTTTAATTGTTTTTAATAGATCTTAATGATGGATTGAGGGTGAGAAAATTTCTATTAAAAGCTCTCATTTATCCCCACATCAGTATGAGCAATAACAAAAATACTTAAAGCTAATCATTATTCTAAGCTCATCATCTTCTCTTTCTCTTTCTCTATTTAAACATAACATCACTCTAGAAAGTATGTAACTTTATAACTTATTTAATCTAAGATACCACTGTAATATTGATTATAAGACCTAAGATATACCATTTCTATGTGCCACTAAAAAAGTAAAGAAAGCTGATGAATAAGCTACTACATTGATTGTGAGGTATAACAGACATTAGAGAGAGAAAAAAATGTGCATTTTATGATTAATTAGTGATGGTATTTATTATTTCCAGTTTACACATTAAGTAACTGTAGGAGAAACAGCAGGATTATATAATTTGTCTAACATCACACAGCTAGAGAGTGTCAGAGTTGTACTCTAGCTTCAAGATCCTCAGGCATTAACCACTACTCAATACTCTCTCAGATTAGAAAGAAACAAACAAAAAAACTAAATCTAAGTCAGGAGTTCAAAATGTCTGGAAGAGAACAATGAGCCAAATATAGCTGTGCTAGTATAGAGTGTAGTAAAGTTCTAGTGACTGACATCCTAAAAATCATAAACAAAAACTTTTTCAGGAGGGGTTCAAAACTTTTCATACAGCATGTGGTTTTTAGGTATAAGCAGTTATAGAGATATTTTATGTCAATTAAAAATGTTTAATATGGCTAATGATCTGAAATTTTACTTAGATGAAATGGTGGAAATAATTGACCAAATCCAGCAGGTTGCAAGACAGGATGTAAATTTATGAAACAGTGTTGGTACACACATGCCTGTGCAGATAAATATCTAGAAGGTTCTAGAAACATGCTGGTAAACTACTTTGATGGGGGGCAGCCTTGATTTATAGCAGGAGTTGATTATCATGGTGTATATACTCCCACTATGGCAATCAGTCCTATTTTAATCAACTTTCTTTATGGTCCAACTCACATCCATACATGACTACTGGCAAAACCATAGCTTTGACTAGGCGGACCCAGCAAAGTAATGTTTCTGCTTTTTAATACGCTGTCTGTGTTGGTCACAGCTTTTCTTCCAAGGAGCAAGTGTGTTTTGATTACATGGCTACAGTAACCATCTGCAGTGATTTTGGAGCCCAGGAAAATAAACTGACACTTTTTTCCACTATTTCCTCATCTATTTACCATGAAGGGATGGGACCGGATGTCATGATCTTAGTTTTCTGAATGTTATGTTTTAAACCATCTTCTTCACTCTCCTCTTTCACTTTCAGTCAAAGCCTTTAGTGTAGTCAATGAGGCAGAAGTAGATGTTTTCCTGGAATTCTCTTATTTTTTCTATGATCCAATAGATGTTAGCAATTTGATCTCTGGTTCCTCTGCCTTTTCTAAATCCAGCTTAAACATCTGGAATTTCTCATTTCACATACTATTGAATACTAGCTTGGAGAATTTTCAGCATTACTTTGCTAGCATGTGAGATGAGTGCAATTGTATGGTAATTTGAACATTAGTTGGCGTTGCCTTTCTTTGTCAATGCCTGTAGCAGTTCTGTGGCCACTGCGGAGTTTTCCAAATTTGCTGGCATAGTGAGTGCAGCATTTTCACAGCATCATCTTTTAGGATTTGAAATAGCTCAATTGGAATTCCTTCACCTCCACTAGCTTTGTTCGTAGTGATGTTTCCTAAGGCCCATTCGACTTCACACTCCCGGATGTCTGGCTCTAGATGAGTGATTATAGCATCATGGTTGTCTGGGTCAGGAAGATCTTTTTTGTATAGTACTTCTGTGTATTCTTTCCACCTCTTTTTAATAACCTCTGCTTCTGTTAAGTATGTACCATTTCTGTCCCTTATTGTGCCCATCTTTGAATGAAATTTTCCCTTGATATCTCTAATTTTCTTAAAGAGATCTATAGTATTTTAGCTAAGACCAAATGTCCTGCAAGGGACAGGGAGTTAGGTGCCGATGCATCAAGTGTTCCTAGCCAAGGCCAGAAGAACTGCCTAGTGGAGTTGAACCTAAATTATTAACTTGTTAGTAATAAAAAAATTTCAAAAGGTCTGTGATACAAATGTAAAGCATAATTCCACTTACATAGACTGTCTAAAATAGTCAAATGCATTGAGTCAAAGAGTGGAGGACTGGTTGCCATGTGCTAGGTGGGGAGACAGAAATGGAAATTTACTAATCAAAGATTATGCTCATAAATCATAAAGTTGCAGTTAAGCAAGATAAGTAAGCTCTAGAGATGTGATATACAATATTCTACTTATGCTTTAAAACACTGTATTTTACACTCAAAGTTTTGTTAGGACGGTATGCCTCAGGTTGTGTTCTTACCACAGTGTAGATACATATAGATAGATATAGGCATAGGTATAGATATGTATTTAAATATAAAGCAAAATCAATATTAATTTATAACCTGGGTAGGGAAGTGATTTTAATATTTTGTTAAAATTTCAAAGCCATAAAAGAGAAGATGGATAATTAAACCACTTAAAAAAAGAACTTCTTGTAATAAAGAAAAAGGAACAATTGAAAGGAAAATATTTTCAGCAAATATCACATGAAAAATAGGCTAACATAACCAATT
Organism: Antilocapra americana; assembly: GCA_007570785.1. Classification (NCBI taxonomy): domain Eukaryota; kingdom Metazoa; phylum Chordata; class Mammalia; order Artiodactyla; family Antilocapridae; genus Antilocapra; species Antilocapra americana. Next base: position 19,806,918 of record ML664199.1, read on the forward strand.
ACCTAACATAAAATGAGCTTTTAAAAAAATAAACACTAACTGAAATCCAAAATTATTATACAAAAGTAGGCTCTCAGACACCCAAAACAGTTAAGACAGCTCACCAAATAAGATTTACCATCATAACATGTGAGAAGACTTTTTTGCTCATGATAAAATGTGCAGATAAAATTTCCCTTGAAATTAGTCAAATATGTAAATCTAAACAACACACTCTGTTGGCAAGGCTATGAAGAAAGCAGTAGTCTAATTTATTCCTGTGGAAGTACAAGATTGGACTATACCTACGAAAGGGATTTGACAATCATTAGGGAAATTAAATAAATAGCCCTGTTTAGGCTTCAGGGACCGAGCAGAGCAGACCTCTGACCTTGCTTCTAACCTACCTAGCCACCACCCTGATGGTGAACTGACAGTGAGTAACCTGCAGCACTCGCAGCTCCTTAGATAAGACGGAGGAGGAACCTGAGATGGTGAGCCCCTGGAGGGGTCTGGGGAACCAAGCCTCAGGCTTAGTAACATTCTGAGTCTTACATGACAAAATCAACAGCATTAACATGAAACCAGAGCTGCAATTTGGTCACGGATTGATGAAATCAGTGTGTGTCCCGGGATTATAGCAGGATGCCGGAACTGCAATCTTTGAGGTCTTACCCATGCAGTGGATGCGCTGCCTGGGACCTTTTCCCAACTGGGACTCCAGGCGTGCTGTGACATGGGACTTTCCAGTGCTGATTGAATCTGGATGTTGGTTAAGACCCAGTTTGGTGATGTATCCTCTGCTCTATTTCTCTTCTTTGACTGTTAGTATATTGAAAGTAAGCTAGATAATTCTCTAATAAATATTTGTATTATTTATTTGTAAATAGTGAATGGCTAATTTTGTTAACAAATTCTTTGAACCTGAGATGAAAGTGAAAACTTTAGGCAAAACAACATTCAGTACAAACATATCTTTTCCTGCTCTGAATTCATCCTAAATATATACTCCACACTATAAAATATGTGTGCACAAGGTATGTGTGATGACATTATATGTAAAAGGAAATATTGGAAAAATACCAACACCCACACACTGGAAACTGGGTACAAACATTGTAATGGGTATCACACAGTTGAGACTTATGCAGTCATTAAAATAACTGGAAGGATCCACTTGATCTGACATGGACTGACTTCCAGGATGTACTGTTAAGTAAAAAAAAAAAAATATTTAAAAGTAAAAGAAATCTTAGGTTTATCTCTATGTTTTGGTTCAGTGAGACATTTTCTATAAGTTTAAATAAATTTCTCTGCATGTGTGTTAGTAGCTCAGTTGTGTCCAAATCTTTGTGACTCCATGGGTTATAGCCTACCAGGCTCCTCTGTCTATGGGTTTCTCCAGTCAAGAATACTGGAGTGGATAGCTATTTCCTTCTCTAGCGGATCTTCCCAGCTGGGGTCTCCTGTACTGCAGGTAGATGCTTTACTGTGTGAGTCACAGGGAAGCTCTAAATGAATTTTAATTATTTCATATGGGTTTTGACACTTACACTCAAAAGAAAATCAATCAGTACACTACTTGTTTAGGATAACACCCACTTTTGACTTTATCATTCTCCACAGTAAGATGAAACCAAAAATATAGCTTTTAAGAAATCAACTGCTCAATCTGATACAGCTCTAACACCCTCAAGGGAATTTTGTTTTGAAGGAACAAGTTTTCTTCTTTTTAAATCCTATTTTCTCTCATTTTCTTGTCAGTTCCTGTGTAGAGTCTATGTCCACCTTGCCAAATGCCACATTTATATGACTGTTTCAGGTGATGAGAGCAAAGTCAATAAACCTCTATCCTCTCCAACACACATATCTCTACATTAATATTGGAAGAAGTAGCAGAGACTTCTAAGAGATGAATATAAGCATTTCCTAAAATGTAAGGTTTCCTGAAATAACACTGAGGAAGAAAAAATTAAACACATCTTGCTATTTTTTAAAAACTGGAGCCTATTATCCAGAGTGAAGTAAGCCAGAAGGGAAAACAACAATACAGTATACTAACGCATATATATGGAATTTAGAAAGATGGTAACGAGAACCCAGCATGCGAGACAGCCAAAGGAACGCAGACATATAGAACAGATTCGTGGACTCTGTGGATGAGGGCAGGGGTGGGATGATACGGGAGAATGGCATTGAAACATGTTAATTATCATATGTGAAATCAATCGCCAGCCCAGGATTGATGCTCGGGGCTGGTGCACCGAGATTTCCCAGAGGGAGGGAGTCAGGAGGGAGGAGGGAGGGGGGTTCTGGAGGGGGAGCATATGTACACCCATGGCGATATCATGTCATTGTATGGCAAAACCAATAAAAAAATAAAATAAAATAAAAAATAAGCTACACTATCCTGATAGAAAATTGAATATTTTTAACAATTATAATGTGAACTGTCTCAAAATGCTTATGGCAATGATGGCATTGAGAATGGATCTACCACCTCTAGACTGGAAGCAGGGGTCAGATGGGATGGATGATTATAAAGGGATCATTTATTCTGACCTTTTAATATCTAATGAGACATTAATGAGGCAGTTCAAATATCTAGGCTAAACACAATTTTAATTCTATCGCAGAATTGGTAGAGACAAACCAACTAGACAGTTCTTAAGGAGTTAACTCCTTCCATATGACTTCACTCAGTCAAGGTTATACTCAAGACACTTTTTTTAAAGTAAATTCTCTGTTTTCCCACTCCACAAATCTATTCTGCTTTTCCAGTGTAGTATTTGCATTTCTCAAAAATAATCAGGGGGAATTTAAAGAAATTTAACTCCCATATATTCTTAAGAAACTGATTCTGAATAGATTTTAAGTCTCTTCACAGTTTCAAATCTTTCATAAAATATCTGGGGAATACAACTCAATCACATTTAACTTGTACACAGCATTCACCATTTTGCTCTGTTGACTGAAAAAACCCACAAAGTGAGAGCTGTGAGTTTCCTAGGGAAACTTTTTTTTTTCCCCTAGGGAAACATTTTTTTCCTAGGGACTTGCTGAGGACTGTACTACAGGAAACGGGGGAGCTTCTCCAAAAATGATGTGTGTGTTGCAGTGTGAAGAGACCAGCAAAGGGGCATGTACAGTCAAGCACACATTTTGGTAGGTTACTGCTAGTTAGAAGGAACAGATATCTCAGTCAGTGGTTTTACTACCTTTCTGAGTTTGGAAAGATAGAAGAATCCAGGTTCATAAACATTTTTCTCCTGAAATGTTTCTAGCTATCTACGGGTGAGTAATACCTGTTTTCCCAGAGCCTCATTCTTATCGTTGTCTTGAATTTCTTTCAGGGTGTCTTAGAGGTCAATAACTATAGGGACTAATTATTTGATTATTGTAGAACTGGATGGTGGGCAATATTCTTTGCTTTACAGTTTCTACAGGCTATCCATATAAAGAAACTTCCTTGGGAAATAATTCTACTGGTTTCTTAGCTATTTCCCATTTGGGGGCAACAGTAAGAAAAAGATTTCCCAAAGAACATAGGGTAGTCAAAGACTTTCAGAGGAAAATGAACAACTGTGTTATATTTTGCAAATGCTGTCTATTGGCAAGCATAGTTTTCTGAGTTTTCAGCTTGAAATTCACACTTACTTGTTCTATGATAGTTTAGAAAAGAAGAAAAAAATAAAAAGAAAAATTCTACTTGTTGACAAAAAAATGAGAAAAGGATGTGGTTTAGGTATGAAAAAATTATCTTTCTCATAATCTCAGACATTTAAAAAATTCAAGACACTATTCTAAATAAATGCTATTTATTTTCATGATAGTTGACTTTGAGGGTATTTGTGTTGAAATATTTTGTCAAGGAGGAAGGAAAATTTTAAACCCTCTCAGGTTCTTCTGGTGATCTAAGAATTAAAATGACATGAGACAGCTTAACAGGAAAAAAATCAAACAGATGTTTAATAATATGTTTACATGGGAGAGACCCAGAGGAACTGATAAGTTGCCAAAATGGCTGAAACCATCACCTCAAAACTATCTTTTGCTAAAGAGAAAAGATGTTGTGGGTAATGGCTTAGGACTGCAAAGGGGAAAAAGGAAAGTCATATGAAGACTGCAAAGCAACTCTGTGGTAAACAAATGTGTGTTGGACCAAGCAAAGACAATGGGGCACAGAGATGAATTCCAGCAAAGAGACTTTGCTGGTTTCATCCCTATCTATACATTAGGCCTTCTATGGTGATCACCATAAAAAAGTTGGCTTAAAACTCAACATTCAAAAAACTAAGATCATAGCATCTGGTCCCATCACTTCATGGCAAATAGATGGGTAAACAATGGAAACAGTGACCGATTTTATTTTGGGGGGCTCCAAAATCACTGCAGATGGTGACTGCAGCCATGAAATTAAAAGACACTTACTCCTTGGAAGAAAAACTATGACCAACCTAGACAGCATATTGAAAAGCAGAGATATTACTTTGCCAATAAAGGTCCGTCTGGTCAAAGTTATGGTTTTTCTAGCAGTCATGTACGGATGTGAGAGTTGGACCACAAAGAAAGTTGATCATCGAAGAATTGATGCTTTTGAACTGTGATATTGGAGAATCCCTTGGACTGTAAGGACATCCAGCCAGTCCATCCTCAAGGAAATCAATCCTGAATATTCATTGGAAGGACTGATGTTGAAGCTGAAACTCCAATAGTTTGGCCACCTGATGAGAACTGACTCATTGGAAAAGACCCTGATGCTGGGAAAGGTTGAAGGCAGGAGGAGAAAGAGACAGCAGAGGATAAGATGGTTGGATGACATCACTGACTCCATGGACATGAGTTTGAGCAAGCTCTGGGAGTTGGTGATGGACAGGGAAGCCTGGCATGCTGCAATCCATGGGGTCACAAAGAATTGGACATGACTGAGCCACTGAACTGAACTGATAGTGAACATCCCTGTCCTTTGTCTATGTTCTTTTAGGCAGATGGGGGAAAGTCAAAGTGTTGCCTGGAGTCTTTCTCTGGGGTCTGATTGCTTTCAGATTAAAATAATCTGCATGTTAGAGACATTTTGGGGTGGAAAATTTTGTTCCCCTAGAGTTCTCTATCTTCTCTGATTAAAACAGCTATTTGTTAAGTTATTACTCCTAAGCAGAAAATACTACTTACAAACAATTTGCAAGAAAAGCCAATTTTTTATATTAAAAATATCACTAAATCTCATCAAAATTTGATTTTGAATATTTAATTATTTTATTTTTATTTATTTATTTTTTATTATTGTTTTTGCCATACATTGTCATGA
>ML664199.1:19812304-19965799 GCA_007570785.1 Antilocapra americana
TTGTCAGGTAGACATCCTATCTCTTCGTCTTTTGTTTGGTCTAGGGGATATTTATCCTGTTCCTTTACTTGCTGGGTATTTCTCTGCCTTTTCATCTTGTTTATCTTGCTGTGTTGTCCCTTTATTGTGGGGATTCCTCTCTATGGGAGGGGTTGGATGCGTGGTTTGTCGAAGTTTCCTGGGTGGAAAGGCTTGTGTGGTTTTCTGGTGGGTGAGTCTAGGTTTCCTCACTGTTACTCCTCACGTCGGCACTGGGTCGCCTCTCCAGATGCCTGATGTCCTCTGCCAGCATTCAGTTCCTGTTTTTTGGAGTTTGCTCGGCCTTTAAAAGTTCTTTTGGTATATTTATTGGGGAGAGAGTGTTCTCCCCGTCCTATTCCTCCGCCATCTTAGTTTCCTCCTCATATTTAATTATTTTCAGCAATTCAGGGTTCAACATATTAAGAAAACATTTGTAATTAACTTTTTAAAAAGATTCTTATTTTTAAACTGGGACTTGAAGACTCTTACTCTGCAATATTTACATTTTTAAAAATGAATAGGCTGATGGCTCACGTGGTAAAGAATCCACCTGCCATGAAGGTGACCCAGGAGTTGTAGGTTCAATCCCTGGGTCAGTAAGATCCCTTGGAGAAAGAAATGGCAACCTCACCAGTATTCTTACCTATAAAATCCCATGGTCTGAGGGGCCTGGCAGGCTACAGTCCATAGAATCACAAAATTACAGTCAACTGAATACATGCACACAATCAACATCCTACAGAAACCTGAAAGCATATTTATTCAATGCAGAGTTTCTGCAGTGACTGGTATAAGTAGATTCAGATGGGTTATCCTAAAGATCATCCTAAATATAATAATGAAGAGTTATGCAGCTTTACCAGGATTAACACTTCCCGTATTTGACTTGGGATAGGAATCAAATCTAATTTTACAGCTTGGTAAGAAAAATCTGGCTACTGTAGAAGAATAAATAAATACTTAAATGAGACTGAATCCCACTGCATCCTTAGTTTTCAAGGACACCAAGCACAACAAGGTATTGTCTATTCTCCATGTTTCCAGTTTCGTTTGTGATGAACATGGCATTGGGAAGAGAACTACACTGAGGGTCAGAAGGTAAATTTTGGCCTCAACACCAATTGAATTTTTCTAATTTTGCTTAGGCTTATGTTGTTTCTATGAAAAGTTTGTAGTAGCTCCAGGCAACAACACAACCCCAATTGTTCTGTAAAGTATGAACTAGTTTCATACTGCACATTGTAAACTACAAACCAACATAAACTTTACTCTATATTAATAAATCTGTTGATCTGACTGCCATAGGATGATGGAAGAATCTAAATAATGTTGATGCCACTTACTTGAAATTTCAAAGTAATATGTAGTAACACAAAAATTATTTTAAATCCTTATTATCTGAATTCTATGCCAAGGTTTCTGATAATTTCTGAAGCTAGCTCTCAGTATGCTGCTTTTAAGCTGCTAAATTATTGTTATAATAGATATTTTTATTAAACCTGGGAAAGTTTTAGTGAGGTAGGCACTCTCCAGAAACACTGTAGATGAGAAAAAAAAGGTGAGATACTACCCTGATGGCTTATTGAGTGTAGTGTAAGTAAATTAATCATCGTTGCTGTGCCTGACATGATTAAGTTGTTTGGCACAAATAAGGACATATATAAAATTGAAGGGCAATTTCTCTGGAATTACAATCGAGATGGGATGAGCTGCCAAGATTCCTTTTATGAAGCAATTTCACAAGCATTCTCTTGGGCTAAGAGTCTTGTCAGATAATGTTAAAGTCAGGCTTGTTTAAAACATGAATATCCAGGGTACACACCAGCTAAAATCAGACAGGAAGTGTCAGAATCTAACCGTAATTATCCAAAACCACAGTCAATTCAAATAATTCAGAAAGACCTCTGGGGTAAGAATTAGGAGCCTTGATTTATTAAATCAGCTAGAGCTGTATCATTCACTGTATCATTCATTGCTAGTTCCTCAAGCCTTCTTGGGCTCTATTCTCTCATTTATGAAAGACAGACTGTGTAAATCAGTGGTTTTCCACCTCAAAGCCTGCTATCAATTGAATTACGTGTCCCTCAAAATCATAACACATATAAGGCTTCACTGGTGGCTCAGCTGGTAAAGAATCTGCCCAAAATGCAGGAGATCTGAGTTCAATCCCTCAGGGCGGGAAGACCCCCTGGAGAAAGAAATGGCTATCAACTGCAGGATTCTGGCCTGGAGAATTCCATGAACTGTATAGTCCACGGGGTTGCAAACAGTTGGACATGACTGAGGGACTTTCACTTTCACTTTCTTTCATATATGTATATTAAGTGCTAACCCTCATTACCTCAGAATGTGATCTTATTTGGAAATAGGGTCTTTGAAGATGTAATTAACTAATTACGGTTTGGATGAAATCATACTGGAGTAGGGTGGCCAACATAGTTAGTTTAAATTTGAAAGGTCACTGAAAAATAGGACAGTTAATCAGGTATTGAGAAGAGACATGTCACTAACATGCCAGCTTCAGTTTGGTAAGTTAAGATTAAATTTTATAAAAAGCATGACTTAATTATTCTTTATAGATAGCACAAATTTTAAAAAGTGTTTTGGGGATTAGACTTATTTTAACTACTAACAGGTCATGTTATATAAATAATTTTTTATGGGAGAAAAATCCTACTCAATTTAGGCAAAGATAGAACTACACTGTGGTAGGCTGAATATTGGTCTCCAAAGTTATCCAAGTTCTAAAGCTTGTGAATCTTATTTGAATGGCAATTGAGATTTTACAGATAGGATTAAATTAAAGATCTTGCAGAAGTTTAGCATGGCTTATCTGATGGGCCTTCAAGGTAACTACCAATGTCCTTATAAAAGTACTGGAGAGGGAGATTTAGCTATAGAAGAGATAAAGGAAATATGATGATTGCACAAGAGACTGGTGTGATGCCCGAAAGAGATTATTAACCTGAGAATGCAGAATCCTCCAAAAGCTAGAAAAAGGGAAAAGTCAGATTCTCTTCTCAAAGCCTCCAGAAGCAACAACTGACATGCTGACTTTAGCCCAGTGAAACTGACTTCAGACTTCTGACCTCCAAAATTGTAAGATAATAAATTGGTGTTGCTTTAAGCTACTATAAGTGCAACAGCAAAAGGAAAGTAATAAATACAATACTTTTCAAATTCTTCTCTCTGAATTAGCGTTCTTTTCTCATTCTATGTAATTCCCTCTCAGTCTAAGACAATCTAGGCAGTCTTCAACTAGTTGACACCAATTATTTTTAACCCAATGGACTGCTTAAGAATGAATGATTCATCAATAGATAAGGAAGCATTTCTTCTCTGTTTTACTGTGAGGGAAACAGTTTTCCACTTATTTAAACCAAAGTAATGAGGGCAGATACATATTGCACATGTCAGGTATTATGTACAATGAATAAGCACCATGAATAAGAAATATGGGAGTTATTGATACGTTCAATAAAGGTGACAAGCTACTATTATTAAAACTGTCATTTAGGTGGTATTGTGGGGGCCTTTCAATCACACTACCTATATTTGGTGTTGCATAAACAGAGGCTTTAAAATTCTTGGGTGTTTTGAAATATATTAATTGCAGTAATAGTGTTCATTCTCTTTTCCAATCTAAAAGTGCAAATCTCTTGCATTTTCAGAGATCTCAATACATTTGAAATCAGTGAAAAACACAGGTTATCCACCTGGTGATTGTCATTAAATAGAGTCAAATTAGTTAAAGAAATAAAATCCCCCCAAATAAAATGCTATTTTCTCACTTGACTCTCTTATTCTTGGTGAAATGGCCACTGTAGCAGATAATTCTAAGAAAGGATAAAAGGAGATTCATTTTCTTTGAGGAATTCAAGGTCATGTTATAATATTGTGAAGTTTTTTTTTAATGGGAGGAAGACTTTTATTCTATTATTATAATAACATCACCGTATTATGCTAGTAAAATGACCAAAATGTTAAAGGAAAAAAGAACAAATCAAATGAATAAAAACTGAGTATAAAGAGAATGTTTAAAATGGGGAGACAAAAAAAGATACATTCCTTACAGAGAAAAACATAATAATTGGAAACTTCTTAGGAACAAAACAAACCAAAAGTCAATGGAACAATATTTTTAAATGATAAAACTATACCACACAAACTCATCAAATCTCTAAAGGATTCATTAATCTTTTGAAGGGAAAAATAAAGAAAAAACTTCTCCAGCAGACCTGTACTACAAGACATATTAAAAGGAGCTCTTCTAGTAGAAATAAAATGATAGCAGATGAAAACTGATTCTATATATGAATGAGAAATTCTAAATACATCAGAAATGGTAAATGGAAATGGTAAATACATAAGAAACAGAAGACAAGTTTATCTTTATTTGCCTTAAAATATGACTAACTGTTTAAAGTGAAAATAAGAACAATATAACCTGTTTTATAACATATGTAGAAGTAGAAGGTACGATAGTAATAGTATAAAAAATGGAAGAGTTACAGAAAGGATGTAACTAAAATTTTATCACAGCATCTTCTACCTAATATTCTATTTCATATAAAGGATAATGTGAAAATTCAAACATATTTATGCAAGCAGTATATGCATTTCTTTCAGATGAACACGTAAATTTCACAGGAAATATCATAAACTAGTTCATGAAACAAATCTCAAAGTCAGACCAAAATAGAATCAAATTATAATTTATAACAAAAAATATCTGGAAAATCTTCAAACATTTCAAAACAGAATAATCACTTGTAAGAAAGCCCAGGGATCAAAGTAGAAGTCACTAGGGATACCAAAAAATATGCTGAATTGGAAAATATTGAAACCCAAAATATCAAAATTGTAAGATGAAACTAACACACTAATTAGAGGGAAATTTATAATTCAGAATATTTATACTGGGAACCATAGAGGTCTAAATCTTTCATATAAGTATGTTCCATGTGAAACTAGAAAAGAAAGAACAAATAAAACATTAGTTAGTAGAAGAAATAAAATAATAACACTAAAATGGAAATCATTAAAATAGTAGACAATGAGAAAAAATGAAACTAAAAGCCGTTTTTAATAAGATCAACAACATGATATACATCTATCTAGTCTAAGAAAAATAAAGTAGAGAAGATCCAAATGACCATAACAAGATTAAAGTCAGAACATCATCATAGATTATAAGGATAACAAGAGAATATTCAGAGAATATTAAAAACAATTTCATGATAATGTAAAATATCAAAAAACAGTCAAAAGAAATTAGGAAAACAAAATATAAGTAACAAATAACACTGGGAACAACGAATACATTTTTAAACCCAAGGTGATATATTTAAACCCAAACATATAAAGAATTTTTGTTTAACAAATTTGTTCTAATTCACTGAGATTTGACAACCTATAAGAAATAGAAAAATTTCTGGAAAGACTCCATTACTAAAACTTACTCAAGAATATATGTAAATTTAATGGCCTATAAATATATTGAAGATATTAAATTACAATGAAAGACCTTGGCATAAAGTTAACTCCAAACTCATAGCTCAACTAGAAATTTCTGCTAAACATTTTCAGAAAAGATAATACTAATCCTACCAAAAAATTTTTCAGAAAAAAAGTGGAGAGAACACTTTCTAACTAATTTTAATAGGCCAGCATTACTCAAATGTCAAAGATACTATAAGAAAAGAAAATTATAAACTGACTTATTCATAAATATAGATTAAAATATCCTTAGCAAAATAATAGCAAAGTGAACCCAGCCATGTGGAACTAATCTTAGTAATGAAAGGTCAGCTTGACATTAGAAAACCAAATCAATTTAACACATTGACAGAGTATGTGATAAAAAACCATATGATGATTTTTATTGATGGGGATAAGGTATTTATCAAAATTATAAAGCTATTTATGATAAAAAGTCTCAGAAAATTCGAGAAACAAGTGGCATCTACAAAGAAAAAAACAGTGATAATGGGGCAGGAAATGGCAACCCACTTCAGTATTCTGGCCTGGAAAATTCTATGGACAGGGGGCCTGGTGGCTGCAGTCCATGAGAGTCAGACACAGCCGAGTACACACATATGCACTTAGTGATAAAACACTGAAAGTTTTCTCTCTGTGACTAGGAATAAGGTAATATTTGTATATACATTTGAATACAAATGTCAAATAAAAATATCACTTTATTTTAGATGGATATACAAATTGTATATTTGTTTGAAATAAAAAAAATAACATTGATCTTTATCTCCTGTAGATCCCTTCTCCACAAAAATTTTAAATCATATAAGAATATACTAAATTAAAGCTGTAGAATTTCTTTTAGAAAACACAGGATATTATTTTTGCAAAATCAGGTTAATTTGTTAAATAGGGTGAAAACTGTAAAGGATAAAGTAATGTTAAACTTAATATCAAAATTTTAATTTGTGCTTAATAAATGCCAATATTAAAAATTTAAAATCCAAGAATTAATAGTTATTTCAGTAGAAGGTTTGAATATATATATAATATATATACTTACACACACACAGATATGTGCTTCTATATATATGCTTTATCTTCTACCACTCAGAAATTGGAAAGAAAGCAATCCAATTATAATAGGTCAAAATTACAATCAAGGGATATAATGAGGGTATTTTTACGGTGATTCACTTGTTCTACATGTTGATTCTAGTATTGATTACACAGCTGTATGCCTTTGTCAAAATTCACTGAACACTATAGCAAAGCAATTACATTTTACTATATGTAAATTCATCAATATTTTTGAATAGATACTTCCAAAAAGAGATATAAAGTCAATAAGTACATTAAAAGATGTTCAACACAATTTCAATTAGGGCAATGGGAGTTAAAGCCTCTATACACCTACTATAATGGCTAAAATTAAAAAGACTAAAAGCACCTAGTGTTGTCAAGAATGTTGTGAAGCAACTGGAATTTTCATTCACTGTTGTTTAAAATATAAAATGGTGCAACTATGTTAGAAAACAGAAAGTGTCACATAGAATTGAGTATAGAATTACCACGCTACATAGTAATTCAACGCATGGGTATTTACTCAAGAGAATAAAATAGATTAAAACTATGTTCATGGAAATTCTTACACTTAAGCATAGCACCTTTATTTATATTGACCCCAAAACTGGAAACAACTCAATGTCCACAGACTAATGATTTGATAAACAATTTCTGGTATATCCAGATAATAGTACACAACTCAGCAACCAAAAAAAAACAAGCTACTGTAAAAGCACAACATGTTTGATTTGCTAAAACACACTCATACATGCCAGATGCAAAGGAGCCTATATTGTAAAATTTTATTTGTGTGTTAGACCAGTACTGGAGAAATTAATTTGTGGTGATACAAAGCAAATTAGCGATTGTAGGTAGAGAAGCAGGTAACAGGATGAGATGGTTGGATGGCATCACCAACTCAACAGACATGAGTTTGAGCAAGGTCCGGGAGATGGTGAAGGTCAGGGAAGCCTGGCGTGCTGCAGTCCTTGGGGTCACAAAGAGCTGGGCACGACTCAGCAACTGAACAACAGCTGGAGGCCAGTGGTGGGGGAGCAGAGTATGAAGTGGACTTTGAGGGATAGCAGAGGGCACAGGAAAACTCCACGGGGTGAGAAAAATATTCTATAATGTACATTTTTGTCTAAACTCTCTGCTTAAAACAAATATATTGTATGTATATTATATACCTTAGTAATATTGATTAAAATAACATTTTTGCTTTTTGCATGCTTTATATGTTTAGATAGAAATATTTGTATAAATATGCAAAAGACAGAATCAAAATGCTATTTTAATCATTATTATTACAGCAGTAGATAATTTATATTTCTAATGCAGAAAAATTAACTAGATTTTTACATTTAATGATACTGAAACTTTGTGTGTAAGCTTGTTAATTTAATTTTCAGTATTTCTATAAAGGGAATTTTGAAAAGCTTCAGTCTCTTTTATACCACTCTTCCCTCTCTCATCTTCTCTAGCAAATATGGATGATGTTTAACCAAAATGCTCTCTACGGTAGCTCCAGCATATGGTCATCCTGGACTAAAGTGTGACTGAGTATGAGCCTTTAAAATCTTTCACTGGATAAAATATCACAAATAAGTTCTGTTATAAGCAAGTTCATATTCACTAGATAAAATGGGATACAGAGAGTTTTTCATGTGTCAATATTATTGTCTCAAAGGAAAACCAGATACAAAGACCTATAAAGTCCCCAGGAAATCTTGTGGACTGCTTTGTTTTGAGCCGTTCATGCTGTGATCTTTTAACCTGTTTCCATAGATGTAATCTTTCCCAACCTTTACCTTATTGAGTTGAAGCTATATTGAAATTGGATGAAAATCAGTGCCTCCTGACAACTGAAAAGCTGTTAAGAAAAAAGAGGTATGGCAATGGAGCGGGGTGATGACAGCCTGACAGTCATATGTCAAGTGTATTTAAGTGTTTTTTTTTTTTTTTTTTTTTTTTAAGATTGAAGCTTGCTATAGGCATCTGCACTAGCACAGGTACTGGGACACATTTGTTCAATTTCTAGTTCTGTTTTTAGAAACTACACTACCATCCGAAAAAATGGCCTAGATTTAGTGACTAAAGAGCAAAAAAAAGTCAGGATTGTGTTTATTTGGGGGCATTGTGTGTATATGTAATTTTTAAACATTATGGAGATAACCTTAGATATCAACCCTCATATGAGAAATGTAAAAAAGAAGAAATGTTACAAGGTGATTTATCAAAGCATTAGTAATAATATTAAAAAAAATGGAAAAATCTAAGTGTCCACTAGACATTTAGTTTAAATCAGCTACATTTACTAATATGGAAAGTTTGTAAGATATAACAAATATGGAAAAATACTAAGAAGAATAATTACATTATAATGAATTTTTAAAAAATACCAAGCCATACTAAATAATACTCACAGATATACATATATGATACAAAACTATAAAGACAGACAGTACTAAAATCATTCATGAAAATTATAACCAATTAATTTATTACAGTTGCTATCAACACTGGTAAAGTGGGAAATGAGACTTCAATGATTTTATGCAAATAAATGAAGATGACCTAAATGACCTTGCTATAGAAAGAAAGTCAGACACCATTACTTGTATTTGACAGAGACTCAAAGGAAGACAGAGGAGTGGGAAAGATTTATAGTAGATAAAAGAAGAGAGATGGATTCAGGCATGCCCTGATTGGAAGTTGTTGGCAGGAGAAGCTGGAGGAAAGCTAACTAAAATTGGAACATCATACACGTAATTGTTTAGAGGGGCATATATGACTTTTTCCAGTTGGCCTTACGTTGGATGTAGAAGCATAAATTAGGGAAACTGTCAGTTATTCATCAAGTCCTGGCCATTTGGGACCACCTGCTTCAGGGGTTACTGCCTGTGTTCTTGGGCTGTTTGCTGCAGATAATGATTTGGCTTTGTGGGCTGGCTGCTAAAGCTAATGGTTAGAATTCTATTTTTATATATAATCTGACCGTCATCCATTCATCTATTCAGTCTGTCAATTTGTAAGGCTTTATTCCTTAAGGAAGACTCACACTTTTGATATAAGTCAAAATGTAATTCCATGGACAAATACTTAAAAGTGGCAAGAAGTATAAATTTATGTTAATGATAAATATAAAATTAAGATATTATAATCATGTATATTTTGCTATTTCTTGGCGTTTGCTGAAGGTTATCACTTATATGCTTGTATATATAAGCATGATTCCTAAATTAAAACTCAACATGTGCTTACAAAATGTTGATTCTTAAAACATACAACACAAGATAGCTTTGGCATTCATGATACACACTATTATGGGACTACAAATAAAATTTTATTAGGATACATTTTCATAACTGAGCACTGTAATAGGAGCTGAACAATGCAAGTTATATATTTATGAACATTATTTATTTTATATTAATATTTTATCTTCAATATTTCAATTTATGGGAAAGAAATGCATGATAAAAATATTTTAAATCACTGTTAAGGAAAATGATTGTTCTGCTTCTCAGCTAGTAGAGTATGGGTGTTAATACACAGCAGTATCTTTCATGAAAAGAGAAACAAGAGACAATTCTTGTGTTACAAATGCTACTTTTACAGGCCAAAGTTATCTACTTGTAAAATTGGTGTTTCCTTGAAAGAAGTCATATTATCAAGCTGAGGAACAAGTTTAACTTCATATCCGGTAGACCATTACAGCCCATTTTGATTTCTTACTTGATTTCATTTTGATGTTGCAAACTTTCCTTAAAGAAGAAATAGCAGGGATTGTTGTTGAGGAAATCATTATATTTTGCAGAGGAGCTGACTGATTTGATAAAGGGGCATAAGGATTTACTAATGGTCTGGCTTTTATTTACTTCTTATAAGCTATCTCTGATACTTGGTATGATAGAAAAGGTAACTGCGGATGATTGCTACTAGGATTTTGTAAAGTTTCATTGGTTCAATTTTTAGGGGGATAGTGTTCTAGTTATCCAAATAATATTAACAGGAATTGAAATTTACTTCCTTTTCACTCACTCAGCTTCAAAAATCAGGTCAGGTCGTTCTGTAAATGAAAACTCAACTGAAGCAGTTTCTCTCATCCTCTTCTTTGGCTAAATCAGGATCTAGACTTCAAAGCTAAAAATGTAGTCTTTTCGGGAGCAATACAATCAATGCAGACAAAAGTACAACTCACAGATCAGCCTCTTCAAACTTTGAAACTAAGATAAAAAGACTCATTTAAATTTCATGGGCAGTGAAATGTCATGTTAATCATAGAAATTTGACCCAGAGGTACAATCTTCTCTGACATATTTGTTTTAAGCGCAGTGGGCTTAGCCATGCAAGCATTAAACTGAGATAACCTGAATGAATTTTGTTTTAGTAAAGGCTATAGACAATGGAGGGCCACTCTAAAGTTATGACATATCTTCATGAATATGTGTCCTTTATGTGTTAAGAGTTGGCCAGCAGAAATCTTCTAAAATCTATTTTATGGAAAAATTTACATTCTTGTGCACCATTGCTGAGGACTTGTCTTGTAAATCTAAAGACTAACTACATTTCTGTTTTATCCCTCATGTAGAAAAAAGAGAGTTTTTTTTTAAATTAATATGTTGATCATAGTTTTCTTAACTTTCAGGAAAACATGAGAAATAATATTTTAAAAATGCCCACATCCTTAAAACCTCAAGTTTAGTATGGAAAATGAATTTATAAATTCATAAGTTCATAAACTATATGCCACAGATTTCTAAATGGTGCCCTAGAGTTTAGAGCCCCACAGATAACATAAGCAGCTCTACTAGAGTTGATTAAGGCACTGCAGGGAAAACAACCTTTAATATTAATTTAGAATTATGAAAATGAGCACAATAGACAAAGAAGAGGGAAGGAACAAAAGACAGAACCTTTAGGCAGAGGCAGGAGAATATTCTAGAAAGTGTGAAAGGACACTGTATTTTACAAAGTTCAGTTAGGCTGGGACATAGAATCTATCAGTGAAGATAATTCATGATGGACTTTCCCTGACAAGACAAAGAATCTAAACACTGGCTTGTAGGCAATAAGCAGTCAGTAAACATGACCATATTTAGAATTTATCTATTTGCCTTTTAAAAGATAATCGACAGCAGTTCTATGAGCTATAAGTGGAGAATGAGGTATGAGAAGGAGAAACAAGCAGTAGGAAGTTGGTAATGAGGCTGTTTCAGGATGAATAATCTAATTCAAAAGCCTATTAGATAGAGAGGAAATAAAGAATCCAGCCTTCATTTCCAAAGTAGCAATTAATGATTGATTAGTCACAACTGGGAAAGAAAAAACTGGAGATTAAGATGCTAATTTAGGTTAAGGGCAGTGGTACACATTATCAAGCTCAGGAATACTATAGAAGAAACTGATTGAGGGGGCTGGGATAGAGAATGAAAGTAGAAATAAGTGAGATCTTTGTACCAGTGGTGATTTTGAAATTCCCAAAGGGTGCTCATTAGACATACAGGCTTGGGTCTTGACCCTTAAACCCATAAAATCAATAATTGATGTTCTATCAGTTGAGGAGCTCACCCAGGAACAGTTTAAAAATTGAGAATTAAAACCCTAAGGAACTATGTAGCATTTGAAGGGGTATAAAGAAAGAGGATTCAAAGAGAAACGCTAAGCAAACATCATACAATTGTACATTATTGCTGATGATGAAAGTGTTCTAAACACCAAAAGAGATCATTTCCAAAAATTCAGAGTCAACTCTGTCAAGTGACAACATATGTATTACAAGGCTGCCATGTTAATACTTTCATGGATGATTTGTTAATTTTTTGTTATCTCTTCAAACAAATAGGTGAAGATTATGTACTTAATTAAATGCTATTACTTTCAAAATGCCTTTTCCCTTTATCTTGTACACATAAAAAATAAATATTGCATTTAACATTTTTGTTTCTTTTTTTAATTTAGCTCTTTTAGATTGCATTTGACTAAGTGACAGAATATTTTTTAAAAAATGGTTTAATCACTCAAAGATTCAATTTCTCATGTTAAAAAAACAAATATAGCCCTCTTTGGGTCCTACCTTAGCTTTGCAGCCTCTTGAGTCTGTCTCTTTCATCTAACAGCCTACTTCACCATCTAACCATAAGGCGTCCATTCTAAGGGTCAAGATGGCTGCTGAATCTCTGATATCACATCTGAATTTCCAGTCTAATAAAGGAAAAGGAGAAAAGAAAAGAAAAGGTGGGTAAAAATGTTGCTCTCATTTGAGTCAGATCCTCTGAAAGAACCTTCCGGAAATTCCTTCCCAACACTTAAGGTTTCTGGACCACATCTAGGTTTAACATAGATTGGAAATGTAGTGTTCATTTCTAGCAACAATAGACCAAGATAAAACTTGGGAGTCTGCTAAACAGAAAGGAATGTTTTATAGGTTATTAGCTATCTTTGTCATGAGTTCCTAATATATGGAAGGGTTTGGCTGATTGAAAAAATATATATATTTAAAAAATTTAAATGTGGTCGCTTCTTTTCATTAATTAATAGTCCATAGAAAATCATATAAAACACAATATGAAAAACAGTACTTTTTGCCATTAAGAAGGTAGTATTAAGTACAATGGGTTATAGTGGAGAATGTAATCCCTGATGGAATCCAAATTTTCCAGGTTGCTAAGACTGGGGAAGGACACAAGGGAATGGAAAACTCATGCACAGAGAAAATGATATGCTTTGGTTAAAGCACCCAAAATAGTAGGGGGAGAATAACACTGGGCCTTAGCAATTCAAACAGCAAATTCAAACCAGCATTTAAAACTTAGAAATATTTACTTATAAAGAGATCAGGCACTTAGGAACATGGAAACTTCTAGGTCCTAAGTATCAATTACTAAGGAATTTTACATGAAAGCTATTGCCCCAAACTGCAAGACAAATTCTTTAGAGTCTGTAGTAAAGGTATGAATGTCACCTACATACAATTTGTTAATTTATAAGAAATTCTCATGCTTCTCTAATGGAATGAATTGCCATCAATATTGTACTAAAGAAGAGAAAGAAGTTTGCTGTTTTATATATCTCCAAATATTTAGTTTAGATAAGTTTAATATTTGAAAAGAGAAAAATATAAAATGCATTTTTGGTGTATATGAAATTTTATCCCAAATGAAGATTTGAAGTGTGTGTTTAGAGAAATTTAAGACACCTGATTGAAATGACTGATATTCAATCAGGAGAGCCTTTCGTACAATGTGCAGTTTGGTTTTCTGAGTTATTTTTTAGAGACATTTGCCCTTTCATAACTGTTATTATCTTAAGAATTTTATTAAGTTATTGGTTTTTTGATGTTATTTCATGTATTATGTATTTTGAGCAGATAATTAAACTAGCATTTAGGTTTTCCAACTTGCTTAACCTTACAACCCTCTGTAATAGATATCGTTATGAATAAAATTTTATGGACAAGAAAATGCAAACATTGTATGTTACAGCCATTCCTTTCAAGGAAAAGAGAGAGATCACTTTCTACACCTGCTAATTATTAGCTATTTGTAAACCCTGTAAACTCACCACATAGATAGCATCATTCTATTATAGGAATATGAAAGTTATCTCTTTCTGTGGATTAGTTGTATTTCTAAAACGAATTTTAATATTTTTTTTCATATCCTCCCCGCCCCCCCCCAAAAAAAAATATTAAATCAACATGCTCTTTTAAACCTCAGAGTTAAAAACAGTACTTTCCAGACTGGTTTATGGAGTCCTAACTTCTTGCTCCCATGTGCTTTTCTCCTAGAATGCTTTGCCTGTTTTGGCATACCTCTTTTTTGAGGCAGAAAGAGTCCTGAGACCCTTTGCTTATAAAGCGGCATGCATTGAATATAATACACTGTTTTTATCAATGATACATGAGCAGCTTCCAAGAAATTGATGCCAAATCTAGAGAATGAAGATGCATATGGTATTCACAATTGAACTGATCAACTTCTTGAGACACCAACAAGTAAAGATGAAGAAAAAAACATACAATTAAAAAAAAATTAAAAACAGTTACTTTCATTAACAAAGGATTTTGGGAACAACTCTCAGTCTCAAAGAGGTTATGGGCACCTTGTCTGTAGCTGCCAATTCTACATTCTCACTTTCTTTTTTGATTCCTTTACAAGTCCAGAGAGCTCTAATGCTTCAAAAGAAAATTGTCTTATTGGCCTTAGGTGTGATATGGCAGGAGAGCCAACAATAGATCTTTATCCTCCCACTGTTGGGACCATTAAAACTTCAAAATCAAAACTGCTTTAAATAGAACACATCAATTTTCAAGATATATTTCAAGTATGTTGGAACATTACTGAAAGGAGTTACCTTAAACCAGGGTATGCTAAAAGAGTGCATTTTTCTGAAATTCCATCCAAAAATGTTAGTTAAATAACAACTTGAAAGGCAGCTGGGTGCAGAAAATGATTTTAGACTTGGAGCATGAGCATGGGTCAGACAAGTGTGCAAACGGATTTTTACTTAACTGAGTATGTTATACACTTGAATCCTTTCCAGGGCTGGAGCTTGATAAAATGCAAATGACACTTTGCATGACAATTAAGAGGATTAAAATAGGTCATGGACAAAGAAAGTTGATCACATTGATTCTCTATAAATGATACTCATTGTGCTTGTTTAAAGTGTTATATTATTGTGGTAACGCTAGATAAATCTTGAAAACTACTCAGGATACTTCAAATAAGCATCTATATACTCTTTTACCCTGTGCCAGGCTTTGTATTACTGCCTGGAATTCCAGAGAAAATGAAGACTCCATCCCCAAATTGAAAAGTATCCACTCTAATGGATAAACAAATACATAAACAGATTGTTTACCATAATTTGGTAAATTGGACCCCTATACTTAAAATGTCATATTTTAAATCTAGCCATTTTCATTTTTTTTTCTTGTATTTATTTTTGTTGTTGTTTAGTCACTAAGTTGTGTCCAACTCTCTGTGACCCCACAAACTATAGCACACCAGGCTTCCTGGTCCTTCATCATCTCTCAGAGTTTGCTCAAACTCATGACAATTGAGTAGGTAATGCCATCCAACCATCTCATCCTCTGTCACCCCCTTTTCCTCCTGTCCTCAGTCTTTACCAGAATCAGGGTCTTTTCCAGTAAGCCAGCTCTTTGCATCAGATGTATTAGAGTTTCAGCTTCAGTATCAGCCCTTCCAATGAATATTCAGAGTTGATTTCCTTTAGGATTGACTGGTTTGATCTTCTTGTTGTCTAAGGGACTCTCAAGAGTCTTCTCCAGCAACACAGTTTGAAAGCATCAATTCTTAAGTGCTCAGCCTTCTTTCTTGTCCAATTCTCACATCCATACATGACTACTGGAAAAACAACAACTTTGACTATATGAATCTTTGTTGGCAAAGTGATGTCTCTGCTATTTAATACGCTGTCTAGGATTGTCATAGCTTGTCTTCCAAAGAGCATACGTATTTTAAATTTAATGGCTGCAGTTACCATCCACAGTGATTTTTGAGCCCAAGAAAATAAAACCTGCCACTGTTTCCATTTTTCCCATCTATTTATCATGAAGTGATGGGACTGGATGCCATGATCTTAGTTTTTTGACTGCTGAGTTTTAAGCCAGCTTTTTCATTCTCTTCTTTCACCTTCATCAAGAGGCTCTTTAGTTCGTCTTTGCTTTCTGCCATTAGAGTAGTAACATCTACGTATCTGAGGTTGGTGATATTTCTCCCGGCAATTTTAATTCCAGCCTGTGATTCATCCAGCTTAGCATTTCACATGATGTAGTTTGCATAGAAGTTAAATAAGCAGGGTGACAATATACAGCCTTGATGTACTCCTTTCCCAATTTTGGAACCAGTCCATTGTTTCATGTCCAGTTTTAGCTGTTGCTTTCTGACTTGTCCACACGTTTCTCAGGAGGCAGGGATTTTTATTATAATTTCATTATGATGTGTCTGAGCATTGTTTTCTTAGAATTCATCTTGTTTGGGGACGTTTTCCAATATCTTGAGTCTGTATATTATGTATATTTATATATTTTGTCTAATTTGATGTTTTCAATCATTATTTCTTCAAAATTTTTTTCTCTTCTGCACTTGGAACAGCAATTATCTATTTGCTTGCTTTTAAAATTTCTCCTACAAGTAACTGAAGATCTGTCCATTTTTTTAAAAAAAATCAATTTTCTCTTTTATAAATGTGATGATTTCTATTGCTATTTATTTATTTATTTTGCTTTTTGGAGATTCTAGGAATAAGAACCAGAAATCTTTGGGGGACTTTGGTAACAGCTTTTAGAGATATAATTTACATATTATGCAACTTATCCATTTAAAGCATAGAATAAATATTTATTAGTTGTGCAATGACTATTTCATCAATTTTAGATTTTCTCACTCAAAAAAAAAAAAAAACAAATGTCATATGCTGTAGCCAGCACAGCAGGTAGGAATCAAAAGTGGTCAATGGACAGTGGGAAAAATAAACTAGAGACAGAATTCAAGTTTTAAAGATGGGACTAGGGGACTCAAGACCTCTTGGGTCAAGAGCCTTGTTCCTCAGAGCCACATCACTTTTATTTAGTGTCTTGGCAAGCAGAAAATATCTGTTGTGTTATGATGAAGTCAGCCTCCTGTGTCCCCAGTCATATCTCCCATTTTATTGATTACTTTAAACTATCTTTGCTGTTTTCTTGGACAAGTGCTATCACTTAGCCAGAGGTCATAGACCCGCATATGCCTTGGGAAAACATCTTAGTGTGTGCACAAGCAGTGTTCTGAACTTGCGCTGACCCGGCTTTCGAAGGCCCACACTGTTTTTCCTTAGCTTAGCAGGGCATGACAACCCGAACTGATCAACCTGATGTACTTTTATTTGGATTATGCTGTATTGCTATATTTTGCTTTTATTATTTTCCCATGGTGATTTATCATGGCTTAGCCAGAGCAACAGGTGGCTGACTATTAACCCCTGCATATCCCCCTTTTTGTTTCTGTGGCAGAAACCTCGGAAGAATATCGGCCAGACACACACAAAGATCTCAGAATATACTGGGGAGCCCAAAATATGCAGGGCAAGATTGAAGGCAGGAGGAGAATGGGCCAACAGGAGGAGATGATTGGATGGCATCACTGACTTGATGGATGTAAGTCTGAGTAAGCTCCAGGAGTTGGTGAAGGATAGGGAAGCCTGGCGTGCTGCAGTCCATGGAGTCACAAAGAGTCAAACACGACTGAAAAACTGAATTGAACTGGACTGAACTGAATCTTGCTTGATTTCTAGGCTGAAATACCAGCCATATATATGCCTCTTAGAAAGAAAGAAAGTGAAAGTTGCTCAGTGGTGTCCGACTCTTTGCGACCCCGTAGACTCTATAGTCCATGGACTTGTCCAGGCCAGAACACTGGAGCCTTTCCCTTCTCCAGGGGATCTTCCCAACCTGGGGACTGAACCCATGTCTCCTGAATTGCAGGTGGATTCTTTACCAGCTGAGCCACAAAGGAAGCCCAAGAATACAGGAGTGGGTAAGCTATTCCTTCTCCAGGGGATCTTTCCAACCCAGGAATCGAACTGGGGTCTCCTGCATTGAGGGAAGCCCGTATGCCTAAGGTGGCTTTTAAAAGCTGGGGAACAAAAATAAGTGAGGGCAGGCTATTGGAGCTTTTACAACCCATTGAGAAACATTGCTCATGGTTTCCTTCTCTCATTACTTTAGATTTATGAACATGGGAGAAGGTAGATAATAAATTTGACAAACTTCTTTTCAAGGAAGTGCCCTTGCCTGTATCTATCTGGTCAATTTGGACACTGATAAAATCTATTTTAGAACCTCTTCAGACCACAGAAAGCTCAGAAGGGATTGAAGATGAAGGTGAAACCCCATTAAAGGGAGAATCTGAATATGCAAAGCCTGAGAGGATGAAACAAAAAATGCAGGAGGCTATTAAAGCTACAGTTCCTTCTCCACAATTGTTTGCGGAGGACAAATTTCCTTTGCCTCCTCTTCCTCCCTCTTCTGGCTTAACAGCTGGACAGGCTTATGCTTTTCCTTCCTTACAACAGGCCGAAGTTCTGTCACCCTTCCAGAAAGGTATTTGTTGGACTCAGGAAGGTGACTTGGATGCTATGATTATGGCATTTCCAGTGACAATACATGAACAAATAGCTCCTGGGACAGATCCTAATAATCCTAATGGGGTATATGAGGCTGTACACAAACAGATTCCCTTCAAAATACCGAAGGAACTTAAGCAAGCTGTTCAGAATTATGGAATAAATTCTCCTTTTACCTTGGGGATAGTGAAGGGACTAGCTGAGGGTTCCTATTGGACTATGGTGGCTCATGGCTTAGCCAGAGCAACAGGCTGCTGACTATTAACCCCTGCAGTCATATCCTTTAGCACCAATTTTATCTCTCAAGTATCCTCTGTGCCCCATCCCTGGGTAATAACCACTAAACAAATGTCTATTTCCATTGAGCTGCCTATTCTGGATATTTTACATAATATATGTGATCTTTTGTGGTGACTTATTTCACTTATAGTGTTTTCAAGGCTCATCCCTCTTATAGCATATACAAGGATAAAGATTCATCCCTTTTGTGGTATCTATCTTATTTTATGTTTATGTAGCACATTTTAATTATCTATTCATCAGTTGATGGGCACTATTCTATTTGCGCTGCATTTCTCAGACCTTTATTGACAGTAAGATTCCTGGGTTTTATTATACATTTCCATTTGTTGGCATCCTTGGAAGAATCAGGCTGTCATTACATTTTATCTTTTTGTGCACACACTGGGTGTTATGGGGTTGTATAGAAGTGTTTGTCATATAGAGGAAAATCACAAGGGAAAACACAGGCATAGGCCCTATATGATTGTTGTTCAAGCCAGAGCACTTCCTCTTGAGTTTTTCATCCTCACCACATTTGGAAAAACTCTGCTATAGGTCAGCACTAAAACCAGATGTGACTGTAAGTCAGTCACGTAAGACCAAATACTATATGATTCCACTTATCAGGTATTCAAATAGTGAAAGTCACTCAGTTGTGTCCAACTCTTTATAACCATGGACTTATACAATCTGTGGAATTCTCCAGGCCAGACTACTGGAGTGGGCAGCCTTTACCTTCTCCAGGGGATCTTCCCAACCCAGGGATCAAACCCAGGTCTCCCGCATTGTAGGCAGATTCTTTACCAGCTGAGCAACAAGGGAAGCCTAAGAATACTGGAATGGGTAGCCAGTGGCTCTTCCAGACCCAGGTGTTGAACCGGGATCTCCTGCATTGCAGGTGGATTCTTTACCAGCTGATCCACAAGGGAAGCCATATTAGGTATCTAAAATATTCAGATTCATGGAATCAAAGAGTAGAATGGTGGTCACCACTTCTATTTTCCCCACATCCTCAATCTAGACTTAAAAGGTCTAACTTTCCCTCTCTTATTCAGTTCTGAAACAATACATAGATGTTCTACATTGTTCAGAGAACATAGAAGCCTGTAGAAAAGATTCCAATTTTTTTTCCTCATTCTTATCAGAAAAGGGATACAAAGTCTTAAAAGACAAATTAAAATTTTGTCAGAGCACAGTTAAGTATTTATGGATTGAATATTTATGGATTGACTTATCTAAGTAGAGAAAAGCACTCTCTCCTGACAGACTAAAAACTATTTAAACTTATCACATACCCTGCATACACAAATACTCACACACATGAGTGTTACCCCTTACTCCAAAAATTATACTTTCCTTACCACCAACAATCTTCTGAAAGTGCTAGAAGGGTCAATGTGCTGGCTGTGCTCAGTCTCTTTGGTCATGTCTGACTCTTTCCGACCCTATGGACTATAATTCATCAGGCTTCTCTGTGCATGGGAGTCTCCAGGCAAGAATATTGGAGTGGGTTTTCAGGCCCTTATCCAGGTGATTTTACCAACCCCAGGACTGAACCCACATCTCCTGCCATCTCCTGCATTGCAGGCACTGAGCCACACTGGGAAGGACCAAAAGCATACTTAAATTCAAATCAGTAAAACTTTCAGAAATCCTTGAGTTCTCTTGGCCAAAGATACTAACAGTACATTTTATAGCCATCTGAACCATGGTTAAAAGGAAATATCAGTTTTCCATTTACGAATTGGCAACTGGGAGGCCACGCCTTTAGGGAAGTTATCTTTTATACTAGACTGCCCTACTGCATGCAGACATGGCAAAACACTGAAAGGAGTTCATGTAGTATATCCCTGTACTATACACAATAAGGCCACCTTACCACATCTTTCTAAACAGACTCTTCATGGTTGTCAACTAAGAGATTTCATCTGTTGGAAGAGAGATCAGAGAAAATATACTCTTGAACCTTATGAGGAGAGATTTTATCAGGTATTGGAAAGAACAAATACAGAAGGCGAACTCCAAGGAATCAAACCTTGAGTTTATATTTCACAGCTAAGAAGAAATTTAAATTTCTTCACACCTGGAAGTCTATTCCAATAAGGAACCTCAAACTGAGAATTGGCAGATATCCCCTAGAAGCAGTTGATCTTTAACAGCAGACAGCTCATCCAAAGTCTTTGCAATAAGTGATTGACTTCAAATAGTAAACAGCTTCTTCCCAAGTGTGTGACCAACACTCATATCTAATTCCTTTTCCTCTTTGATATGCATGATCATAACCATTCTCATTTCCTATGGATCTCTGGTTGTCATCCATTTGGAGTGACCCTTTTCCACTTTTCTTCCCTCCTCGCTGTAGTTGTTAATTGAGAACATTCTCATTCTCATGCCACTGCCTTTAGTCCTGCTGACAGCTGAATCTGCCGTCTATCATAAGGCCCTCCTAATTAAATAAAAACCTCTGGGAAAATCTGGACTTATCAAATGAGACCACCAGGAAGGAATTACAGCCAATTACATTTCTATTTTCACCTAACATGTACAAACAATGTTAAACTAATCAAACCATTGTTTTGTTAATCTCTCTCTCTTCCAGAGAAAGAACAAACTATTACAATCTATTGATTAGACCAGAGGCATTTCTAAATTTGATTCAACAACCTTCAGAGAACAATAGGCAAATACTTGCCATCTAGAAAAAATAACTAATGGAAGTCCATATATGTAACCCAGTTAATGTAAGGTCTTTGTTCCAATTTTGCATTGTGTACAACTCATTTTTTTTCCCCTGTATCTCCACAAGGCTCTACTGGATAATTTTTTTCCTTTGAGGCCATGGCACCACGAAACCCATAATAATGCCTCATGTCCATTAGGAATAATATTCCAAGACTTGACTAGTCACTAAGATCCTAATTTCATCAGTCACCAAGTCTAGAAATTTCAGCTCATATGTGGCTCCATAATGAGGTCACCTTGATTACTCAGCCAGTTTACTTGGGAGAGTTACTGACATTATTTATTCAAATAATCAGAACAATGATCCCATTGGTAGTACTCATCCAAAGAGAAAAGGCTATAAGAAACTTATCACTAACTCTGGAAGAAGTTATTAATGATATCATCTCTGGCAAATAAAAATTGCAAGGGTTTACAAAAATTACAAATATAAGCAAAATTTTAAACTTTAAAAATAAAATGTTTAGAGGCATACTAAATTATTCTGTTGCTTATTCACTTAGCTTTTATTTATTTCCACCATTTTTAAAGAACTCTTCTTTCTCCCCAAAAAGAAAGGCAAAGAGACATGGCCCTGAATTTGATACCCCAGACTTTAGTGAGTGGCTTATGTATGTAATAAAAATCAGTGTGAAAATTACACTTTATAAAAAAGAATTGCATACAGTTCTAAACTAGAGCACATTGAGGGGGTATACTCTCCCCACAACATAATAAAAAAATGATGGCTTCAAAAAAGAATTGATACTTGAGTTTCATCCTTAAAAGAATTAATAGAATTTTCTAGGTAGAGAAAGAATGGAGAATATGACAGGTGCACAAATTAGAGTATGCTCGCTATTTAAGGTAGGGAAAAAAACCAGTGTTCTCAGTGAGAAGTATGTCAGTGTGGCCATCATACAAAACATGGCTGGGAACATGGAAAACCTAGTCTAGGAAAAAATGTAGTCTGAATTGTGAAGGAGCTGAGATGCTATGTTAACACTTTATCTTAAAGGAAATGTAGAGTTTTTGAAGCAGGGGTACATCACAATCATATTTCTCTGTTAGAATGTGCTGTTAGACTTGGATAGTGATTGGGCTTCCCTAGTGGCTCAGATGGTAAAGAATCCACCTGCAATATGGGAGACTTGGGTTTGATTCCTGGGTTGGGAAGATCCCCTGGAGGAGGGCATGGCAACCCACTCCAGTATTCTTGCCTGGAGACACCCCATGGACAGAGGAGCCTGGCCAGCTACAGTCCATGGGGTTGCAAGGAGTCGGACACGATAGTGATTAGTCAGGTAGAATCTGAGAGACCTCAATTTATACCTGCATTGGGCAATAAAATGGTCCCCCAAAGATGTATATGTTCTAATCCCTAGAACCTATGACTATGTTATCCTATATGGAAAGTGGTAATTAATATGCAAAGAGGTAATGAAGGTTGCTAATTAGCTGACCTGAAAATGAGAGCTTATTCTACATTACTAGATAGACCCAACATAATTGTAGTTCAGTTCAGTCTCAGTCGTGTCTGACTGTGACTCCATGGACTGCAGCTTGCCAGGCTTCCCTGTCCATCACCAACTCTCGGAGATTGCTCAAACTCATGTCCATGGAATCAGGGATGCTATCCAACCATCTTATCCTCTGCCATCCACTTCTCCCACCTTCAATCTTTCACGGCATCAGAGTCTTTTCAAATGAGTCAGTTCTTCCCATCACATGTCCAAGGCATTGGTGTTTCAGCTTCAGCATCAGTCCTTCCAATGATATTCAGGACTGATTTCCTTTAGAATGGACTGGTTGGATTTCCTTGCTGTCCAAGGGACTCTCAAGAGTCTTCTCCAACACCAGAGTTCAAAAGCATTAATTCTTTGGGGCTCTGCTTTCTTTTTAGTCCATACATGACTCCTGGAAAAACCATAGCTTTGACTAGACCGAACTTTGTTGGCAAAGTAATGTGTCTGTTTTTTAATATGGTGTCTATATTGGTCATAACTTTCCTTCCAAGGAGCAAGCATCTTTTAATTCCAGGGCTGCAGCCACCATCTGCAGTGATTTTGGAGCCCCCCAAAATAAAGTCTTTCACTGTTTCCAAAAGTCCTTTAAATGTGGAAGATGGAAATAGAAGCATTAGTGTCAAAGTAAATGCAAGAAAGATCTGATTGGCTGTTACTGCCAGATGGAAAGGGGCATAATCTGAGAGGGCAAGCTCCACAGACTTGAAAGGCAATAAAATAGGTTCTACTACAAAGTCTCCAGAAAAGCTCAAACAACATCTTGATTTAGCTCACTGAGACCCATTTTGGACTTTCCAACCTTCAAATCTGTAAGATAACCCACATGAAATTGTTTTAAGCCAGTAAGTTTATGTTAATTTGTTATTATCAGTAATAGGAAACAAATATATGATCCCATCTACTAGATATGCATGACCTTTGGCAAATTACTCAAATTTCTATTTCCCCAATTGTAATATAAGAACATTCTCCCACTTGTCTTCCAGGAAAACTGAAATAATGTACATAAAGCACTTTGCCTATTGTTGGTGTTATATATATATGTGTGTGTGTGTATATATATATATATATATATATATATATATATTAAGAGGCAGCAGAAGCAGTAGTAACTGTAGCATTATCTTTATTTTCTTCATTATTGAACATTCTGTGAATTAAATGTTATATTAATAAAAGAAGATAAATTTAAATTTTTTTCAGTCTATCTTATTAGACATGAGTTAGGTTCTAAGCAAAAGTAGTGGTGGTGGGGTTGGTGAGAAGAGGATGATCTGAGAAGCATTTCAGGGAAGAATCAAAGATTTTTGGTGGTAAGAAAGGAATAGCAATGTAAAGGGAAGGCTTTTATCTTCAGTCTTGGGTGACTGAATATATTTCACAAACGGCAACATGGTTTAATAAATCATGTCATGCTCTGATACATGAGCGCCTATATAACTCAGGCTGAGAGCCATATGAGAGGCTGTTTCAAATGCACAGTCTTTTTCTACTTTCTTAAAGTATATTAAAGACATTAAATAACTTTGTTAGGCTGCAAGAAAAATTGATCCAGTATCAGATAAGCCCTGCTGTCCACTGCACGTACTCTGCAAGACAAGACCTTCAATAGCATCTTAAAATCTACCCAATAACTCGATTAACAACTTTTTCTCTCTGGTAGCCTAACCCCTGCCCACCATCTTTAATAAAATGCTTATTCCCACACTGATCACACTGCCCTCTGCAACTACTGGGTGCTTGAACATTCTACTCTAACAATTATCTTTCCCAAATAGCTTCCTTTTGGACTCCCCTGGTGGCTCAGATGGTCTGCCTACAGTGCAGGAGACCCAGGTTCGATCCCTGGGTCAGGAAGATCCCCTGGAGAAGGCAATGGCAACCCATTCCAGTACTCTTGCCTTGAAAATCCCATGGGCAAAGAAACTTGGTAGGCTACAGTCTATGGGGTCGCAAAGAGTCAGACACCACTGAGTAACTTCACTTTCACTTTCATAGCTTCCTTTTTAAGCTTGGATTTGAATAGCAGAGTTTCGTGTTGTTGTGGAATCTGGACACATATCATTTTGTCAACTCTTGAACCTAAACCTCTTCTTTCCATCAACAGTTTACTTAAGTAGACATTTTCCTTTACCTCGTTTCCTTATTATTAGACAAATGCTTATATATTGAGATTGAGAACATATCTGGAATCCTGCTGAAATTAGTCCTTAGAACTTCTGCTGATTTTAATCTGTACAAATGATCTAGAGAAAGAAACTGACTGTGAACTACTTGGAATTATTAATCAGCCAAAATTGCAGGGGAGGAGAGAAGTAGAGGAAGCTACAACCAACAAGGTTGGGGTTCGATATGCCCTGTAGCTAAGTGGGTATGTGGTAAACAAAACATAAAAGGGAACCTCATGAAGAGCTCTATAAACTGGGCCTCAAGGTGATTAAGAAATAAGTAATGCCATTCAGTTGAGATTCATGAAGTTTGGGGCATAATTATGGATCAGTCACTCCAAAATGGTATGAACTGTGTGAAGCTTCAATTAGACCAGAAAAATACGTAAGGCCCACTTATCTGGCTCACTTGGAAACAGATCTGAATTTCAGTTTAAATTTCACAAAAAATATTGCAGAGGAAAGATATAGAAATATGATATAAGGATTTGCTGTCAGACTCACTAATAAATTGGAGTGTATGTGTATGCATGCACGTGTATATTCAGGGTCACGTTTACCATTTTGTAAATGTTGATATGTGTGTGTGTATATATATACACACACACACACACATGTAACTAGTATGTGTGTGTGTGTATGTAAAATATGCATATCCATCAGCCTAGAAAGTGTTCTTGAGGCCCCTTAAAAGCAATTTCCTTTTTTCCATAGGTAATCATAGTTCTTATTTTGTATCTCTATAGATTAGTAAGGAACATTCCAGAATTTCATATATAAAAATCTTACAGTATACACTCTGTGTTTGGCCACTTACACTTAGTTTTAGGATTCTGAGATGCATCTCCACTTTTGGATTTATTAGTATTTCATGTCACAATTTGTCCATTTCCTGATTGATGGATGCTTAGACTTTTTCCTGTTTGTGGTGATTGTTTAATAAAATGAAAACATTACATGAACTTTCTTGCACAAATATTCTTTCCTTAAGTTTTATATTTTCATTTATAATACAATTGGGTCTTGGGGTTGGTACACATGTAGCACTATAAAAAACAGAAGAGGGACTTCCTCAGTGGTCCAGTGGTGAAGGCTCTGTGCTCCCACTGCAGGAGGCCTGGGTTCCACACCCAGTCAGGGAACTAGATCTCATGCCACAACCAAGAGTTGGCATACCACAACTAAAAGACCTCAGTTCAGTTCAGTTCAGTTCAGTCGCTCAGTCATGTCCCACTCTTTGCGACCCCATGAACCACAGCACACCAGGCCTTCTTGTCCATCACCAACTCCCTGAGTCCACCCAAACCTATGTCCATTGAGTTAGTGATGCCGTCCAACCATCTCATGCTCTGTCGTCCCCTTCTTTTTCTGTCCTCAATCTTTCCCAGCATCAGGGTCTTTTCAAATGAGTCAGCTCTTTGCATCAGGTGGCCAAAAGACTGGAGTTTCAGCTTCAGCATCAGTCCTTCCAATGAATATTCAGGACTGATTTACTCTAGGATGGACTGGTTGGATCTCCTTGAAGTCCAAGGGACTCTAGAGAGTCATTACAAAATATTGGCTTTATTCCCTGTTATGTATATTATATACTTGTTGCTTGTTAATTTTATACATAGTAGTTCTTCCCTTTATCTCCTACCCACATTTTGTCCCTCCTACTTATCACCGTTCCCACAAATAACCACTAATTTGTTCTCTACATCTGTGAGTCTGTTTCTATTTTGTTCTATTCATTTGTTCATTTTTTAGATTTCATATATAAGCAATATCATACAGTATTTCTATTTCCCTGAATGACTTATTTAACTAAGCATAATACTCTCTAGGTCCATCCATATTGTTGCAAATGGCAAAATTCCATTCACATTATGGGGCTTCCCACGAGGCGTGGTGGTAAAGAATCCACCTGCCAATACAGGATAGGTAAGAGATGTAGGTTCAACCCATGAGTCAGGAAGATCACCTGTAGTAGGAAATGGCAACCCACTCCAGTATTCTTTCCTGGGGAAGCCCATGGACAGAAAAACCTGGTGGGCTACAATCCATGGGGTTGCAAATGTCAGCCACAGCTAGTGACTGAACATGCATGCACACAAGTGTGGTATATCTTTTCCTATCTTTTTATTTTTCCATTTATCTTTGGTTTTTATTAAATCTATATTTTTTTACAGGATAGAGTTGGGTCCCTCTTATCAAATCTGATAATCTCTTTAA
Organism: Antilocapra americana; assembly: GCA_007570785.1. Lineage (NCBI taxonomy): Eukaryota > Metazoa > Chordata > Mammalia > Artiodactyla > Antilocapridae > Antilocapra > Antilocapra americana. Next base: position 19,839,912 of record ML664199.1, read on the forward strand.
TTGGAATGTTTGGCACATTTACATTTTCATTATTTAATTGTATGCATGTTTTCTTTCTTTCATTTTGGTACTTGTTTCTGCTGTTTTTTTAATTTTTGTTCCTCTCTTCTTTTCCTGACTTCTTTTGGGATAACTAGATGTTAATATTCATCTAGCATTTCATGTTAATTTATAAATTTATTTTTAGATATATTCATTCATTATTAATACAGCATTTCTTAGTGGTTGGTCTAGTTATTACAATATTAATTTTTAACTAATCAAAGCCTTTTTAGAATTAATACTGTACCACATCATATAAAACATAAAAATCTTATTGCTATAATTTCATTTAATCTTCAAGCAGGTTTTTTTTGTGTGTGTTGTTTTGATACATACTTCCCAGCACAAAGAAAGCTCTTTAAAATAAAAATTAAAAGATAGTCTTGTATTGTTTATCCACATATTTACCATTCTTCGTTCTTTGTGGTCAGTCATCAAAATCTTATTTTCCACTTGATATAATTTTTCTTCTTCCCAAAAACCTTCATGTATCATTTCTCATAGGGCAGGTCTGATACCATCTGATAGTAGCAGTTTTTACCTTTCATTTATGCAAAAATATCTTTACTTGAATTTTAATTTTGAAAGATATTTTACTGGTCATGAATTCTTCTTTGACAACATTTTCATCCCTTTTAAAGGTATCATTCCATTGTCTTCTAGCCTCCACTGTTAACCAATGAGAAGACAGCCATCATTTTTACCCTGTTCTCTATTTGACATGTCTTTTAACTCTGGCTGTTTCCGAGATCTGTCTGTCTGTCTGTCTATCTGCTATCTATGTATCATCCACTTATATCTGTCTCTCTCAGCTTCCAGCAATTTGCCTATGTTGAAGTGGCATGTTCTTATTTATACTGCTCAGGGTTTGCTGAGTAGTTTAGTTTCTTTTACTGAATTTAAGAAAGTTTAAGACATTGTTTTATTTCTTCATATATTTCTTTGGGCTTTATGATTCCAGTTATAGTATAGGTATGTTCACTAAGTCGTATAGTACCATGAGTTACAGAGCTCTGTTTTACTCTCTCTTGTAGATTGCATATTTTTTTCACCTGCCTTTGATTGGTCCATTATCTTAATTTTGGACCCTTTGTTAATAATGGATCTTTTGTTCTGCCCCATCAGTTAATTTTATTTAATATTGTGTACTTAATAATTCTGGCATTTTTATTTAGCTTTTTAAAAATAATGTCCTTATCTCTCTTTCCTTGACATTTTACATTCCCTTTAACACTGAGGTCTTTCATTTTTCTTAAACTCCAGGACATTTATCTTGCATTTCTTAAAATATTTCTTCCTGTGAATTAAAGAGAGAACTTTCACCTTTCAGATTTTTAGTATTCTTTTACTTCCTTGTTTCCTTCTGGAATAGTTCTGAGAAACTATTCCTCAATCTTATTGCTAATAATTCAAATGTATCTGTCTCTCTATTCCCTATATATATTGTTTATTATTCATACCATTAAAATTTCATTCTAGTATTTTTATCTGGCCCTTTTTGCTTCATACTGTCAATATATTTAATCTCCTTAGTATAATTATCATGCTTGCTTTTTGCACTTTTTCTTAATTCTTGAACTATATATTCTGATATTTCTGTTTCCAATACACTTCATTCCTTCAAACCATTTGAGAGATTCAGCATCTGGGAATGCAAAGTATTCTTACATTAAGCTTTATCAGCTCTAGCTATTAGGGGCTGAATGAGAAATACTCAGTTCTGTTTACCCAAACTCCATATACAACCAAGATCTGTCCAAAAATGTTGCTAACTGCATAAGTTCCTGTAGTAAAGTGGACATGGAATGTAAGGGACAACATCACTTACAGCATGTTGCAGAAGAACTATACCTGAACTTGACTAGCTTTCTTGCAATTTATGTACTCAGCATTTACTAAGCAAACTTCTACACCAAACTGAAGCAATAATATACCAATGAAAAAGAGCTTTCCTTTTTCATATGTCAGTTCAGTCGTTCAGTCATGTTTGACACTTTGCAACCCCATGGACTGCAGCAAGCCAGGCCTCCCTATCCATCACCAATTTCCAGACATTACTCAAATTCATGTCTGTTGAGTCAGTGATGCCATCCAACCATCTCATCCTCTGTTGTCTTTTTCTCCTCCCACCTCAATATTTCCCAGCATCAAGGTCTTTACAGATGAGTCAGGTCTTATCATCAGGTGGCCAAAATATTGGAGTTTCAGCTTCAACATCACTCCTTCAAATGAATATTCAGGACTGATTTCCTTCAGGATGGACTGTTTGGATCTCCTTGCAGTCCAAGGGACTCTCAAGAGTCTTCTCCAACACCACAGTTCAAAAGCATCAATTCATTGGTGCTCAGCTTTCTTTATAGTCCAAATCTCAAATCCACACATGATTACTGGAAAAACAATACCTTGACTAGGTGGACCTTTGATGGCAAAGTAATGTCTCAGCTTTTTAATATGTGGTCTAGGTTGGTCATAGCTTTCCTTCCAAGGAGTAAGCGTCTTTTAATTTCATGGCTGTAGTCACCATCTGCAGTAATTTTGGAGCCCCCAGAAAAGAAAGTCTGCCATTGTTTCCACTGTTTCCCCATATATTTTCCATGAAGTGATGGGATTGGATGCCACAATCATAGTTTTCTGAATGTTGAGCTTTAAGCCCAATTTTCCACTCTCCTCTTTCACTTTCATCAAGAGGCTCATTAGTTCTTTTTCATTTTCTGCCATAAGGGTGGTGTGCAATAACCTCTGCATATCTGAGGTTATTGGTATTTCTCCCAGAAATCTTGACTCCAGCTTGTGCTTCATGTAGCCCAGGGTTTCTCATGATGTACACTGCATGTAAGTTAAGTAAGCAGGGTGACAATATACAATGTTGACATTCTCCTTTTCCTATTTGGAACCAGTCTGTTCCTCCACGTCCAGTTCTAACTGTTGCTTCCTGACGTACATACAGATTTCTCAAGAGGCAGGTCAGGTGGGCTGCTACTCCCATCTCTTTCAGAATTTGCCATAGTTTGTTGTGATCTACCCAGTCAAAGGATTTGGCATAGTCAATAAAGCAGAAATAGACGTTTTCTGGAACATTTTTGCTTTGTCAATGATCTGGCAGATGCGGGCAATTTGATCTCTGGTTCCTCTGGCTTTTTTCTAAAACCAGTTTGAACATCTGGAAGTTCAAGGTTCACATACTTGAAATGGCTTGGAGAATTTTGAGCATTACTTTACTAGTGTGTGAGATGAGTGCAATTGTGTTGTAGTTTGAGTATTCCCTGGTATTGCCTATCTTTGGGATTAGAATGAAAACTGACCTTTTCCAGTCCTGTGGCCACTGCTGAGCTTTCCAAATTTGCTGGCATATTGAGTGCAACACTTTCACAGTATCATCTTTCAGGATTTGAAATAGCTCAACTGGAATTCCATCACCTCCACTAGCTTTGTTCATAGTGATGCTTCCTAAGGCCCACTTGACTTCACATTCCAGGATTTCTGGCTCTAGATGAGTGATCAAACCATAGTGATTATCTGGGTCATGAAGATCTTTTTTGTACAGTTCTGCTGTGTATTCTTGTCCCACCTCTTCTTAATATCTTCTGCTCCTGTAAGGTCCCTACCATTTCTGTCCTTTATTGAGCCCATCTTTGCATGAAATGTTCCCTTGGTATCTCTAATTTTCTTGAAGCGATCTCTAGTCTTTTCCATTCAATTGTTTTTCTCTATTTCTTTGCATTGATCACTAAGGCTTTCTTATCTTTCCTTGCTATTTTCTGGAACTCTGTGTTCCAAAGAGAGTTCTGATAGAATGTGGTCCACTGGAGAAGGGAATGGCAAATCATTTCAGTATTCTTGCCTTGAGAACCCCATGAACGGTATGAAAAGGCAAAAAGTTAGGACAATGAAAGATGAACTCCCTAGGTCAGTAGGTGCCCAATATGCTGTTGGAGATCAGTGGAGAAGTAACTCCAGAAAGAATGAAGAGACAGAGTCGAAACAAAACCAACACCCAGTTGTGGATGAGACAGTGCTGGAGGTAAAGAGCAATATTGCATAGGAACCTGGAATATTAGGTCCATGAATCAAGGCAAATTGGAAGTGGTCATATAGGAGATGGCAAGAGTGAACATTGACACTTTAGGAGTCAGCAAACTAAAATGGACTGGAATGGGTGAATTTAACTCAGACAACCATTGTGTCTACTACTGTGGGCAAGAAACCCTTAGAAGAAATGGAGTAGCCATTAGAGTCAACTATATATTTCAAAATGGAGTACTTGGATGCAATCTCAAAAACAACAGAATGATGTCTGTTCATTCCCAAGGCAAACCATTCAATACCATGGTAATCCAAGTCTATGCCCTGACCAGTAATGCTGAAAAAGCTAAAGTTGAATGGTTCTATGAAGACCTATAAGACTTCCTAGAAATAACACCGAAAAAAGATGTCCTTTTCATTATAAGGGACTGGAATGCAAAAGTAGGAAGCCAAGAAACACCTGGAGTAACAGGCAAATTTAGCCTTGGAGTACAGAATGAAGCAGGGAAAAGGCTAATACAGTTCTGCAAACAGAATACACTGGTCACCGCAAACACCTCCTTCCAACAACACAAGAGAAGACTCTACACATGGACATCACCAGATGTCAACACCATAATCAGGGTGATTATAATCTTTGCAGCCAAAGAGGGAGAAGCTCTATACAGTCAGCAAAAACAAGTCTGAGCTGACTGTGGCTCAGATCATGAACTCTTTATTGCCAAATTCAGACTTACATTGAAGAAAGTAGGGACAACTACTAGACCATTCAGGTATGACCTAAATCAAATCCCTTATGATTATACAGTGGAAGTTAGAAATAGATTTAAGGGACTAGATCTGATAGACAGAGTGCCTGATGAACTATGGATGGAGGTTCATGACACTGTGTATAGGAGGCAGTGATCAAGGCCATCCCCAAGAAAAAGAAATGCAAAAAAGCAAAAATGGGTATCTGAGTAGGCCTTATAAATAGCTGTGAAAAGAAGAGAAGTGAAAAGCAAAGGAGAAAAGGAAGATATACCCATTTGAATGCAGAGTTCTAAAGAATAGCAAGGAGAGATAAGAAAGGAACACATGTATACCCATGGCAGATTCATGTCAATGTATGGCAAAACCAACACGATTATGTAAAGAAAATTAAAATAAATAAATAAATAAAATTAATAATAAAAAAAGAAAGCCTTCCTCAGTGATCAGTGCAAAGAAACAGAGGAAAAGAAATGAATGGGAAAGACTAGAGATCTCTTTCCTTTTTCGTTAGACTTCCCAGGTGGTGCTAGTGATAAAGAACCCACCTGCCAATGCAGGAGACATAAAAGATCCAGGTTTGATCTGAGTTGGGAAGATCCCCTAGAGGAGGGCATCTCCAGTATACTTGCCTGGAGAATCCCATGGACAGTAGAGCCTGGTGGGCTACAGTCCATGGGAGTCACAAAGAATCAGACATGACTGAGTGACTTAGAACATTCCTTTGTTAGAAGAACTTCTCTTGGTTGTGATGTTATTTTCTGAATTCTATGTTCCCTTCTATAATTTCTCTAGGGTTAATTTTTAGGGAAGCAATGATAATCCATTCTAATTCTTATCCCAAGCAAGTATCAGATCTATAGTATATCTTTACACTAAAATTAGCACATTTCCTGTAGTATTAATATAACAGATATATAATAAGTCCTTTCCAGTGAGTTCCCTTTCATCTCACTTCTCCAGTGAGATTTTTCAGGCTTTTTTCTAACTTTTTTGTTCTTCCTGGTCAGTCCAAACCTCCCTCAAGCTTAATGCATAGTTTCTAAGCTAAGTTTCATAAATTTTATACATGTTATGCTTGCCTCATTGGTTTTATAGCACAAGATTTACTATGTTTATTCCGTTGGGCTTCTATAGAGGAACAAATTACTTTAGAGAAAATGTGATTTTAATCAATTAGGTCAGTTGATTGCTCATGTTGAGTTTTGCAACAGAGGAAATTTGATACTTATTGTTAATTGTCAAAAACTGCCTTGAGGACTAGAGAATAAAATGTAGGTCCAGTGTGTTTGCATATGTGTGTACGTGAAAGGGACAGTTGATTAAGACTACAAGACTCACATATCTGATGTTCCTTGAAATTAATTTATGGAAGGATAGTTGCCTCCAATATATTAACAACTTTGAGTATCAGAGACCATATTTTTATTAGTTAATTGTGAAATTAATTGGCTGTAAAAAAAAACAAACATCAGAGTGAGTGTTAGTTGCTCAGTTGTGTCTGACTCTGTGAGACCGTTGGACTGTAACCTGCCAGGCTCCTCTGCCTATAGAGTTCTCCAGGCAAGAATACTGGAGTGGTTTGCCATGCCCTTCTCCAGGGGATCTTCCTGACTCAGGGATTGAACCTGTGTCTCCTGCATTGCAGGCTTTCTTTTATCATCTGAGCCACCTGGGAAACCCTCTAAAAAGGCCATTGACTAAAAGTAATTTAACCTACTCAGACAGGTTAAGACATAAAATTATTAATATATTTAGATGTTCCCTATATTATTCTTCTTAATCTTAAATCCTTACTTATGTTACATGGTGTCTTAAGTTTAGTGTCAGTTATTTCCTTGCATTACTTTATAGTTTTATACTTATTTATATATCCCTAAGCAATATTTTGTTTTAATTTTGATGCTTATAAAATTCAAATTCATGAAATTATATTGTAAGTATTCTTGTATGAATTGCATCTTTAGCTCAACATTATGTTTTTAATAATTCACATCAATGCAACAGTTGAAGTTTTTCTCATTTTTATTGAAGTAGCCTGTTTTCATATATGAATATATTATTTATGTATCTATTCTGTTATTTATGAACATTTAGTTGCTGACATGTTGTTAAAATGGACTATACTACTAAGTATTCCTCTATGTGTCTTTTATACAAACATAAGGGAAAACTCCTAGGTCATAAGGTATAATATCTTCATAGTCTACAGAAACAATTATTCCATGATTTTCTGTAATAACTTCTGATTTTCCAAGCCATCTCATGTCTTTATTCTTAGTCTAAAATGACCCAGATGAATCATTAAAACAGAACTCATTCCTTATCACTCTTAATTATGAATGCTATTCCCAAATCAAAATTCTATCAGGAAAAAGTACTGTATAATTAGACATGATTCTAAAGATCAATGCATGGCTAATTTGATCATTTTGGCATTCTTTATAGTAAATATGCTTCAGTGCTCAATTTATCCAATTAGAGCATTTGATTCTGATAAACTAGATAGCTAAATTAGATTCCCAAATATGTCTAAATGCTTCAATCTCATTTATCTTCTCTGGACCCATAGACACCTAGTCTCCATAAGGCAGAACAGAAAGAATATTTTACATTTGTACACAAATATAATTTTTTATAGATTTCCACACTGAAGGAAGATGGCTGACAGCAAAGAGACTTTTTACCTAGCTATCAGTTTAGGAGAGTTTACGGGGAAGAACAAGTTATTTTTGCAAACTCATTAGGAGATCTATAAAGCTAACTTTTTACGTCCTCTTATTTTTTACATGCTCAATCTATGTGTCTCTGAATATTAATTGTATAGCATATTAATACCATACTTCCTTCAACATAGAACTCATTTGATTTGAAGGTTCACTACTGAATTAATTATATCTCCAAGAGGGACTACAAAAAAGGATGTATATACATTTTAACTACCCCTGAATTTTATATTTTTAATCCATAAAATTGTACACCATTTTTTTCTTGAGAATTCTAATTAAAGTTTCAGTGTAAGCCTTGTTTACATTCAGTGTATTAAGACTCTATAGTTCTGAGCATCTTTTCATGTGCCTATTGGCCATCTGCATTTCCTCTTTGGAAGATGTCTATTCAGTTCTTCAGTCTATTCTTTAAACTCGGTAGCTTGCCTTTTTCATGTTGAGTTGTATTAGCTGTTCATATATGTTGGCTATTTACCTCTATTGGTCAAATCATTTGCAAATATTTTCTCCTATTCAGTAGATTGTCTTTTTGTTTTATTGATGGCTTCCCTTGAGGTTCAAAGTTCAAGCTAAGAATCATTTGTTTATTTTTGCTTTCATTTCCTTTGCTTTTGAAAGTGAGAGTTGCTCAGTCATGTCCAACTCTGTGACCCCATAGACTATACAGTCCCAGGACTTCTCCAGGCCAGAATACTGGAGTGGGTAACCTTTCCCTTCTCCAGGGGATCTTCCCAACAAAGGGATGGAAACCAGGTCTCCTGCATTACAGGCGGATTCTTTACCAACTGAGCCACAAGAGAAACCCTTGCTTTCGGAGATAGAGCCAAAAAAAAAAAAAAAAAAAACGTGATACACTTTTTTTTTGTTAGGGAATGTTCTGCCTACGGTTTCCTCTAAGATTTTTATGGTTTCTACTCTTACATTTGGGTCTTTAATTCATTTTGAATTTATTTTTATATACTGCATTGAATTTAAAATGTCCTTGGGTAGTATGGTCATGTTAACAGTACTAATTCTGTCAATCCATGAACACAATATGCTTTTCCATCTGTTTGTGTTTTCTTCAATTTTTTTCATCAGTGTCTTATAGTTTTACAAATACAGGTCCTTTACCTCCTTATGTAGGTTTATTCCTAGGTATTTTATTCTTTTTGTTGTGATGGCAAATGTGATTGTTTCATTAATTTCTCTTCTTGATACTTTGTTGTTTGTGTAATAACATGCAACAATTTCTGTATGTTAATTTTGTATCCAGCTGCTTTACTGAATTAACTGATAAGCTCCAGTAGTTTTCTGGTAGTGTTTTCACAATTTTCTATGTATAGTATTATATCATCAGCAATCCACTCCAGTATTCTTGCCTGGAGAATCCCCCATGGACAGAGGAGCCTGGCATTCATTATATCCAACATATATGAACAATTTTCTATGCATAGTATTATGTTAACAGTGACAGTTTCACTTCTTCCTTTCAAATTTGGATTCCTTTTATATAACTCCCTTGTCTGATTGCTATGTCTATGACTTCCAATACTTTGTTGAATAAAAGTGGAGAGAGCAGGTATCCTTGTCTTATTGCTGATCTTAGAGGAAATGCTTCTGATTTTTCACCATTGACTATAATCTTAGCTGTGGGTTTGTCATATACAGCCTAATTACGTTGAAGTATGTTCCCTCTATGCCCATTTTCTGGAAAGTTTCTATCATGAACAAATGCTGGATTTTACAGAACAATCACTGATTAAAAAAAAAAGTAGACTCCATCTGGAAAGACTTTCTACAACTGAAGACAAAGAGAAGGAATGACAAGGAGACAGGTGGGAAAGGCATATTTTTGATAGAGTCAAGTTCCATATCTCCCAGGTAGGAGACTTACAAATTGGAGAATAATTATATTGGAGAGGTTCTCCCACAGGAATGAGAATTTTGAATCTCATGTGTGTCTCTCCATCCTGGGATTCCTACACTGGGGAGACAAGCCCCCAGAGTATTTGCATAGCTAGTCATTAGGGAAATGCAAATCAAAACCACAATGAGATAACACTTCACACCTTTCAGAATGGTTATCATCAAAACACCAAAAATAACAAATGTTAGCCAAAATGTGGAGGCAAGGGAGTCTTTTTACACTGCTGGTGGGAATGTAAATTGGTGCAGCTGCTGTGAAAAACAGTACAGAAATTTCACACAAAAGTAAAACTTGAATTACCATATGACCCAGTAAGGGCTTTAGTGGTAGCTCAGCTGGTAAAGAATTCACCTGCAATGGAGGAGACCCCAGTTTGATTCCTGGATTGGGAAGATCCCCTGGAGAAGGTAGGCCACCCTCTCCAGTATTCTTGGGCTTCCCTGGTGGCTCAGATGGTAAAGAATCTGCCTGCAATGTGGGAGACCTGAGTTGATCCCTGGGTTGGTAAGATCCCCTGAAAGAGGGCATGAAAACCCACTCCAGTATTCTTGCCTGGAGAATCCCCCATGGACGGAGGAAACTGGCAGGCTACAGTCCATGGGGCTGCAAAGAGTCAGACATGACTGAGTGAATAACCACAGCAAAACAGCATGACCCAGAAATTCCACTCTTGAATATTTGTGTGTATGTCACTTAGTTGTGGAAGTAACCTAAGTTATGGAAATAACCTAAGTGTTCATCAGTATACATCAATAGATGAATGGATAAAGAAGAAAAATAGATGTGAAATGTATATATATTTTATATATATATTATATTTGTATATATGTATGTTTATGATGGAATACTAATCAGCTATGGAAAAGAATGAAATTTGACCATATGAAAAAGAATGAAATTTTGCCATTTGTAGCAACATGGGTGGACTTTGAGGGCATTTTGATGAGTGAAATAGCAAGACAGAGAAAGACAAATATTATAAGATATCACTTATACATGGAATTTTAAAAATACTGTCAACTAATGAATATAACAAAAAAGAAGAGGACTCACAGATATGATGACAAACTATGGGTTACCAGTTTGTGGTAACCACCAGTTTGGGGAGATGGAAAGGGGAAGGAGCAATATAAGGTTAGGGGATTAAGAGGTATAAAATATTACATATAAAATGAGCTACAAGAATATATTGTACAGTACAGTGTATAAAGTCAATATTTTATAATAACTATAAAAGGAACATAACCTTAAAAACCATGAATCACTATATTATACACATGTAAGTGTGTATAATATACACTATACAATATACACTATATTATACACCTGTATATAGCAATGTATATAAATTATATTTCAATAAAAAAAAAGATTCTACCATTCCAGTTTGACTATTAGTGGATAACACATTTGCCAAAATATGTATGTGCATACAGATTCTTATTATGGAGGTCATAATATTGCCTGTGGGCCATATTTGATATGCAATCTGGTTTTGTAAAAAAAATGTTTTATTGGAACACAGTTACACCTATATATTAACATATTGTCCATGGTTGTTTTTGCATTTTAATAGAGTTGAGGATTAAGACAGAAGCCATACAGTTGACAAAGCCAAACCTAAAATATTTTCTATTGTGTTCTTTATTTTGAAAAAAGTTGATGATATGTGCACTAGTATCAATACATCAGAACTGAGAAATACAATTTCAAAGAAAAATGGAAGAAAAAATAGAATTATTTCTTAATTTTTTCTTCATTTTGTTGCTTCATTTGTTCCTTTAACTTTCTTCCCTTAATTTAACTGTGTATCTCTGGATGTTAAACTGCCCTTTTTAAAAATTAGTGGGATTTTAATTAATAGATGTTTGGAATATGATTAATAATTGGTTTCACCATTGTAGTAGTCATTTGAGCTGTACATAGTCTTCTGATTCTTTTCACTCTGGACACATAACAAGAGTCCACTTCTTCATTGACTTGAAATAAGGTATAGCAATATAACTTGAGTTGGCCAAGAAAATATGAATAGAAATAAGACATTTTTTTTTTCAAACAGAAGTATAGAATTCCCAGCTTTATATTTTCCCACTCTTGGGGCAACTTAACTGCCACTAAAGTCAGAGCTTCCTTCCCTATATGGAATGATAAAGAGTAAGAAATAAGTTTTGCTGTTTCAAGCCACTGAGATGTTAAGACAATTCATTATCAAAAGCATATGCAAATTTATCTTGATTGATTAAAAAAAATTGTTCAAGCCATGGGATGTAGTCAATATAAAGAATGGTGGTTGGTGAAACAGTTTTAGAGAATGGGAGGATGGTGATGAGTGATAGGCAGTTATAAACCACTTGGTAAAACTCTCACCTACAATAACTTGAGGTAGACAATGTAAATGTATAGCTTTAGGAGAACATATTGGAAAAGAGCATGTTAATATCTTAAGTTAGTGATTATATGATTCTTTAAACAAAATAATAACAGATACATGCAAATTCAGAATATAAATGGTCGTTTTCCAAACAGTATTAAACAGGAATAGAAGAAAATCCAGAGATGCAGAGATTTACAGAGTTATCAAGGACAAAGTGAAAGTCACTCAGTTGTATCCAACTATTTGCATGAACTATACAGTCCATGGAATTTTCCAAGCCAGAATACTGGAGTGGGTAGTCTTTTACTTCTTCAGGGGATCCTCCCAACCTGGGAATCAAACCTAGGTCTCCCATATCACAGGCAGATTCTTTACCAGCTGAGCCACGAGGGAACTGGCAAAAAGATAGGGGAAAAGTGGAAACAGTGGTAGATTTGATTTTAATTTCTTGGACTTCAAAATCACTGTGGACAGTGACTGCAGCCACGAAATTAAAAGACACTTGCTCCTCGGAAGAAAAGCTATGACAAACCTAGACAGCACATTAAAAAGCAGAGACAATGCTTTGTTGACAAGGGTGCATACAGTCAATGCTATGGTTTTTTCAATAGTCATATAATGGATGTAAGACTTAAACCATAAAGAAGGCTAAGCACTGATGAACTGATGCTTTTGAATTGCAGTACTGGAGAAGACTTGTGAGAGTCACTAGGACAGCAAGGAGATTAAACCAGTCCATCCTAAAGGAAATTATTCCTGAATGTTCCCTTGAAGGACTGATGTTGAAGCTGAAGCTCCAATACTCTGGCTATCTGATGTGAAGAGCTGACTCACTGGAAAAGACCCCAATGCTGGGAAAGACTAAGGGCAGGAGAAGAAGTGGGAAACAGAGGATGAGATGGTTGGATGGCATCACTGACTCAGTGGACATGAATTTGAGCAAGCTCTGGGAGATAGTGAAGGACAGGGAAACCTGGTGTGCTGCAGTCCATGGGGTAGCAAAGATTCAGACACGACTTAACGACTGAAAAACAACAGAGTTAGGAGGCAAAAAAGAAAAAAAACAGGTTTTGAGCAATTTTTGAACAATAAATCAAATAAAATTCAAATATAAATCAAATACATCCAATAAAATTCATCCTCACCGTATAAGTAAATAAAAATGTTAAATGCCAGACTTAGTTACCCAGTGTTGGTTAAAACTTCTGAATGGGTTTAGATATTTCCAAGATAGTCTTTTGAATCTGACAAAACTGTTCAGAGACAAAGAGATTAAGTGTGGAACTGTGCCATGTAATTTTGAAAGGTAAGGAATGTCACCACTGGGAAGAAGATTTAGGGGTCACTGCACATTTCACAATGTCCTATTTTCCTGACCTCAGTAACCATAGAAGCACATGTCAAAAATGAGTCTCCATTATCCTGGGTCCCTAAATGACTACACTGAATAGAACTCCTTGTTGTTTCACAAAAAACAAGCAGGATGAGAGAAGTAAACATTATGAAGACACTGAGATTCTGGATTCTCTTTGTTTCTTCAGGATAATGTAGCCTGTCCTGACCCCAAACATTACTTACCTTAAATATCTAACCTAATATATATAGTGATTCTGATTGCATTTAATTGCATACAAAAATGATAGGTGATCCAGGATACCATAATTTCATTTGAATATTGCTGTTGTTTACATCAGAATATAATGTTTTAAAAATATTTCAAAGAACAATTGTCAATATTCTTTAGACAAAGATGTACAGGGACACATGCTGCTATGCAAGTGGGTTTATTACTCATTGCAGTGAGAGAACACACATATGGCGGACCATAAGGCCTAAGTAAAAACAGTGTTACAATGCTTATTATACAGTTTGGACTTTGATTGGTGATTTGGGGAGGGTCTACAGAAGATGTTATCTCTATATTCATTGCTATCAGAAAGCAGGGATAATTCTATGTGGAGTTACATAATAAATCTTATCTATAGGAAGAAAAGAGTAGAAAGAGGATAAAAGTATCATTGGTAAATAAACAATTATTCATTTTGGCCAAGAAAGGAGGCATCTGGTATTTTTTGAGTAACCCAGTGGCTTTGTGTCTTCATGGCACTTGGACAAAAATAATGCAGTGGTCTTGCTTTATCTCATTTATCTTGGTCTCAGGGTAAATTTCTCTGAAATTAGTACTCTCTGAAATTATTTATGTCAAATATTAATAGAATGATATAGTCGGGCTGTGAGTGACAGGAAAAGTTTTTAAATGCCGCAGATTGTTTTCTTCTTTTCAACCTGAAAACACAAATTCAAACTTGAGATACCATTTGGTATCACCAAGAAAATAACTCAACTGTGGTTCTAGTAGGATAAAAATATTTTTTATATGTGGCTTAAGTATGCACATGTACATATGACTATATTATAATGTACATTTTATGGAAAGGAACAGCTTTCCTCTTAATATTGAGATATCTAAATTTCAGAAAAAAATAAAATTTTATATCTTAGAATAAAATACTACATATTTATAGAAAATTCATGAATGTTTCATGAGGCAATATTGAGCTGATTGTGTTGAGACATCAGAAATGTCCCAGCTAATGTTTTCTGTAAGAAATACTATGTTTAGTTGAGAATATACCTGAGCCCTGGAACACTTGGTTTCAGTCGCAGAGGCATCACTATTATGAAAACCATATCTTCCATTCTGAAGATAAATATGAGAAAGACTAAACCAAATGGAATTATATTCTTTTAAATAAATAGATGATTTAGACTTCAGGGATATAACAGTGTCAAAATCACAAAGGGATTATTAAAACTTACAAAAATTTTAAACATTTAAAATTTTTGCAGTGTGAGTAGTCCTACTGAGTATTTTGAGAGGTTGTTTGAAAGCATTTATGTTTCAACATTAAAGTCTACACAAATATATTTACTTTTCTCTTTCCCTGAATCTCATTTAAAGAGTAATAAGGAATGAAAATAAATCATAAGCCGGAAAAAATAAAGGCAATCTGAAGGGAGCTTTCCATGAATAAGACATTTCAATAAATTTCTTGAAGGTATAAAGTAAATTGAAAAAGGAACTGAAATATCTCATGGATAGAGGAAGGGTTAATTCTTCTTTTCCAATTTCTGAAATACCTTTTATTTCTTTTTCTTTTCTCATTGCTCTGGCTGAGTTTCCTTAGTATGTTAAATAAGACTGGGGAGAATGGGCATCCTTTTAAACCTTTAGCTAGATTCACTAAAAATGAGAGAGGGCTCTGATAAAATAAGAAACAAAAGAGGAGAAATAGCAATGAATACCACAGAAATACAAAGGATAATAAGAGAATATTATGAACAACTATATGCCAAGAATTTGGACAAGTGAAAAGAAATGGATAAATTCTTAGAATCATGGAACTCTCCAGAACTGAATCATGAAGGAATAGAAAACCTGAATAGGCCAATCATTAGTAAAGATATTAAAACAGTAATCAAAAGCTCCCCCAAAATAAAAACCTAGAAACAGATGATTTCACTAGTGAATTCTAAGAAAAATTCAAATATTTAACACCTATCTTTTTCAAACTATTGTAAAGGATAAAATAGCAAGGAACTCTTCCAAACTCATTTTATGAGGCCAGCATTACCCTGATACCAAAACCAGATAAGGACATTACCCAGAAAGAATATCATAGCTCAGTCCCTCTGATGAACACATACGCAAATATACTCAACAAAATGTTAGCAAGCCAAATACAACAGTACCTTAAAGTGATCACACACTGTGATCAAGTGGGATTTATTCTAGAGATGCAAGGATGGTTTAATATTCACAAACCATGAATATACTGCTGCTGCTGCTGCTGCGTTGCATCAGCTGTGTCTGACTCTTGGCGACCCCATGGACTGCAGCCTACCAGGCTCCTCCCTCCATGGGAGTTTCCAGGCAAGAGTACTGGAGTGGGGTGCCATTGCCTTCTCCGTGAATACACTACATTATCGCAATAACAGATAAAAGTATTTGTGACTGATGTAACAAAAGCATTTTACAAGATTCAATAACCGTTTACGAGAAAAAAAAAAAAAACTCTCAATAAAATTGGTACAGAAGGAGTATACCTCAACATAATAAAGGCAATCTATGGCAAATCCAGCCATATATTGAAAAACTGAAAACCCATTCATTCCTGTAAAACTTTTCTTATATTCTTGGATGCAAGCCAAGGAAGAAGGTATAACAGAAAAGCAGCAAAAAACACCTCAAAGGAGAACAGTGAGAAGAGAGTTATCCAAAGGTGACAACTAGTCTTACACTTCCAAGCCCTGAATTGGCACAGGATAGAGGATTCAGGAAGAGAAGTTTTCAGTGGGAAAATAATACTCTATAGAAAAATCAGTACAATTGAGAGCTTGAAAAAAAAAAAAAAGAGAGAATATGCTAAAATCTATTAGGGGAATGTAAAAAGAAAAATTTATTTGAATTTTACATTTGATTCATTATACATTAGGTAAGAGTATTTGAACCATAAATAAATCAATATAATCATAGCACATGGTTTCCATGGCAAGGAAAACTATAGGACAATATCAGTATAACAACATTATTTATTTTATAACTTTCATAATCAGACATTAGTAAAGTCACAGAAGAATAAACTACAGCTTATTAATAAATAATAATCAATTATTTAATTAATATACATAATACATTAATAAAGCAAACAGAGTTCTTTATATTATGAGGTTCTCTGTGGAGAGCTTAATGAGTTGAATGTAAGCCAAACAACTAAAATTGAATTAGGAAGATGTAGGAGTTTCCCTTAAACTTCTCAAAGAAAGGAGAGGTGGTTTCATTTCTGAGAGGTTCAGAGAAGAGATATGAAAAGGTTGGGAGAGTAAGGATGTTTCCACAATTTCGTTAATACTTTAGAGACAACCACCTCCTGCTTTCAACTGCAATAACTTGAAAAGGAAAATTGTCTTCCTGACATTCCTCAAAACGAACTTTTAAAAGGACACTTTAGTATGGTAACAGCAGTGAGAGCTTTAATGTACTAAATGATTACTGCTCGAAGCATATAGTGAATTTTAAAAAATTTTCTTTTTCCCTCATAATAACTCCTTAAAGTAAGGAATACCTTTTAAATTTCATATGTGGATGAAACTAAAGTTTGGAGAGCAATATCTTACCCAAGATAATACAGTTTACAAGAAAGAGAATCAATAGCTAATTAAGGTTTTTGTGATTGAGATACTGAACATAATGGAAAATGGCTAGACCATAAACTTATGCTAATAGAACTTGGACCTACAACCTCTGTAGCAATCATCTCAGAATGGTCAGGGCTAGGTCATTGACTTCTGGTTTCCCTATTTTTCCCACTTCCACCTTTGTCCAGCTTAGGACCAACCAGAGAAAGTAAAATGCTCTCTCCAACCCAATTGCATAGCATATCCCATTTCTAGTTAGCTCACCTCTCCTTTGCCATGACAACAGCCTCTAATCAGAGCCTACCTGAAGTCTTCTCTTTTTTTACTATAAAACTTTTCTACTCTGCCTAAATTTAAGTCCTTGCTGAAACAATTAATGGTAACTGAATCCTTTGCCGTAGCAAGCTCTGAATAAACACCCTTTGTTTGTCCTCACTTGGGTGAGCTCTGTTTATTTCCACATACCAAATGCTATAATTTCAGTCACTGTGCAGACTGAAATTTAGACCTCCAATGCAACAACGAATTGCTAGTATTCTTAAAACTTGCTTTTGGAAGATAAAATTTTCCAGGCAAAGATAAAAACAAAACAGTCACAGGAGCTCCCCACTTCAGATGAGTTGGAGTGATAAACTATAGTAAAATAAAAACTGCAAATTGTTGTTCTAACCCTTAAGTTCACTTGTGTTCTGCATTATAGTTGGAAGAAAGGATCGGGGCCAAATGACCTTTTATGTTGTATTCCTTGGTTCCCTTCTACAGCTGGTATTTTTACAGATAAAAACAACCAGCAGAGCTCAGATGTAAGCTACAGATGGTATTAAAGCAAAGTGCTTTCTGGCTCTTAATGGCTTTTCCTTTGCAAATAGAATGAAACACAGCAGGGACTAAAAGTAAGCACCTAAATATTTCCAATTAAAGCAAGGGTTCTGGGCAAAGAAAATAGTGAAGGGGAAATGTTTAAAATAGTATCAATGCATGAGGTATGACTCAGACAAAGAGGGAGAGATTCTACATCAATCATTTCCAAGTACTTTGACTTCAGCATATGATACCTTAGGTGGCTCAGCGTTAATCTATTTCCAGAGGCAATCAGGCTCTAATATTCTGGCCACCTGATGCAAAGAGCTGACTCATTTGAAAATACCCTGATGCCGGGAAACATTGAAGGCAAAAGAAGAGGGCGGCAGAAGATGAGATGGTCAGATAGCATCACCAACCCGATGGACATAAATCTGAGAAAATTCTGGTAGATAAGGAAGGACAAGGAAACCTGGAGTGCTTCAGTCCATGGGGTTGGAGTCGGACACGACTTAGCAACTGAACAACAACAATAACCAGTATTTGTTTCTCAGCTCTTGTTTCTGGGAAAATCAATTTCTCCAGAGTTTATGAAGTGTTAAAAAGCGGAGAGTAGTATATTTTTGAATGAAATGTGAACAACTGGGTTACACAAAATTGTAAATATTCCTTTCTTTTATTACTTCCATGAGCTTTAATTATATAGGAGGATATGACCTGAAAATGATTCTAAATATTTTCACAGTTCAGTTCATGGGAGTAGTGTTCAAAGAAACATAATTGAGTTGTTATATCTTCATTGGAAGCCATCTTAAAGCTTTAAGTGCATTTCTATATTCCATCGCAATGAAGATATTACAGAGTGCAGAGTCTGAAAATGGCCAATAAGTCAACTTTAGGATTTTTGAATTAGGATAAGGTGAAAGAAGGAAGGGTCTTACGTGACAGAATAGAACAGTGATTAAAGGCTGAGGACATGGTATCAGTCTGTTAGATTTGAATTGCTGGATTTACTGCTTTGTGGCTTTGAAAGTGAAAGTGTTAGTCTCTCAGTTATGTCCAGCCCTTTATGACCCCATGGACAGTAGCACACCAGGCTCCTCTGTCCACAGAATTCTCCAGGAAAGAATACTGGAGTAGGTAGTGGCAAATAAACTGGACAACTTGGAGGAAATGGACAAATTCCTAGAAAAGTACAACTTTCCAAGACTAAACCAGGAAGAGATAGATAATATTAATAGACCCATCACAAGCATGGAAATTGAAACTGTAATCAGAAATCTTCCAAAAAACAAAAGCCCAGGACCAGATGGCTTCACAGCTGAATTCTACCAAAAATTTAGAGAAGAGCTAACACCTATCCTACTCAAACTCTTCCAGAAAATTGCAGAGGAAGGTAAACTTCCAAACTCATTCTATGAGGCCACCATCACCCTAATTCCAAAACCTGGCAAAGATGCCACAAAAAAAGAAAACTACAGGCCAATATCACTGATGAACTTAGATGCAAAAATCTTCAACAAAATTCTAGCAAATAGAATCCAACAACACATTAAAAAAATCATACATCATGATCAAGTAGGCTTTATCCCAAGGATGCAACGATTCTTCAATATTCGCAAATCAATCAATGTAATACACCACATTAACAAATTGAAAAATAAAAATCACATGATTATCTCAATAGATGCAGAGAAAGCCTTTGACAAAATTCAACATCCATTTATGATAAAAACCCTCCAAAAAGCAGGAATAGAAGGAACATACCTCAACATAATAAAAGCTATATAGTGGCATATTATTAATTACATTATGCTTCAGTTTCCTCTTAAGTGCTAAGAATGTTATCTAGTTTATACTTTTCATTATTATTGCCATAATTTATTTACCATTTCCTGGGAAAACTGAACAGCAGACCATGGACTATTTTGACGACACTCTTTCCTCTGTGTTTACAGTAAACAAGTTAATTGTTGATGCTATGAAAGTCTGAAAATATTTTGAAAATCTCAACGTGTGCTGTTTGAAGAAGGTTGTCAGAAGAGGAGGGGGCTCATATGCAGTCATACATTTCAGTCCCCTAGCACTCCTATACCTATAAAGAGGTTAATCCTCTGCCAAATGAATACCCACTACATTCTACCTCCCTCCTCAAGATGTTTTTCTTCTACAGAACTATTCTATAAATTGGAGCATGGTGCAAACTGCTCTGAGAGCTAACTCACTGGACTAACTCTGACACCATTTGAAGCACAGAGACCCTCTAGGAATTCTAAGAGGTTCACTTCCCTACTACTGTGTTTGCAATTAGGTCCTTCCCTCAGCTGCAGAGTGACTCACATTTCTATTGAAAGATTGTCTTGATTAATAGGTAACTAATGAAATGACTAGATTTTAAATCAGCAAAACATTTCAAATATAATATTCCATTCTTTGCCCCCCTCTATTCTTCCTTCAACTGGTACTCTAACAGGATAATTTCCCCAAATTGAAAGTTCTTTTGTCTAGTATCCTATTTAAATCAGCATTGGTTTTATGGAAAACAATAAAAAACTGGAACTGAATCTGGCTTATTCAGTTTCAATTTTAGTTTAACAATTCCATTCAGTACAGTCACACAGTCATGTCAGGATCTTCACAACCCCATGGACTGCAGCATGCCAGGCTTCCCTGTCCATCAGCAACTCCTGGAGTTTACTAAAACTCATGTAAACTGAGTAGGTCACACCATTCTACCATCTCATCCTATGCCGTCCCTTTCTCCGCCCATCCTCAATCTTTCCCAGCATCAGGGCCTTTTCCAATGAGTCAGTTCTTCACATCAGGTGGCCAGACTATTGGAGTTTCAGCTTCAACATCAGTCTTTCCAATGAATATTCAGGACTGATTTTATTTAGGATTGATTGGTGGAATCTCCTTGCAGTCCAAGGGACTCTCAAGAGTCTTCTCCAACACCACAGTTCAAAAGCATCAGTTCTTCGCTGC
Source organism: Antilocapra americana (assembly GCA_007570785.1). Taxonomy (NCBI): domain Eukaryota; kingdom Metazoa; phylum Chordata; class Mammalia; order Artiodactyla; family Antilocapridae; genus Antilocapra; species Antilocapra americana. The sequence continues at coordinate 19,860,724 of ML664199.1, forward strand.
TCAGCTTTCTTTATAGTCCAACACTCACATCCATATCTGACTACTGAAAAAAACCATACCTTTGACTGGATCAACCTTTGTTGGCAAAGCAATGTCTTTGCTTTTTGACACGCTGTCTAGGTTGGTCATGGGTTTTCTTCCAAGGAGTAAGCGTCTTTAAATTTCATGGTTGCAGTCACCATCTGCAGTGATTTTGGAGCCCAGAAAAATAAAGTCTGTCACTGTTTCCACTGTTTCCCCATCTATTTGCCATAAAGTGATGGGACCAGATGCCATGATCTTAGTTTGCTGAATGTAATGTCTTGAGCCAATTTTTTCACTTTCTTATTTCACTTTCATCAAGAGGCTCTTTAGTTCTTCTTCACTTTCTGCCATTAAGTATGGTGTCATCTGCATATCTGAGGTTATTGATATTTCTGGAAGAAATCTTGATTCCAGCTTGTGTTTTATCTAGTCCAGAATTTCTCATGATGTACTAGGCATATAAGTTAACTGAGCAGGGTGACAATATACAGCATTGACATACCCCTTACCCAATTTGGAACCAGTCTGTTGTTCCATGTCCAGTTCTAACTGTTGCTTCTTGACCTGCATACACATTTCTCAGGAGGCAGGTCAGGTCGTCTGTTACATCCATCTCTTTCAGAATTTTCCACAGTTTGTTGTGATCCACACAGTCAAGGTTTTGGCATAGTCAATAAAGCAGAAATAGATGTTTTTCTGGAACTCTCTAGCTTTCATGATGATCCAACAGATGTTGGCGATTTGATCTCTGGTTCCTCTGCATTTTCTAAAACCATCTTGAACATCTGGAAGTTCTCAGTTCACCTACTGTTGAAATTTGGTTTGGAGAACTGTGAGCATTACTTTACTAGTGTGTGAGGTGAGTGCAACTGTGCAATAGCTTGAAGAGTTTTTGGCATTGCCTTTCTTTGGGATTGGAATGAAAACTGACCTTTTCCAGTCCTGTGGCCACTGCTGAGTTTTCCAAATGTGCTGGCATACTGAGTGCAGCGCTGTCACAGCATCCTCTTTGAGGATTTGAAATAGCTCCACTGGATTCCATCACCTCCACTAACTTTGTTCATAGTGATGCTTCCTAAGGCCCAGTTGACTTCACATTCCAGGATGTTTGCTTCTGGGTGAGAGATCACACCATTGTGATTATCTGGGTCATTAAGATCTTTTTTGTATAGTTCTTCTGTGTATTCATGCCACCTCTTCTTAATATCTTCTGCTTCTGTTAGGTCCATACCATTTCTGTCCTTTATTGCGCTCATCTTTGCATGAAATGTTCCCTTGTTATCTCTAATTTTCTTGAAGAGATCTCTAGTCTTTCACATTCTATTGTTTTCCTCTATTTCTTTGCATTGATCACTGAGGAAGGCCTTCTCATCTCTCCTTGCTATTCTTTGGAACTCTGCAATCACATGGGTATATCTTTCCTTTTCTCCTTTTCTTTTCACTTCTCTTCTTTCACAGCTATTTGTGAAGTCTCCTCAGACAACAATTTTGAAGTTTTGCATTTCTTTTTCTTGGGGATGTCTTGATCACTGCCTCATGTAGAATATCAGGAACCTCTGTTCATAGTTCTTCCAGCACTCTATCAGATCTAGTCCCTTGAATCTATTTCTCACTTCAATTGTATAATCGTAAGAGATTTGACTTAGGTCATACCTGAATGGTCTAGTGGTTTTCCCTACTTTCTTCAAATTAAGTCTGATTTTGGCAATAAGGAATTCATGATCTGAGCCACAGTCAGCTCCCAGTCTTGATTTTGCTGAGTGTATAGAGCTTCTCCATGTCTATCTGCAAAGAATATAATCAATCTGATTTCAGTATTGACCATCTGGTGACGTTCATTTGTAGAGTCTTCTCTTGTGTTGTTGGAAGAGAGTGTTTGCTGTGACCAGTGCATTCTCTTGGCAAAACTCTATCAGCCTTTGCCCTGCTTTGCTCTGTACTCCAAGGCCAAATTTGCCTGTTACTCCAGGTATCTCTGGATTGAACACTTCTGCATTTCAGTCCCCTTTGATGAAAAGGACTTTTGGGGTGTTAGTTCTAGAAGGTCTTGTAGGTCTTCATAGAACCGTTCAACTTCAGCTTTTTCAGCATTACTGTTTGGGGCATAGGTGTGGATTATTGTGATATTGAAAGGTTTGCCTTGGAAACAAACAGAGATTATTCTGTCATTTTTGAGATTGCATCCAAATACTGCATTTTGGACTCTTCTGTTGACTATGATGGCTACTTCATTTCTTCTAAGGGATTCTTGCCCACAGTAGATGAGAGAATTTCAGAATCTATGGCTTTCTAAATCTTCAAGGTTTATTAGTCTCTGTACCCTGACACAGCAACAAGCTGATAACTATAATGCATTACTTTTCAGTGAAGAAGGTATTTAAAAGCTGAATAGCCACAAAAACAGCTTACAATATTACAGTGCTAGCTAACAGGATTAGAACTAATGAGCATCATTTGGATTACATGTTTGTATGGTACTATAAAAATTCTCATTCTCATAAAATATTGTAAAATATTGTAAGCACCACAGTTCTTCAGTGCTCAGTCTTCTTCATCATTCAACTCTCACATCTGTACATGACCACTAGAAAAACCATAGCCTTGACTAGATGGATCTTTGTTTACAAAGTAATGTCTCTGCTTTTCAATATGCTCTCTAGGTTGGTCATAACTTTCCTTCCAAAGGTAAGTGTCTTTTAATTTCATGGCGTCACTCACCATCTGCAGTGATTTTGGGGCCCAGAAAAATAAAGTCAGCCACTGGTTCCACTGTTTCCCCATCTATCTGCCATGAAGTGATGGGACTGGATCCCATGTTCTTAGTTTTCTGAATGTTGAGCTTTAAGCCAACTTTTTCACACTCCTCTTTCATTTTCACCAAGAAGATCTTTAGTTCTTCTTCATTTTCTGCCATAAGGGTGGTGTCATCTGCATATCTGAGGTTATTGATATTTTTTCCAGCAGTCTTGATTCCAGCTTGTGCTTCCTCCAGCCCAGTATTTCTCATGATGTACTCTGCATAGAAAAGTTAATCAGAGTGACAGTATACAGCCTTGACGTACTCCTTTTCTTATTTGGGACCAGTCTATTGTTCCATGTGCAGTTCTAACTGTTGCTTCCTGACCTGCATACAGGTTTCTCAAGAGATAAGTCAGGTGCTCTGGTAAGCCCATCTCTTTGAGAATTTCCCACAGTTTCTTGTGATCCACACAGTCAAAGGCTTTGGCATAGTCAATAAAGCAGAAATAGATGTTTTTCTGGAACTCTCTTGTTTTTTCGATGATCCAGCGAATGTGGGCAATTTGATCTCTGGTTCCTCTTCCTTTTCTAAAACCAGCTTGAATATCTGTAAATTCATGGTTCTTGTATTGTTGAAGCCTGGCTTGAAGAATTGTGAACATTACTAGTTTGTGAGATGAGTGCAATTGTGCAATAGTTTGAGCATTCTTTGTCATTGCCTTTCTTTGGGGTTGGAATGAAAACCGATCTTTTCCAGTCCTGTGGCCACTGCTGAGCTTTCCAAATTTGCTGGCATATTTAGTGCAGCACTTTTGCAGTATCATATTTCAGGATTTGAAATAGCTCACCTTCAGTTCCATCACCTCCACTAGCTTTGTTCATACATTCCAGGATTTCTGGCTCCAGGTGAGTGATCACACCATTGTGAATATCTGGGTCATGAAGATCTTTGTATAGTTTTTTTCTGTATTCTTGCCACCTCTTCGTAATATTTTCTGTTTCTGTTAGGTCCCTACCATTTCTGTCCTTTATAGAGCCCATCTTTGGATGAAATGTTCCCTTGGTATCTCTAATTTTCTTGGAGAGATCTCTAGTCTTCCCCCATTCTATTGTTTTCCTCTATTTTTTTGCATTGATCACGGAAGAAGGCTTTCTTATCTCTCCTTGCTATTCTTTGGAACTCTGCATTCAAATGGGTATATCTTTCCTTTTTTCCTTTGCTTTTTGCTTCCCTTCTTTTCACAGCTATTTTCAAGTCCTCCCTAGAGAGCCAATTTGCTTTTTTGCATTTCTTTTTCTTGGGGATGGTCTTGATCCCTGTCTCCTGTACAATGTCAGAACCTCTGTCCATAGTTCATCAGGCACTCTATCAGATCTAGTCCCTTAAATCTATTTCTCACTTCCACTGTATAATCATAAGCTATTTGATTTAGGTCACAGTACGGTGTCCCAACCAGAAGACTGCCAAGGAATTCCCAAATAAAACTCGAATAAAAGGACAATAAATGTATCATCTTTGTTGTCATGTCAGAAATCATTTGCAAATCAAGTATAAGTTTCATGAAATCCTTAAAATAGGATACAATACACAAAAAACATCTTATACCAGTAGAGTAAGGCCAAAAATAATCAGAGTAGGTAAAAAGCCACTTTTGCTACTATGTCCTAGTCACATACTATGAAATACCCAGGGACTAATAATTAATTACAGTCGAAATCAAAGTGAGAACCCATTAACCTTTTACAAAGCCTTCATTGTTTCCCTTTGTCTTTCAAATTTGACTTTGGAAAGCCAAATATATATATACATATATATATATATATATGTATAGTGACAAACTACCAAGTATAAAGATAATAAAGGATTGAAATATAAAGAGTTGATTTTACCCATAAGGTCCATCTGCCTGTTGCTTATTATCTCTTCCATTAGGAATTAAATGGTTATTGTATCAGTATTGTTCTTAACTAAAACTGTATAAAGATTAAATAGAACATTAAAATTACATGGATTGGAGAGGTATCCATTTGGAATAAGAAGAGACATATTTTCTAAGTTCTGAGATATATTTTTCACATTTATTTTTGTTTGCTTATTCACTCAGTGAATATCTCCTGGACATCTATTATGTGCCTCTTTCAAGCTTTGAAAATACAGTGAAAAAAGTGAAAGTTGTTCAGTCATGTCCAATTCTCTGTCACTCCATGGACTATAACCCACCAGGCTCCTCTGTCCATGAAATTCTCCAGGCAAGGATAATGGAGTGGGTAGCCATACCCTTCTTCAGGGGACCTTCCCAACTCAGGGATGGAGACTAGGTCTCCCTCATTGCAGGCAGATTCTTTACTCTCTGAGCCATAGTGTTGAATGAAATAGACAAAAATAGCTGTCTTCTTAGTGTTCATATTCTAGCTGGGGGCTCTATCCAATTGTATTTGATATTCAGTCTTGGAGGTCTAATGGGCATATCAAACTTGGCAAGTCCAAATAATTCTAGTCCCTCTCCCCCTTCAAATGTATTTATCCTTCAGTCTTTCCTGTTTCAGTAAATGGCATCTCAATTCACCATGTGCTTATGTCAAAAATTACAGTTATTCTTGTTTGCTCCCATTCCCTCATTCTACATCTACACTCCATTCATCATCAAAGGCTGCTGGTTCTACCTTCCAGATACATTCTGAATATAACTGCTGTAACCTTGGTCATTATTTCTCAACTATACTACCATACTAAGTTTTCTAACTCTCCTGATTTGTAAGAGAAAACAGGAGAGAAGGGGAAGACCAAGGGGAAAAAAAGAATACAAAATAGAAACAGGGAAAGGTATATTTAATTGTTTATCTAAAGTATCCAGTAATTAGGCTGAAGCAGATAAATAGTTATGTGTATATACATACATATGTAAATATGTATGCATACATATCTCTACTTATTTTATTAATAATAACACACTGTTAAATTGAAACACAGTCACTAAACATAATTTTTTTTAAGTATTTTTCCAATTCATGTCCATTGGAAAGTTCCTAAAACACTGACAACCTGGTAGCAAAGGATATTTGTAGTGTCCAGACTTTGGTCTTAATATATCATTTTCCTACAAAATGAACCAAAGTTTCTCAAAAACAGCAGGGATTATATAATGTCTGCATGGAAACAACATTTTACCTTAGGTACCAAAAAATAAATAAATAACTCTCAGGACCTCTGCTAGGGTCATGCCAAAGGACTCAGTAGTTATTGAAGAGTTTCACACTGATTGAAGACTAGAAAATACAAGCATCAAAAATAAGATAATTTAAACACCTAAAATGGAATTAAATGTAACAGTTCATCATGATGATAAAAAAATGCTCATTGCTCATCATTTGAAGATGCTGGTAAATGAACTCATGCTGTGAAATAAATGTAAAAACTTGAATATGTATCCTACTATTTTCTACCATCATTGTGCTTTTTGGATAACGATGCAATATATGAGTTTATTTTTTAGGGAGAATTTCAGACTAGAAAATAATATGACAGAGTTACATCATTTTATATACTCTAATGAATTAATTAATCTAGATATTGATCAACATCAGAAAACAAGAAAGATAGACTTTATGTGCCTCATTTTAGATAAACACAACACTATCTATGAAATGTTATTACAAAGAAGAGAAATTAATAAATCTGAATCACATCAAGCCTAATTTTCTAATCTATAGAAAAATACACAAGAGTGTTGGTTTACAAACTTGTGAATTTACTAAGTGAGATATGAAACTGGCCCCTATATATGGAGGGCAAGAAGAGATCCAAGAAAGAGGCTGACCACTCCTGATTGGTAGGTGGCAGGTTTAATAAGCAAGCAGACTGAATTGCCAGGCTTGACTTGGGAAGCTGCAAGACAAGCAGATCTTCACACTTGAACATCAGAATCTTAAAAGTGTATATAGAGGCTTTAACTGGGTTCAGTCATGTATACCGTCTAGACTGTCTCAACAGTAAACTACTCTCTCCAGTTGGCATCCTTGAAAATGGTTCCGGCTGTGGGATCAGTGGGTGGAACATATATTCATTCGAAGGACAGAGAAGAGGCAGAGGAGCCTCTGACTACCCAGGCCCAGTTCACAGGTCAATTGCTGGTCATGATCTCTCAATAACTTCTTTAACAAAGAGCAAAGAGTATGTTAAAAGACATACGAGAGAAGCAATCAGCAAAAGCTGAACTACAGGGAACTGCTGGACAAAGAACCTTATTTCTGATTCAACAAATATGTTGCAAGTAATTTTTAAAAAAAGAGAAAGATGGATAGAAACAGACTCTATGAGCTCTAAGTTACAAGGCCCATAAGGCAGAAACAGAATGATAGGTTGAGAACACCAAGCTTGTTTTGCTGAGTACGAGAAACCACAGATAAAGAAATAATTCACTCACAGCCCCTCACTAAGCATCACGCAGGTGCAGGCACATTGAGGGACTCGAATGACATAGTGAGTTTACACCTCAAAGATGAAAACCTACCACAAGTTTCATAATGGGTCCTGCCCATTTTGCAAATGTAACACATGACAAGGTATGAAAAACAGTCATATTTGTATAGTGAACTCTTGAAACTAAAAATTTGCTTTCCACTATTCATTCCCAGGCCCCCTATCCCTCTTGCTCCCTGCTTCCCAGATAAAATACCCCACTCAACTGCCTATCCAGGAGACACATCTGAGCTTTGCTTCCTGTCTCTTTACTCGGCCACACTGCAATGAAGACTTTACATTTTGGAAGAGACGATTGCCTCAGCATTTGGTCTTTCCATTGTGCAGTGGGCAAAAAGCCACTTGCTCTGCTACAAAATTTTTTATACTAAAGAGACCTATTAACTAACTGCAATGTTTATAACTGACCTTGTTCCTGATTTTTTAGATATAAAACTAATTGTGGCATTTGTGAGAAAGCTGGAAAAATTTAAACAATGGATCTTTTCTGATATTAAGAATTTATTAAGTTTTTCAAATAATAGTGACATCACGGGTATCTTTAAAAAGAAGGCTATTGACTTTCAGAGAAACACATTGAAATATTTACAGATGAAATAATACATCTTACACTTGTGCAGGAATGATAAGGGGAAGTAGGGTACATAACACAATATGGGTCAGGTTTTGATAACTGTTGATGATAGATAATGCTAAAGGACTTTATTATATTCTTCTATTTGTATATATGGTTAAAGCTTTCTACAATAAATAATTTAAAATAAATATGCAAAGTGACATGAATATATCATATATATTTACATATGAAATATATAAGTAAAGTTTTTGAGACAAGAAGATACAACTGTGTTCCTTTAATTGTTGGGTGTGGGGTCATTTGCTAAGTGTTTTGAATCATTTAAAATCAGACAAGAACTTAGTATGTGAGGTTTCATGTCTTTAGTGTATGTTGTATTGGCAGAGGTGTTTTCAGAGGAGCAGAATTTACATTTTTGGCCAAAATTCTCATGTATCAGTACTTTTAATGTTGTATAGGTTAAATTATAGTATAGGGCAACTATAAATAAGATGCAGTGCTTCTACTTTAATTAATAACACAACTTTATTACAGTAAGCCAAATTTATATTTCACCATCAAGAGGGGTTCTTTCATTACATCATTTTATGATGGATCATTAAAAATACCTTCATAGCTTCTTCTTTACCCCTTAACATAATCAGGGAAAGATTTGAAGCTGGAAAAAAATGGAAGATGCTGAACATGCTGCATTGCCTCGAATTTCATTTGTAATTTTAGTAGAGCAAATAAACGCTAAATGTTTCTTAATGTGGATAAATTCATTTTATTTCCATTGAACACTTTATTTTGGTATACTAGTCAGCTAGAGTTGCCATTAAAACAGAAAAAAAAAAACACACACACACCAACTGAATGACCTAAACAATAGATGTTTATTTTCCCACATTCTGAAGTTTGGGAGTCTGAAATCATGAGGCTGGCAGGGTTAGTCTCTCCTAAGGCCTCTGACCTTCTCTCACAAATACAGGCTTTTCTTTGTGTCCACACAAGGCCTTTGTGTAAATCCCTGGGGTCTCTTCCTCCTGTTGCAGTGACATCCGTCATTGGATTAGGGCCCTTATGGCCACACTGAATGACCTTCTTAAAGGCCCTATCTCCAAACAGAGTCATCCTGGGAATTAGAGTTTCAGTATATGAATTTGGGGACTACTGTTGGGTTCAGGGTACAGGGGGATCCTTTACCACTGAGCCACCAGGGAATCAGAAAATATCTCTGCCAATATAATATACACTAAAAGCATGAAGCTTCAAATATTACATTTTTGTATGATTGTAAATGATTCAAAACACTTAGCAAATGACCCAACAATTAAAGGAACACTGCTGCTGCTGCTGCTGCTGCATTGCTTCAGTCGTGTCCGACTCTGTGCGACCCCATAGGTGGCAGCCCCCCAGGCTCCTCTGTCCCTGGGATTCTCCAGGCAAGAATACTGGAATGGGTTGCCATTTCCTTCTCCTAAAGGAACAAGCTGTGTTTTATCTCAAAATCTTTATGTATCTTATATCATGTTGCTTTGTGTATTTATTTTAACTTATTTATTGTAGAAAACTTTAACCATATATAGAAATAGAAGGATATAATAAAATCCTTCACCATTACGCATCATTGACAGTTATTAACACCTGGTCCATCTTGTGCTATATACCCTACCTACTCCCCCTTATCATTTATGAGCAGCTATAAAACTAACTGATTAAAATGTAAGATTAGGTGTCTCTAATAATTCAAGAGGATGACTGGGCAAAAGTTAATTTTTCACATAAGAAAAACATTTCCAAAGAATATCCTGACTTTCAAAATGTCCACCTGCTGAAAGTTCAGTAACTGGAAAATTGCCCATTGGCTGAGGTCCAAGTTGTCCAGCATCCATTTTCAGTCTGCCCTCTACACAGCTTCTTAGGCCCCTGGACCCTCACTTCCAATTTTGGGAGCTAATTCCTCACATCTGGTGGCACACTTCTTTTGTTTGTTTGTTTGTTTTTAATACACAGATTTGTGGTCCAATAGATTCAAAAGTTACAAATAGCAAAGAAACATGTGAAAAGATGCTTCACATTACATATTATTAGAGATATGCAATGAGATACTACTACACACCTAGAAAAATGGGTGAAATCCAGGACTGACAACACCAGATGCTGGTGAAGTATGGAGCATCAGGAGTTCTCATTCATTTCTGGTGGAAATGGAATATGATATCCATTTTGGAAGACAGTTTGGTGGCCTTTAACAAAACTAAACATACTCTTACCATAGAATCGAGCAAATTGACCCCTTGGTATTTACTTGAAAGAGCTGAAAATGTATAGCCACACAAAAATCTGCCTATGGATATTTACTGCAGCTTTATTCAAAAATGCCAATAGGAGAAAGGATAAATAAATGGTGGTGCATCCAGACAGTGAAATATTACTTATCACTAAAAAGAAATAGCTATCAAGTTAAAAGACATGGAGGAATCTTAAATGCATAATACTAAGAGAAAAAAGTAATCCAAAGATTTTACATACTGTATGATTCTAATTAGATGATATTCAGAAAAAGACAAAGTTACAGGTATTTTCAGTGGTTGCCAGCGCTTAAAAGGAAAGGATATGTGAACAGGTAAAGCAGGGCTTTAGGGCAGTGTGGATGCCCTGTATGATACTATAATGATGTATATATTTTATTATATAGATACATTTGCCAAAACTCATAGAATGTACAACACCAAGAATGAATTTTAATATAAGCTTTAAATTTCAGGTACATGCATGCATGCTGTCACTTCAATGATGCGCAACTCTTCGGGACCCTATGGGCTAGCCCCGCAGGCTACTCTGTCAGTGGGATTCTCCAGGCAAGAATACTGCCCTCCTCCAGGGGATCTTCCTGACCCAGGGATTGAACCCTCGTCTCTTATGTTTCCTGCATTGGCAGGCGGGTTTTTAACCTGCCACCTGGGAACCTCAGGTAATTATGATATATCACTGTGGGTACATGAGTTATAACAGATGTACCATGGTGGTGAGGGGTGTTGATAGCGGAGAAGCTATGCATGCGTGGGGACAAGGAATATGGGAAATCTCCATACCTTCTGTTCTAAAAAAAAAATATGCTCTATTTCTAAAGCATAATAAAATTTTTAAAGTTTTCAAAGTTTGAATCCCATCCCTTTTACTTACCATGTGATTTTGAATGAATTAATATCTATGAAGTCCAGTACGTATACCTGTCTATAAAATGGAATATCAAAAGTATATGCCTTTCAGGATGATTAAGGATAATTTAAAATAAAAATATAAGAATTTTACAAAATGCTTTCAGGTACATATTTGTACTAAATTTATTGGAGGCTTTCAGCTGGGATGTAAGTGAGAAATAAAAGGTGCAGCTAGGAGGCCATTTATTCCTTTTTAGTACTTCTATAAGGGGATTGTAGAAATACTGATTTCCATTGATCACTTTATAGATTCCCAAGATCTCAACATGAGATTTAGTATACAATGTTTGCATAATTTTAAAAATCACTCTTTTGATGAGGCAATACATATTCATGGTATAAATGTCAAACTTAGCTAAATCATATATGGTGAAAATAAATCCCCTTACTACTTTATTCAACCAAAAAATCTATATTCTATATAGATGATCTAGTTTTATTAGGAAGAACTTTGGTGATTTTTTTTTACACTTAAAAATAAAAGATTTGCCAGAGCAATGTTTTAGTACCTTTACATACTTTCCCCCTAATTTTCAAACATCATTTCTAATAAACTCATATTCCCACTGTATAGATGAAACTGATGTTGAAAATGATTAAGAAGCTGCTCAGAACCGTGAGCTAGGATTTATCCCATATCCTTGTGGTTGTGATTCCAAAACCAAAGGTTTTAAATTTGACTAATGAGCTTTATTAAGCTGAGTCCTTGAGTAAAGATTTATTTATTCTCTTACCTAAAATAATACTTTCTGATCTCTATGAAGTTTTACTTTGATTTTCTTTGTTCCCTATACCCATCTTTCTTCCATACCCTCTCCTTAAACCTTCTAAGAACTGTCATTTTCTAGGATTTCAGGATGAGACTCTCTATACAATCACATTTTAAACTTTTTTCTAACTTTAGAAATGTGGCAATGAGAATTTTAGACAGCTTTTCTTCAGATTCAATTTTGATCATATATAAAACTCTTTCAGCTTTCTCAGGTCCTTTCATGAACAGGTTCAGAAGTAAGGCACCTAAAGTTTGATGAATTTCAAGTCTCACAAAATGCACTGCTCACTTTCAAGTATATTTATTCACAGCCATTCTCTTTCTATACCTCAAAGTCAAGAAAGATATTTTTATAAAAGAATTTCCCAACCCACCACTGCTAATTCCCTATGAATACAATGAGGAGATAAATTCATATGGAAGGAAATTCAAAAGGAAGCACCACTTGCCCATGTTTAATCAAAATAAAATATCAAGTCATATTTGTTCTCCTTACTATTAAACACAGATGTTAAAAAAAAATCTGAGAGCTAATATGTGATTTCAGAAGTTCCTGTTTTTGAGATAACTAACACTAACTGGTGTGTCCTAAGACAGTGTGGTGTAATGGGAAACACAGTAGCTGGATGAGCTGCGCCTCTCACTAATGGGCGATTTTAGGCATCCATTCACTAGTCTTCAGATTCAGCTTCCATAAAATCATCTTACTATCTATTGGGGCTATAAGAACCTTCAGTAATATGTGTTAAATGTTTTATAAACTTTAAAGCACATAAAATGGAGGCTGTATTATCTCTGAAAAAAGATATGCTTTTTGGTAAGAGAGTTTTGTCGCAAAATCTCATTCTTTGTTCACAGCATCTAAAAAGCTATACAAATATTTGACACCAGTTCCAAATTTGGCATATGAATTTTATCCATGGCAGGGAAGATGGAAGGTAATCCCACGACAGAGTAATGCAAGTTCCAGGGACAAAGACTCTGTGAATTTTAGCATCATCATCTAGAGTACTAGGAGTAGAGTGATAAAACTCAAACAAGCCTTTTCAGAAGGGAAATGGAGAATAAGAGATACAAAGTTCCATGTCCAAAGTAACAAAAAATAATCAACTAAATACTCCAATATAAAATAAAGATTTATTTAAAGCAACAAAAATCATTATTAATGAAAACTCTACAATCCAGAATCCAAGGCTGCTAGATCAAGCTTTTCTTTTTCTTAACATTGATATGTATTATCTCTGAAGCTCTCATGCTGGAGTCTCAGCTAGCAGGTAGCTCAGCAGTGGAATCGTGTGGGAACAGATAGCTCTGACCAGACTACCTCAATTCATACAATGTATGTAATTCTCCAGACTAGTTCTGGTGCTAATCAACCTTCTGAGATTTTCAGCTTGGCAACAGATGCCCAGCAATTTGTACCTATAAATAATAAGAATCCAAGTGGGGCCTGATAATATTTTTTTCAAATAATTAATTAATTCTTCTTGGCTGTGTTGCTGAGCGGGCTTTTCTCTAGTTGCAGTGTGCAGGCTTCTCATTGTGGCTCCTCTTGTTGCAGAGCAAGGGCTATGGGCTCAGTAGTTGAAGCTCCGAGACTCTAGAGCATAGGCTCAATAGTTGTGGCATCTGGGCTTGGTTGCTCCACAGGATGTGAGATCTTCCTGGATCAGGGATTAAACCCTCATCTCCTGCATTTGCAGGTGGATTTTTCACCACTGAGCCACTAGGGAAGGCACTGATCACTTTTTATTGCTACTACCTTTAACATTTTTATGTATTTTTGTTGTTGTTGTTAATTGCTACTTTGAAGGCAAATATTCTGCCATGCAAAATACCATGGACAAAGGAGCCTAGCAGGGTACAGCCTGTGGGATTGCAACAAGTTAAGACACAACTGAATGAGTAATACTTACTTAATGATAAAGAAAAAAACTTTTCAATAAAAAATTCAGGAAACCAATATCAGGCCGAAAGATAATGTTGATTCACTGAGTGAGTGCTAAACTGGACTGTTAATGAATATGGAATTAAGAAAGCTTTATAAGGTAAATAGTTCCTGCCTCTTTTCTAAAGATAAATGATAGTGCATTAGGGCTTAGATGATGTCTTGAAATTAAAGAAAAGTACAAATATAAACATATCTCTTTTTGTAAGAGATCTATTCCTAGCATGTGTAAGTTACTACTTTATGAATCTAACATGTTTCTAAGTTAAAGCGGCTTGATATTCACATTTCAAAAGTTGAAGAGTCATTTAATGTTGATAATTATTGCTAAATATATCTTATTTATAAATTCTGAGTTTTTTTCTTAACTTGATAAAGTCTGGTAGCTTTATTTATTTTTCAATCTAGACAGACAAGCCTACTTAAGATAAACCATTTTTGTCACTGGTATATTTACTCAGTGTACTGTAGGCTGTCAGTATGACAAGAGATAGTGAAAACAATTTTGGCATTCATCTTCATATTGCATAAACACCAAGAGAATTGAAACGGGGAAGCTGTAATTTAGACAAACTGACCAGCAGTTACCAATTGCTAAGAATTAAAATTCAATTTTCACATGTTGAATCAGAGGAAAGAAACTCTAAGAAAATTTGACAATACCCTTAGAGCTCATCTTAACTTTCCCTCAAACTTTGTATTGCGAATAAATCTTTTAATATTTTGGAGCTTCTAATATGTAAAATGAGGATGTTGTACACATGGGTCCCTACAAAGCCCCTTTAAAAATTTTATTTGAATACATTAAAAACTAACTTTAGATTTACATAACTAGTACAAGAGTTTTCCTGTATCTCTCATGCAGCTTCTTCTAATGTTATTTTATACAACTATAGTAAAATAATGAAGAACAAGAAATTAATGTTGATGCAATATTATTAACTAAACTACAGAGCTTATTTGAATTTCACCAACTTTCCACAAATGTCACTTTTCTTTTCTAGCATCCTGTACAATATCTCACATTATATTTAGTTGTTATTTATATTTGTTATACAATCTATGGCAGTTCTTTGGCTTTTCTTGTCTTTTACGCTTATGACACTTGAAGAATATTCATCAAAATGTTATAGAATGCCCTTAATATGGGGATCATTTGATGTTTTCTCATGGCTAGACTGAGGTTGTACATTATTGTCAAAAATAACACATACATAATGTTGCACCCTTCTTGGTACTTAACATCAAGGGACTCATGATGTCTCTATGTCTTATTCCTAGTGATGTTTACCTGGATCACTCCATTAACATGGCATCTGCTGGGTTTCTTCACTGTAACATTATCATTCTTCCCTTTGCAGTTATTAAATACCTTGGGAGACACACTTGAGGTTATGCAAATCTTTTCCTCCTCAAACCTTTTCCCAAAATTTCTCTAATTTTAGTATTCATCAATGGATTTTTGTCTGTAACAATTATGACTTAAGTTACTGCCTAATAATAGTCTTTCATTTCCCTTGTTTCTTCTATGTTTTCCTTAGAATTCTACTATAGGAAAGGCTTGTCATGTTTCCACCATTAATTAATTAATATAATTATTTATTTACATTAGTAAGGATCCATGAAAATGTATTTTAGTCTAGGAGTTATATTCCAATATTATTATTATTTTATTCTTTTGAAAAATTTATTCCAGTTCTGTCTTTCAGGGCTCCCTGGGTGGCTCTGTGTTGTTTCCTTTTTTTTTTTCTTCTCTTTGTAAAACTCTTTACTTTCTGGAACCATAAGAAGTTTCAGATTCTTCTGGGTCCTAGGTGACCTAATTGTGATCATGGCTTCTAGGCCATACTAAGAGACAGAATAAGAAAATGTGTTTGTGTACTAACCCCTGCATGGGTGAACACACTCCATGTCTATTGTTCTATTAATTAATCTATCAAAAATCAGTTTATACAGATACCTCAAATTCAAATCCAACACTGCATAATTCATTCTAGCCTTCCTTCTTTCCTTATTTATAAACTCTTTGAAAATGAGAAATGTGAGACTTGGCTCTCATTTTATCAACACTATTTTCATATTTGTCAATTTCAGTATACACATAAAATAGTTTCAGAATTGCTAAATTATATCCCTACAAAAAACAATTTTCCTAACCAGAGTTTATTTTGTCTTTGCATGTGTCAGTTCAGTTATGTCCAAATTTTTGCAACCTTGTGGACTGTAACCCATCAGGCTCCTCTGTCCATGGGATTCTCCAAGCAGGAGTACTGGAGTGGGTAGACATTCCCTTCTCAGGGGACTTTCCTGACCCAGGAATAGAATCCCAGTCTCCTGCATTGCAGGCAGATTCTTTACCATCTGAGCTACCAGGGAAGCCCTTATTTTGTCTTTACCTTGCAGTATTTCCCACAGTTTCTTATATTAGTTCTTGACTTCTCCACTTTTTTCTGTGTGGGATATGTTATTCATTTGTGATGCAGTTAGGTTTACTTGCTGGTATTTGTAGTAAATTTTTGGTTCCCATCATATTGTGGTTGGTTTAAAAACGTCTATCTATTTTAGGGCATATATGAATACCCTCAGGGCATTTTAAAATTATTATTATTTCCCCCAAACATTGATGTTTTAAATTGCTATTTATGAAAAAAATTAAATCTATTCAGTGGTCATTTCCCGGTTTATTTTTCTTTTAATTAAAGTCACATATAATTACAAAGAGAGTTTCCAATGGTATCTCTAAGTTGATTTAAATTCTGACCAAAAGAAGAAAAAAATTAACAACCAGCTATCTCATACACTGTTATAATTTCTCATATTTATAATTGTCATGTATATTTTATAACTGTAATTAAAATGAATAATTTTGATTGTTTTTCAAGAGACACACTGTGAAAAGTTGATTTCACTACTTCCACAGGCACGTAGATTACAACACTTGACTAAATGATTCCTAAGATTGTATACTTATTTCTGACTCAAGATCTGATAGACAGAGGGCCTGAAGAACTATGGACAGAAGCTCATGACATTGTACAGGAGGCATGATAAAGACCATCTCCAAGAAAAAGAAATGCAAAAAAGCAAAATGGTTGTCTGAGATCTTACAAATAGCTGAGAAAAGAAGAGAAGCTAAAGGCAAAAAGACAAAAGGAAAAATATATCCATCTGAATGCAGACTTCCAAAGAATAGCAAGGAGAAATAAGAAAGCCTTCCTCAATGATCAAGGAAAAGAAATAGAGGAAAACAATAGAATGAAAAAGATTAGAGATCTCTTCAAGAAAATTAGAGATAAAAAGGGAAGATACACGGCTTCCCTGATAGCTCAGTTGGTAAAGAATCCACCTGCAATGCAGGAGACCCCAGTTCAGTTTCTGGGTAGGGAAGATCTGCTGGAGAAGGGACAGGCTACCCACTGCAGTATTCTTGTGCTTCCCTTGTGGTTCAGCTGGTAAAGAATCTGCCTGCAATGCAGGAGACCTGGGGTTTGATTCCTGGGTTGGGAAATCCCCTGGAGAAAGCAAAGGCTATCGACTCCAGTATTCTAGCCTAGAGAACTCCATGGACTGTATAGTCCATGGGATCACAAAGAGTTGGACATGACTGAGCAACTTTCACAAGGGAAGATTTCACACAAAGATGGGCACATTTAAAGATATAGACCATACAGACCTAATAGAAACAGAAGATTATAAGAAGAGGTGGCAAGAATACAGAGAACTGTACAAAAAAGATCTTCATGACCCAAGTAATCATGATGGTGTGATCACATCTAGAGCCAGATATCCTGGAATGCGAAGTCAAATGGGCCTTAGGAAGCATCACCATGAACAAAGCTAGTGGAGGTGATGGAATTCCAGCTAGGCTATTTCAAATACTAAAAGATAATGCTGTGAAAGTGCTGCACTCAATATGCCAGCAAATTTGGAAAACTCAGCAGTGGCCACAGGACTGGAAAAGGTCAGTTTTTATTCCAGTCCCAAAAGGGCAGTGCCAAAAACTCTTCAAACTACCGCACAATTGCACTCATCTCACACACTAGCAAAGTAATGCTCAAAATTCTCCAAGCCAGGTTTCAACAGTATATGAACTAAGAACTTCCAGATGTTCAAGCTGGATTTAGAAAAGCCAGAGGAACCAGAGATCAAATTGCCAACATCTGGTAGATCATTGAAAAAGCAAAAGAGTTCCAGAAAAACATCTACTTCTGCTTTATTGACTATGCAAAAGTTTTTGACTGTGTGGATCACAACAGAATGTGGAAAATTCTTCAAGAGATGGGGATACCAGACCACCTTACCTTCTTCCTGAGAAATCTGTATGCAGGTCAAGAAGCAACAGTCAGAACTGGACATGGAACATGGACTAGTTCCAAATTGGGAAAGGCATACATCAAGGTTGTATATTGTCACCCTGCTTATTTAACTTCTATTTAGAGTACATCATGAGAAATGACAGGCTGGATGAAGCAAAAGCTGGAATCAAGATTGCTGGGAGAAATTTAAATAACCTCAGATATGCTGATGATGCAATCTTTATGGCAGAAAGCATTGAAGAGCTAAAGAGCCTCTTGATGAAAGTGAAAAAGGAGAGTGAAAAAGCTGGATTTTTCACTAAACATTCAAAAACTTAAGATCATGGCATGCGGTCCCATCACTTCATGGGAAATAGATGGGGAAACAATGGAAACTGTGAGACTTTATTTTCTTGGGCTCCAAAATCACTGCAGATGGTTACTGCAGCCATGAAATCAAAAGATGCTTGCTCCTTAGGAGGAAAGCTATGACCAGCCTAGACAGCATATTACGAAGCAGAGAGATTACTTTGCCAACAAAGGTCTGTCTAGCCGAAGCTTGGGTTTTTCCATTAGTCATGTTAGATGTGAGAGTTGGACTTTAAAGAAAGCTGAGTGTCGAAGAATTGATGCTTTTGAACTGTGGTGTTGGAAAAGACTCTTGAGATTCCCTTGGACTGCAAAGACATCAACCAGTCAATCCTAAAGGAAATCAGTCTGAATATTCACTGGAAGGACTGATGCTGAAGCTGAAGCTCCAATAATTTGGTCAATTTATGAGAAAAGCTGACTCATTAGAAAAGACCCTGATGCTGGGAAAGATTGCAGGCGAGAGGATAAGAGGATGACAGAGGATGAGATGGTTGGACGGCATCATGGACTTGATGGACATGAGTTTGAGCATGCTCCAGGAGTTGGTGAAGGACAGGGAAGCCTGGCATGATGCAGCCTATGGGGTCGCAAAGAGTTGGACACGCCTGAACAACTGAACTCTGACTCAATCCTGAGTCAGAAGAAGAGATCTAATTTTCTGCACCACATCTGACCCACAAAACGACTCTCCAGGGACAGACAGGGACAGGAGGAATACATGTAATGACTCTCTGAACTAATAAATTCTAGGAATTGTACCCCATATTCTGACCCGTCAAAGGTCAAAGTTGATTAAAGCAGACCGTGAAATTAGAAACATTGTTTTTACTTCTGATGCAAGTTTCAATTCTTATATTCTGATATGCGAAACAGAAATCACCTCATTCAAGTTATATAATATCTACAGTTACACATTAAATTCTTAAGGCTAGAATTCACCAGATTTAGCGATATGAAGAGACTTGTAGAAGGAAGTTGATGAGTTTGATAAGAAACTCTCTAAGAAAAATGATTCATGTGTTGGCCGTTATTCTTAAGCAGAATGTGGTCCAAAATAAATCATTTCCACCCCATATTTTTAGTATTGTGTATAATTTCCTTTCCTATCTTTATTTGAATTTTACATCTTAATATTAGTCATGGGAAAGTAATATAAAGCAAACATGTTATCTTGATTGATGGCTGGAGATTGACAAGCCTCATTGTCAGATTGGTAGAACTGCACATGTGTCCTAGCTTGGGCTTTGAAATTTCCCTCAAAGATCTTGTGATAATTAACAGTGAAGTGTAATATCTTTTCATAACTCTGTGATTTTGTTGAATCCAGGTGACTGTAAGGTGCCAATTAAAGTTGAGAAATGTGTTGAATCCAAGCCCTGGCATTTTAGCTGTCACATGCCATTTTAGAACACTTAGCCAGTGGACACAATGATGTCATTCTGGAGCATTCTCAGTTGGTACACTAAGCTAGCAGTGATTTCAGCAGGCCTTCTGATAGTAAAAAGTCATGATACTCCTAACAATACTGATAACAAAAGTACTCCTAGAAAAGATAGGTCACCTCAACTCATCTTGAGAATTGTGTCATATAGAACATTAGCAGAATTCGAACTTAAGTAGAAATAATTCAGGAAATATTTCCACTGAAATTCTAAGCCCCACAACCATTTCTGTTTTCTTTGAATTTAGATACTCTGTACTGTTTCAGAAATAAGATTTTAAATGAGTAAAATGTCTGACTTTCTTAAAAGTTTATATATATATATATATGAATCATATATATATATGTTTCATATAAGTATATATGTTTCATACACATACATTTTTTCCAGAGAGAAGGAAAGTACTTGCAAAGCTCAAAAAATAATAATAATTATGTAAAATTTTCACTTGCCCTGATTTACCATAATTTCTAAATAATATCTAATGAATAATGAAAGTCGCTCAGTTGTGTCTGACTTTTTGCAACCCCATGGACTATACAGTTCGTGGAATTCTCCAGGCCAGAACACTGGAGAGGGTAGCCTTTCCCTTCTCCAGGGGATCTTCCCAACCCAGGGATAGAACCCAGGTCTCCTGCATTGCGTGAAGATTCTTTACCAGCTGAGCCACAAGGGAAGGCCTAGGATCCTATTATTTCCCATTTTTCTAATATACCTATTGTTAGTCATAATGAGATCATTAATTCAGAGATACATGATTATAGTGTTGACACTGGGAAGTAATATTTTTCTTATTTTATTGATGTAAAAATGTTCAAATGGCATTAGAAACTAAGATATTAAAGGCCTTTGGTGCTTACATATTCTCAATAATATCATTTTCTCTACATTCTCACTGAAAGAATGAGAACACTAAGCTTCTAGTAACTAATAGAGTCTCTTACATTAACACAACAACCTATAATTACATTCTAATGTAATCTGTTTTAGATCTTACCCATCTCCCATACTCTGATACAATAGAAGTTCAGAGAATTTTTCTTCCTTTACAAATGAATTTAAACAGTTCCCATATTGGATTTCTACTACTTTTTTGAGTTTTGTTTGCAACTGCAAATTTCTCACCCGAGTTACATTCACATACTCATTTAGTGTTTCTATGAAATTTCTGAGATTTTGATTCTGGAAAGTATTACTCTGAAAATGATTCACATCAAGGACCACATGTTTCTAACTTGAAATCTCAACAATAAAATCTCTAAAAGGACTACATAGCTCAGACTTTGGCATCTCAATACTATTCTCCAATAAAATGAACTCGGTCTCCCTGGAAAATGACTGATGTCAGAGCTGGGACACAGAAATGTACAACATAACCCTGTTGTGCATGACTCAAAACCTTGAGGAGGCAATAAATAAGGACAGACACAGAAAAAAATGAGGCATGCGTTGAAAGCAGACAGGCTCCAACTCAAAGGAGCTGCCAATGGCTAAATCTGACACATGTTTAGTAATAAAATAAATGATGATAATAAATGTGCAGTAATCCATATTAGTATAAATGAATGAATGAATAAACAGCTCACTACATAAATGCAGGAGGAAAACGTCTCTTTGTTTATAGAGAATTCTAATTAACAAATTCAGGAAAATAAAACAGAAATTGACCATTAGACAAATACCACAATAACATTTGTAGCAGCCAAGAACTATCCATGGATGCTAAAATCAGTGGATAGGAGTATTATGAGAAACAGGACATTTATACAGTCTTAACGTATCTTTTTAAGAGAGACTTGTTAATTACAAAACAAGAATCATAACTTTGCAGTGGAGAAAACTGGTTAACACCACCTGAAACATGGGATCAAAGTTAAGACTACCAACAATAAGAAATATTGAACTTATGCCCTTTCTAAAATTATATACAGAGAAGGGTATAACATTTCTGTGCCGTTCTTGCCAAAAATACATAACTTCAGCCTAATCATGACAAAATATTGCAAAAACCCAAACTGAGAGGTATTCTACAAATAATTGGCTTAGAGTCTTCAAAAGTGGCAAGAAAGGCTATGAAAGACAAAATAAAAAACACTGGGGAAATGAAGAACTCTCCTAGAATGAAGGAAAGTAGAGATCATGACAGTTAAACAGAATGTGAGATCCAGGATTGGATTCTGAATCATAAAAAACACAATAGTGGGGAAAATGGCAATATTCACATAAGATCAATAGATTATTTAAGAGGATTGCATCAAGGTTAATTTCTCCTTTTGATAGTTTTAAATGGTTTCTAAGACAGTAACATTAGGGAAAGCTGGGTGAACAAATATACTTATGGGAATCCCCTGTATTATGTTTACAACATTTCTGTAAGTCTAAAATTATCCAAAACAAAGATTTTTAAAAAGGTCTGCTTAAGATGACTTCTCTCCCAAACTTCTAGAGCTGAGATAGGATATAGAAAGATACATTAAAAAAATAGATCCACTGAGAGCATCTTTTCAATTTCTAGTAATATAAAGAGAAGCCTATAAAAGAGAAAACAAAATCTGAATTTTATTGATACATTGAAAAAGAAAGTGAAAGTGCTAGTCACTCAGTTGTGTCCAACTTTTTGCGACCCTATAGTTTGTAGCCCACTGGGCCCCTCTGTCCATGGAATTCTCCAGGCAAGAATACTGGAGTGAGGAGCCATTCCCTTCTCCAAGGGATATTCCTGACCTAGGGAACAAACCCAGGTTCTGCATTGCAGGCAGACTCTTTACTCTCTGAGCCACTCAGGAAGACCTTGTTCCCTATTTCTGAAATATTGCTTTAAGATAGTTCAATACAGTCTCTGGGAACCAGACTTTGAATCATTGCTCTGCAAATTGCTTATTTAGCTCCCTAGAGTATGCAACAAGTCCACTGAGTTTCCATGGTTTAGGAGACATTCTTATATCGCCTAGTGGTGCCCTTGCAAAGTGTCTCCTTGTGAGAATCTACATTTAGTTCCTGGAATATATTTGGATATAAAATGTTCCTCAAAGAAGAGATGCAATTAAAATATTTGTGGTCCCATGTCATATTAGCATTGGGCTTCATCTTATTATCCCACTAACATTTCAATATACTTTTTACACATGTAATTTTCTGAGTGAGATACATATCAAAAACTCTTAAAGCTAAGGTCAGAAATATTTCATAGAATCCTGTATTTAAATAAACTACATTTGTTGGCTCTTTCTTGTCAGGAATTACTAAAGAAGACATGTTCAGTAATAGTACACTCATCTCTGATTTACATCCTTATCTCTTCCTAACAACCAACTACTTCAAAAAGTACTTGCTGGAATAAACTATGTGATACCAATAGTGCCTGGTGGCTTGATTCCTACAAGCTTATCTCAAATAGAATTCTGTTATAGCATTTTCATTAGGAAAAATTCTTGATGTTTCCTGATGTCTCTACCTTTTTTTCTCCTTAAAGAATAATCTTTTATAAGGTATATTCATATGAATATTCATTTAAATTTATAAGATAAATTCATATAAATTTATTCATTTATACATACATATATATACAGGTATATTTCATATATCATAAATATTGTATATATTAAAGGAAACATATAGTCACTTTTTTAAAAGACCCCCCTATTTGTTTAGGATAAAATTCAAACTATTTAGGAGCCTACAACCTGTCTTTAACCTCTTTTATCTTACCTATTAGTAAACACCTACATAAAATTCGTAATTTAACTTTCTTCATTCATAGCTTACATAATTCCAATTTCTTTTTTCTAATGGACACCTTTCTGCCAACTTCTCCCTTCTTTCATTTACTTATAATTTGAGAAAAGCTCTAAAAGACTTAACTCTATGAAGATTGTGATGAATTCCAGTCCTAGGGATCATCCTTCTTTTTTAATTGCCTTTTTTTAACTACTTCACATTAAAAAAAATTGCGATTAAAAAATTCAGCACATGATATTACATATATCATCTTAAATTTTTAAGTATGTAATCAATAGTGTTAACTATGAGCACAACATTATACATCATACATCAGATCTCAAGAACTTTTTTTCTTTCCTTGATGATTGAAATTCAGTACTCATTGAACAGGAACTCCAAATTTCTCCCTCACATCAGTCTCTGACAACCACCATTCTCCTTCCTGTTTCTATGAGTGTATTATTTTAAATACCTCCTATAAGTGGGATCATGCAGTATCTGCCCTTCAACGATCAGCTTAGTTCAAATAGCACAGTGCCCTCAAGGTTCATTCATGTTGTGGCATATGACAGAATTTCCTTTTTTTATTATTCCTGAATACTCTTTCATTGTATTTATATACCACAGTTTCTTTATCCATTCATCCATCGATGCACATTTAGATATTATATCTCATAATATCTAATGCTGCAATTAATATCTAATATTTATGGTAGCAAATGCTGTAATGAATATGAAAGTCAAATACCTCTTTGAGGTCCTAATTTTAGTTCTTTTGAATAAATATCCAGAAGTGAGCATTTTACAGTCAATTGCTATATTTTAATCAATTTGATGACAGTTGTTAAGTCATATTTTAGTATTCTTGAATTTTTTTATCCCAAAGTCAGTATTAAATCAGATATATACAGATAATAAGACACATGAATTTATGAAAGAAGCATTTTGATTAATGTTGGTTAGTAAGTCAGAAGAGAGAAGCACTCTTTGAAAATGGTTACCTAGAAAAAAACACTGAATTTATTTATTTATTTATTTTTAATTTTTTTTTATTGTTTTTGCCATACAATGTCTTGATATCACCATGGGTTTACATATGCTTCCCCTCCAGAACCCCCCTCCCTCCTCCCTCCCCTCCAGGAAATCTCGCTACACCAGCCCCGAACATCAATCCTGGGCTGGCGATTGATTAGACATATGATAATTAACTTGTTTCAATGCCCTTCTCCCATATCATCCCACCCTTACCCTCATCCACAAAGTCCACGAGTCTATTCCATACATCTGCGTTCCTTTTGCTGTCTCGCATGTTGGGTTCTCGTTACCGTCTTTCTAGATTCCATATATATGTGTTAATATACTGTATTGTTGTTTTTGCTTCTGGCTTACTTCACTCTGGATAATGGGCTCCAGTTTCGTCCATCTGAGTAGAATTGCTTCAAATGAATTTTTTTTTAATGCTGAGTAATATTCCATTGTGTATATGTACCACAGCTTTCTTATCCATTCGTCAGTTGATGGGCATCTAGGTTGCTTCCATGACCTGGCTATTGTAAACAATGCAGCGATGAACATTGGGGTACACGTGGCTCTTTCAATTCTGGTTTCCTCGGTGTATATGCCCAGCAGTGGGATTGCTGGGTCATATGGCAGGACTATTTGCAGCTTTTTAAGGAACCTCCACACTGTTTTCCATAGTGGCTGTACTAGTTTGCATTCCCACCAACAGTGTAAGAGGGTTCCCTTTTCTCCACATCCTCTCCAGCATTTATTGCTTGTAGACTTTTGGATGGCAGCCATTCTGACTGGTGTAAAGTGGTACCTCATTGTGGTTTTGATTTGCATTTCTCTGATAATGAGTGATGTTGAACATCTTTTCATGGAAAACACTGAATTTAAATAAGCTGTGTATGTATGTTTTCTTTTTTCCTTTTTTATCATCTCTAGGTTTGTAGGCTTATGTAAAATAGTGGTCATATTAGGAACATATCTTTTTTTTTTAATGGAAATCATGGTTCCAACTAAGGAGGTGTTGAAATTTAGTTTATATAGATATTTGTGATAGTTCCTAATAGTTTTTCTTCTCATATAACAAAATTGAGAACTGGTGAATAATGTAGTATAATTGAGATGATTGAAATAAGTTTAAATGTACAAAAACTATCTAAATTTACCTTTATCAGTATGAAATCATAAAAAAGAATTACACAGCTCTCTCAAAATTATATTCTTATTTAGTTAGTTGACTAGGGTTATGGGTAACTCATTTAAGAAGACAAAACAAACTTTAAGATAATATACTACACAAATTCAATAGATGTTGAAACTTAGCAGAAATCTATGCTTATCAGAGTACATGTTCGCCTGGCTTTCAATTCAGTTCAGCTCAGTTCAGTCCCTCAGTCGTGTCCAACTCTGCGACCCCATGAACTGCAATATGTTAAATCAATTTTGATTTAACAAATAGAAGTTTAAATAAGAATTTCAGGAAATCTTGTGGCTTACTTCCAAGATAATTTCCTCAAAGATTAAAATATTTCCCACAATAGACTAAGTCTTCAATGGTAATTATACTTCATTTTAAAATGAGCAACCAAAGGTAAAAGACCTGTACTTTGGAAACTATAAGACACTGATGAAAGAAATCAATGATGACACTAACAGGTGGAAACATATACCATGCTTTTGGATTGGAAGAGTCAATATTGCCAAAATGACTACACTACTCAAGGCAATTTATAGATTAAATTCCATCCTTATGAAATTACATTTTTCACAGAACTAGAACAACAACAAAAACAAAATTTGTATGGGAGCACAAAAGACTCCAAAGAGTCAAAGAAATCCTGAGAAATAAACATGGAGCTGGAGGAATCAGGTTCCTTTATATTACAATGCTACAGTAATCAAAACTATATGGTGCTGGCACAAAACCAAAAATATAGATCAATGAGACAGGATAGAAAAGCCAGAAATAAACACATATCTATGATAAGGGAGGCAAGGTTGTATGTATTTCCAACATATAATGGACAAAAGATTGTCTCTTCAATAAATAGTCCTGGAAAACTGCACAGCTATATATAAAAGAATGAAATTAGAATACTCTATAACATCATACATAAAAATGAATGAAAAATGGAAAAAAGACCTAAAAATAAGATCAGACACTATAAACTCTTAGAGGAAAAGCAGAACACTCTCTGGCATAAATCACAGCAATATATTTTTTGATCTACCTCCTGAAGTAATGAGTTCAGTTCAGTTCAGTTGCTCAGTCAAGTCTGACTCTTTGCGATCCCATGAACTGCAGCATGCCAGGCCTCCCTGTCCATGACCAACTCCTGGAGTCCACCCAAACCCATGTCCATCGAGTCGGTGATGCCATCCAGCCATCTCATCCTCTGTCGTCCCCTTTTCCTCCTGCCCCCAATCCTTCCCAGCATCAGGGTCTTTTCCAATGAGTCAACTCCACATGAGGTGGCCAAAGGATTGGCGTTTCAGCTTCAACATCAGTCCTTCCAATGAACACCCAGGACTGATCTCCTTTAGGATGGACTGGATGGATCTCCTTGCAGTCTGAGGGACTCTCGAGACTCTTCTCCAACACCACAGTTCAAAAGCATAAATTCTTCGGCGCTCAGCCTTTTTCACTGTCCAGCTCTCACATCCATGCATGACTACTGGAAAAACCATAGCCTTGACTAGATGGACCTTTGTTGGCAAAGTAATATCTCTGCTTTTCAATATGCTATCCAGGTTGGCCATAACTTTCCTTGCAAGGAGTAAGCGTCTTTTGATTTCATGGTTGCAATCACCATCCACAGTGATTTTTGAGCCCAAAAAAATAAAGTCTGACGCTGGTTCCACTGGTTCCCCATCTATTTCCCATGAAGTGATGGGACCAGATATCATGATCTTAGTTTTCTTAACGTTGAGCCCTAAGCCAACTTTTTCACTCTCCTCTTTCACTTTCAGCAAGAGGTTTTGTAGTTCCACTTCACTTTCTGCCATAAGGGTGGTGTCATCTGCATATCTGAGGTTATTGATATTTCTTCTGGGAATCTTGATTCCAGCTTGTGCTTCTTCCAGCCCAGCGTTTCCCATGATGTACTCTGCATGTAAATTAAATTAGCAGGGTGACGATATACAGCCTTGACGTACTCCTTTTCCTATTTGGAACCAGTCTGTTGTTCCATGTACAGTTCTAACTGTTGCTTCCTGACCTGCATACAGGTTTCTCAAGAGGCAGCTCAGGTGGTCTGGTATGCCCACCTCTTTCAGAATTTCTCACAGTTTATTGTGATCCATGCAGTCAAAGGCTTTGGCATAGTCAATAAAGCAGAAGTAGATGTTTTTCTGGAACTCTCTTGCTTTTTTGGTAATCCAGCAGATGTTGATAATTTGATCTCTGGTTCCTCTGCCTTTTCTAAAACCAGTTTGAACATCTATAAGTTCACGGTTCACATATTGCTGAAGCCTGGCTTGGAGAATTTTGAGCATTACTTTAGTAGCGTGTGAGATGACTGCAATTGTATGGTAGTTTGAGCATTCTTTGGCATTGCCTTTCTTTGGGATTGGAATGAAAACTGACCTTTTCCAGTCCTGTGGCCACTGCTGAGTTTTCCAAATTTGCTGGCATACTGAGTGCAGCATTTTCACAGCATCATCTTTTAGGATTTGAAATAGCTCAAATGGAATTCCATCACCTCCACTAGCTTTGTTAGCTGAAGCAATGAATTCGTTAGCTGAAGTAATGAATTTGTAGCTGAAGTAATGAAAATAAAAATAAAAATAAACAAATGGAACCTAACTGAACTTAAAAGCTTTTGCATAGGAAAGGAAACCATAAACAAAATGATAAAACAACCCACAGAATGGGATAAAATATTTGCAAATGAAGCAACCAACAAGGACATGCATGCATGCTCAGTCATGTCCAACTCTCTACAACCCTATGAATTGTAGCCCTCTAGGCTCCTCTGTCCATGGAATTTACCAGGCAAGAATACTGGAGTGGGCTCTCATTTCCTTCTCCAAGCAACAAGGAATTACTCTCCAAAATATACAAACAGCTCATGCAGCTATATATCAAATAAATAAATAAACCCAAACAGTTCAATTAAATAAATGAGCAGATCTAAATAGACATCTTTCTAATGAAGACATACAGATGGCCCCAAAACACATGAAAAGATGCTCAGCATCATTGATTAGCAGAAAAATGCAGATCAAAACCACAATGAGGTGTCACCTCATACCCGTCAGAATGGCCATTATAAAACAATAAATCCTGAAGAGAATGTGGAGAAAAGAGACCCCTCCTACACTGTTCTTGGGAATATAAATTGGTACAACTGCTGTGCAGAACGTATGGAGGTTCTTAAAAAACTAAAAATAGAACTACTATATGATCCAGAAATACCACTTCTGAGCATATATCCAGAGAAAATCATAATTCAAAAAGATACATGCACTCTGATGCTCCAGCAACCCTATTTACAATAGTCAAAACATGGAAGCAGTCTAAATGTCCATCAACAGATGAATGGATAAAGGAGATGTTGTACATACATAAAGCAAATATCAGCCCTGAAAAAGAATGAAATGATACCATTTGCAGCAACATGGATTGGACCTAGAAATTATCATACTAAGTAAAGTAAGTCGGACAAAGAAAGACAAATACCATACGATATCACTGACATGTGAAATCTAATTTTTAAAATGATACAAATGAACTTATTCACAAGACAGAAACAGACTCAGAGACATAGAAAACAAACTATGGTTTCAAAAGAGGAAATGTTATGGGGAGGGATAAACAGGAGCTTGGGATTAACAAAGTAATAATATATATACACTATTATATATAATAGAGGTAACCAACAAGTACCTAAGGTATAGCACAGAGAATTCTACTCAGTATTCTTTACTAACTTTTATGGGAAAAGAATCTGATAAAGAATGTATATAAAAATACACAGACACAGACATATATATATTTATATGTATGAGATATATATGAGAATTTATATATATGAGGTAAACATGAGAATCACTTGGTTGTACACCTGAAATTAGCACAACTTTGTAAATCAACCACACTTAATAAAATTAACGAAAACAATGAGCACCTCGTCAAAAAAAGAGAACAGGAATGAGCAAGCAATCCATACAGTACATAATAAATACAGACATAGATTTAAAACATGGTTCTTTCCATACTAAAATATGGTTCATTTTGACTTGGGCACTTAAATTCTACGGCATCTGTAATATTCTGCCCCAATCTACTATTTGGTTTTAATTTGTAAGAAATTAATATAAACCTTAACAAAACAAAGTCAGAACACCAGAAGGGGGCGCTCTCGTGGCCTGTGATGATAGTGGATCCCAACAGGAAACAGAAAGACTTACCTTCCTAGCAACAGCTTGGCCCAAGAAAAACTGTGGACCCTCTTTACCATAGCCCTCCTAACTCCCTATTCCTCTCTACAAAAGGTAACATTTCTCTTGCCCTGCAGTGACTTGGCTCACCAAGGCTGCAAAACCAGAACTGCAATTCTCTGTTGATCTTAAAAAAAAACTCCTCTGGAGAAATATCTGGTAAACTCTTTCAAGTAAACAGAATTTATCTTTTAATGATCAACAGCTAAATGGCTCCTTCAAGATTATTAACAGCAGGCCTGTACTTTGCATACTAAATGTGTAATCTGATTACCTATAGCAGCTTATTTAATCACCTTAAAAATATCAGTAATACAATCAAGGCATACTATCTACAGTTATTAATATCTGAGTATTCACTTTCAAATATAGGAAAGCCTCTGGATATCACTTATAGAAAAGTTCTTATATACTGTAAATGTTGACATTCTGTATATAACTTGAAGCATAACCTTATCATTGCTTGGGTAAAATTCTGTGACAATCTATGATTTTGAAAGATGCTAATTATTTATCATAAAAACATATATCAGCAACTTTAAATAGTTATAGAAAAATGAATTAGCAAACTATACAAATGTTGAATGTGTTAACTAGATAATATCTGAAAGAATTTTAGACGTGTTTTTGAGCCAATAAATATTAAAAATATATAGGAAATTTTATTTATAAAATGTAAAAAATACTACAAGGCAGGATACGGGTATTGCATTAGGTAAAAATTATTTGCAGAATCTTTGGTATGCTGTCATTTAAAATTTCAACAAATAACTTAAAAGAACTTCACTTTATATTAAGACAATGAATTTCATTTGGGTTGTCAGCCTTTCAAAATAAAATCTTATATGAATTCTACATTTTAAAATATCCTAAATAAATATAACAGTTTATAATAAAAATACTTAAGAAAAAATAAATATATAAACAGTATTAGGGAAAAACTATCTTTAAAAACTGAGATGCCAACAAAAATATCCTGCAATCTATTTATTTTAGTGAAATGGATGCATCATTGTCTGATAGCAGAAGTGCAATGTATTTAATTTAGCTATAAGACACCGAGTTATTCTTGCATAGCAATGCAACATTTTAAAAGTTGACTATATTTATTATTAAAGCTGTAAAAATAATTATTTTATACACATTTTGATAACATTTTATTCTTTCATTTCAGAGTACATTCTATGAGTGGATGACACTTGATTTCACACTAAACTTCAGCCAAATGTTATTTCTAACACTTTCAGTGTTTGACCAGCATGTATATCTTTGTATGTTTGGTGAGTCTCAAAAATACAATAAATTTTCTTTAATAAAAGATGAATTTGTTGAGGAAGATGAGAAAGATGCTCTGGTACTTTGAGGCAGGAAGTTAAAATTTGCTCTTTCTTCTTTGAAGAGTAGTTTGGAAACACATGCTTTAAAAATTTTTAAATATGGATACAAGCTGAAAAATACAATATGAAATAAATTATGCAGATAGCTACTCTTCAGGGAATTTGTCTAAACATAGTATTACTTGATTGGTACAAACATATGACTATAATAAAGTATTAAAATGTATATTGCAAGGTTAGTTTTTATAGTATAAGAGACAAAAATGAAAAAAATGTTTTAAAGCAATCATATAAATACTCAACAAAACAATACTGGAAGAATTTTTATTAAATTAAACACTAGGATGACCCAAATGAAATTTTTGGACAACACAATAATGTTTTCAATATACTAAGGTGGCAAAATACACTAAAAATAATATGTATAGCCCAATGTTATTTGTATAGTTCTATGACATATATATTATTCTGGCATCATTATTAATAATTTCCATTTTACTCAAACTAATTCTTATTGTATGAATATTATACAGTCTTTACCTATAAGGAACTTACATTTTGACTGACATCTGAGGAATATATTAAGATGTTTTCTTATTTAAATCTAGACTAATTTATACAGCACCACTGATGACATTCATTCTGCACTGAAAAATACTGCCTCCAGAAAACCAGAAAATAACTTCTCTGTAAGTGTCACTGGCACTACATTTCTGCAACCACATGGTCTTGAACACAGCATTTTCTTATATAAAATTTTCGATTGCAGTATATGCTTCATTTGGTGACAGTATATCTAGGATTGTCAACATGATCACTAAGGGTGCACTGAATCACATAGCTGAATGACTTTATAAAACTTCTGATATCTTTGTGAAAACAGAATCTTCAGATTGTATGGTAAGGGTCAGGAGCTTCCAAAGATAAGTAAAAACTACTTTAGTGTTATCTTGGTAAAAAAGACTTTACTCCAATTCAGCTAAGACTAGGAATCTAGGTGACATTAAAACAAAAATAAACCAATTGGATCTAATTAAACTTAAAAGTTTTGCAAAGCAAAGGAAACCATAAATGAGACAAAAAGACAACCCCCAGAATGGGAGAAAATACTTGCAAACGAAGGAACTGACAAGGAACTAATCTCCAAAATATACAAACATATCATAAAGTTCAAAAAACAAACAACTCAGTAAAAAAAAATGTTTTTTTTTCTTTTTTTTTATTATTTTTGCCAAACAATGACATGATATCACCATCGGTCTCTACACATGCTCCCCCTCCAGAATCCCCCTCCCTCCTCCCTCCCCCCAGGAAATCTCACTGCACCAGCCCCAAGCATCAATCCTGGGCTGGCGATTGACCAGACATATGATAATTAACATGTTTCAATGCCATTCTCCCATATCATCCCACCCTTTCCCTCATCCACAGAGTCCACGAGTCTATTCTATACATATGTGTTCCTTTTGCTGTCTTGCATGCTGGGTTCTCATTACCGTCTTTCTAAATTCCATATGTATGCGTTAATATACTGTATTGTTGTTTTTGCTTCTGGCTTACTTCACTCTGGATAATGGGTTCCAGTTTCGTCCATCTGAGTAGAACTGATTCAAATGAATTTTTTTTTAATGCTGAGTAATAAAAAATTTTTTGAAGACCTAAATAGAAATTTCTCCAAAGAAAACATACAAATGGCCAAGAGGCACATGAAATGATGCTCAATGTCACTAATTATTAGAGAAATGCAAATCAAACTATGAGATATGACCTCACACCATCAGTATGCCCATCATCAGAAAATCCATTAGCAATGAATGCTGGAGGTGTGGAAGAAGGGAATCCTCTTTTACTGCTGGTGGAGAACAGTATGGAGGCTACATTAAAAAATATATATATATAATTGCCATTTGACCCAGCAATCCCACTACTGGGCATATACCCTGAGAAAACCATAATTCAAAAAGACATATGCACCCCAATGTTCACTGCCGCACTATTGTACAATAGCCTGGACTTGGAAGCAAGCTAAATGTCCATGAATAGATGAATGGATAAAGGTGATGTTGTACACATATACAATGGAGTATTACTCAGCCATTAAAGGAACAAAATTGGGTCATTTGTAGAGTTGTAGATGAACCTAGAAATATACAGAATGAAGTGTAAGTCAGAAAGAGAAAAACAAATGCTGTATATTAACACATATATGTGTTGAATGTAGAAAAATGGTATAGATGAACTTATCTGCAGGGTAGGAAAAGAGATGCAGATGTAGAGAACAAATGGTGGGCATAGGGTGGTTAGGGGGAAGGAATTGGGAAATTGGGATTGATATGTGTGCACTGCCTAGTGGGAACCTGCTGTGTAATGTAGGGAGCTTAGCTAGGCATTCTCTGGTGACCTAAATGGGTGGAATGAGGGTGGTGGGGCAGAGGACCAAGATACATAGCTAATTCAATTTGTTATGCAACACTGTAAAGCAACTATTTCCTTATTCAGTTGCTAAGTCTTATCCAACACTTTGCAACCTATTGACTGCAGCACACCAGGCTTCCTTGTCTTTCACACTCTCCCTGAGGTTGCTCAACTCATCATTGAGTTGGTGATGCCATCCAACCATCTCATCCTCTGTTACCTCCTTCTCCTTCTGCCCTCAATCTTTCCAAGCATCAGGGTCTTTTCCAATGAGTCAGTTCTTCTCATCAGGTGGCCAAAGTATTGGAACTTCAGGTTCAGCATCAGATCTTCCCAATAAATATTCAAGGTTGATTTTCTTTAGGATTGACCAGTTTGATCTCCCTGCTGTCCAAGGGACTCTCAAGAGTCTTCTCCAACACCACAATTCAAAAGCATCACTACTTTGCAACTCAGCCTTCTTAATGGTCAAACTCTCACATCCATACATGACTACTGGAAAAACCATAGCTTTAACTATATACACCTTTGTTAGCAATGTGATGTCTCTGCTTTTTAATATACTGTCTAGGTTTGTTACTTTTCTTCCAAGGAGGAAGTGTCTTAACTTCATGACTATAGTCACTGTCCAACAGTGATTTTGGAGCCAAAGAAAATGAAATCTGTCACTGTTTCTACTTTTTCCCTTTCTATTTGCCATGAAGAGATGGGACCAGATGCCATGATCTTAAGGTTTTGAATATTGAGTTTCAAGCCAGCTTTTTCACTCTCCTCTTTCATTCTCATAAAGAGGCTCTTTAGTTCCTCTTCATTTTCTGCCATTAGAATGGAATAGTCTGCATATCTAAGATTGTTGATATTTCTCCTGGTAATCTTGATTCTAGCTTGTGATTCATCCACCCTGACATTTCACACAATGTACTCTACATATAAGTTAAATAAGCAGGGTGACAATATACAGCCTTGATCTATTCTTTTCCCAAGTGGAATCAGTCCACTGTTCCATGTCCAGGTCTAAATGATGCTTCTTGATTTGCATACAGGTTTCTCAGGAGACCAGTAAGGTGATATGGTACTCCCATCTCTTTACTAATTTTCCACAGTTTGCTGTGATTCACACAAATGGTTTAGAAGAAGTAGATGTTTTTCTGGAATTCCCTTTCTTCCTCCATGATCCAACAAATGTTGACAATTTGACCTCTGGTTCCTCTGCCTCTTCTAAATTCAGCTTGGACATCTGGAGATTCTCAGTTCATGGACTGCTAAAGCCTAGCTTGAAGGATTTTGAGCACGACTTTGCTAGCCCAAATGAGTGCAAATGTTAGTTTGAACATTATTTGACATTGTACTTCTACGCCAATTTTTTAAAAAAGAGAAATTTCTCTAATACCATGTTTTAACCTTTACAAAGTACAGAATTAAAGACTTTATGGAAGTGTAATACAATGGCAGATAAAGATGATAAACACTTTTATATACATTATATATCTTAATTAGCATTCAAGTAAAAATAGCAGCTGGGAAAATTTACTCAGTAGAATAAAAAGGTGCCATCCTAAATTCACAAAATGCAGACTAGACTTAGACAAGTAGGATCTTTTGTCCATATGTTCCCCAAGGACTGATCTTACTACATATAGTTTATTTATTTTTATAACTTTATTTTTTTACAATTTCAGAATAGTTCTTTCAGTCATTGTATTAGTTGAACATGAGAAATGCAATAATTTCTAAACCTATTCCTTATACTTAATTTATTTATAAATCATTCCATTATTAGAAGTTTATTGCAATAGAAACCCTCTGGTAAAGTAGTTGAGTTTCTTAGAAGGCATCTGTTTGGCCCCAGAAGATTAATGAAAAACTCTGTGGGTGTTAATGAAAAATAATTTCTTATATGTATTTTAGGCTATTAGAAACTTGAAAATGTATTTTAAGAGAACAGAAAAATCATAACAGATATTAAACTGTGCCTATTTATTCACACAACCAAAAAAAAAAACCTGCAAGATACCTTTTCTTGGTTTTATATGCAAAAGAACTGTTTTAATGTTATCCCTTCTTGGGAATTTCCTGATGGTCCAGTGGTTAGGCCTTAGCACTACCATGGCCTGTGTTCAATTCTTCACCAGGAAACTAAGATTCTGTAAGCTTTCCAATGGCAATAAATAAATAAATATAAATTTTAAAAAAATTTTATTTTTACTCACTGAATAAACTAGTAGCTTAATTATCAGATTGATAATTCAGACCCCAGGGAAAACTTTAAAAAACAGTTAATAGTTCTATTAAATTAAATCAATGGTCATATTTCTGTGGTATTTTTCCTAATACAGTATTATCACACAGACACTTTAACTTCTATGCCACAGCTAAATAAGAGGAAATATGCATAGAATAATGACTTTCTGTATTTAATAAAAAGTGCAGGTTTCTTTATTTATGAAAATAGAATGTTTTTAAAGTAAATTGAAATTATACTTATCAATGAAAAATTTTAAGTGTTGAGGGGTTTGTTAGGATTTTCTAAGCTATGTAGCTTAAGAAGGTTAAAGAGTCAGGAATGTGGCTGTGTGATGCATTACCACATCATCATTTAAGTACCAGATGGGTCTTGGCAAACGAATGTAGAATACTGCAAACCTCTATGATGGTACCGACTGCAAATAGAACCTAGTGCCTAGAACAGGGCTTAGCAAATTGCAGCCTGTGCACTGTTTTTGTATAGCTCAAGAAGTAACATGTTGTATTGTTCAAGTTCAATTAAAGGCAAATAAGAAGAAAATATGTCAAAGATTGTACATACTTAACTCATAAACCCTAAAATATTTATGTCTAGACCTTTACAGAAAAAGGCTTGCTGACTTCCATTTCCCAAAATTCTTTCATTTCAATTTTTATCTAGTTAAGATGCTCTAAAAGAGTTCTCACATGTGGTAGAAATAGCAATGCACCTTCACTGTGTTACCTCCTGTTCTCTGACATGGTACAACATCTCTCTTTCCACAGGGTATATCCTCAGTGGATACCTGAAACCACTGATAGTACTAAATCATGTACCTGCAGGTGCACACACACAGTGTTTTACTGTATATACATACATATGATAAGGTTTAATTTCTAGATTAAGCACAGTAAGAGATCATCACATATCTAATAATAAAATAATAACAATAAACTATAATAAATATTACATGAATATGGCCTTTTTCTCTCTCTTAAAATATTTTATTGTACAAACATAACGCCTTCTCCTTGATAACTAAGAATTTATCACACAGTGTGGCCATAACTTTCGCAGTCTGAAGTGCAACAGCACCTGTTTACAACATATTGGAAATCTTAGCAACATTAGTGTACAATTTCTTTTTCTTTCCTTATTAAACTGAGAACTTTTACCTTTTTTACTTAGAGGAAGCCCTTTACCAGCTTCTCTTTGGCATATCTAAATTGCCGGCATCACTTCTCTCATGTTTGGGGGCCAATATTAAGTAAGAGAAGGGTTACCTGCACAAAAGCACTGTGATATTAGACAATCAGTCTGACAACTGAGATGTTTCTAAGGGGCTGAATGGGTGTGGTATGTTGGATGAAGGGTTAGAGTCCTGGGCAGGACAGAGCAGGAGGGTGTGAGAAGTCAGCATGCTACTCAGAACAGTGTGCAATTTAAAACTTGAGAGACTTTTACTTCTGGAATTTTTCACTTAACATTTCTGGACTGCAGCTGACCACAGGAAACTGAAACCGTGGAAAGCAAAGCTGCAGATGAGGGGACTATCGAATGTTCTTGGACATAGTATCAGCAAAGGCTCCAGAAGCTTAGTGACCTGGGGGATGTTAGGATGTCCCTCCAAGCAAAGTTGTTCTACTTGCACAATTCACCACTAAGAAGAGACATAAGTACCTGTTGGACCTTTTTGGATTTTGAAGGCAGAATTTGCCAAATCAAGTGTGATGTTCTGGCCAGTTAACAGGTTGCCCACTGTGAATCAAGATAGCGATAGAGCACGTATAAAAAAAAATTCACTTGTTGATCCATAAGTGTGATTATAAAACTGTATCAGCAAAAGAAAAGTCTTGGAGAAAATATATTTTAGAAAACTCTGTCTGTCCTTAGGCATCTGGAAAATGAAAAATATGTCTGAAAAGTATAACCCTTTCTTTGGCAAATTTATAAGTTATTAAAAGTCTTAAGAAAAGGTGAAACAAGAACAAAAGTGCATTTAATTTGTAGACATATGTATTGGTCAGGTTTTGCTATATGATAATACTCTAAAACAAAAGCCCTAATATCACAGTGTCTTATAATACCACGTTTGTTTCACATTTATGTCTTCTTGTTAGATACAAGTCAATGGATTTTGCCTGAATTTGTATAGCCCTGGTGACATTATTAGCTTTGGGTTTGGTTGTTTCACATGCAGTCATTATAAGACAACCTAATGACAATAGGTATGATGGCTGTCTGGGGTGTGCTCTTCTCCCATGCTGTGCCTCCCAAAATCTCAGCTCAGAACTAGCACACTGTCACTGCCATTCACACCCATTGGCCACAGCCAGTCACACGGCCAAATCTGAGTCTATGAGATGATAAATTACACTTCTTCCATGAAGAGAAGTCGGTGACTATTTGATGAACAGTAACCTAAGTTACTGGAGAAGGCAATGGCACCCCACTCCAGTACTCTTGCCTGGAAAATCCCATGGACAGAGGAGCCTGGTTGGCTGCAGTCCATGGGGTTGCTAAGAGTCAGACACAACTGAGCGACTTCACTTTCACTTTTCACTTTCATGCATTGGAGAAGGAAATGGCCACCCACTCCAGTATTCTTGCCTGGAGAATCCCAGGGAGGGGGGAGCCTGGTGGGCTGCCATCTCTGGGGTAGCACAGAGTCAGACACGACTGAAGTGATTTAGCAGCAGTAGCAGCAGCAGCAACCTAAGCTACTATAATGTGGATGAGCTAGTTCAAAGTCTCTATTAGAGGAAGATAAAATGATAGATTCTACTTCAGTGATCAATATTCAACAAGTCTGAGAGGAAATGACACTACTAGATGTTGTTTCTGTCAAAAGACTTAAACTTTGGGTGAAACAACAGAAGTAAACTACAGTCATATCTTCTATTAGCCAAAAGGTGTTGGAAATTTAGAGTTAATGATATTAGTACTAGCAAAGTCAAGGCCAAAGCAATCACAAAATTTTTCTTAGTTAGAACATCATTTGACATAATTTCATTGTCAAAATGCAAAATGAATAAATTTGAAGAGGATAGAATACCTTCTCTGTTCTTCAATCTAAACCTGTTCTATACAACTCATTTGTTTAAAAAATAAGAAAAATGACACCTATATTATAATATTTGTTAATTCCAGTTTAATTATTGGCATAAACTTTATGGTTTATAAATGAAGTAACGTATTTTTTACTTTCCATTAGAGAGATCAATCATCTGGCCCTTTTGCATGGTCCAGGTGTAATTCTCTATCTTTCCTGGCATTAGATCAATGTGATCTACTATGATTCAAGGTAAAATTATAATTTCTAAACAGAGAATGACATAAATTTGCTTACTAATTTCTTTATTCATAATTATTTTAGTTACTTTATCAAAATAAGTAATTAAAATATTGCTTCCTCAGAAACAGACTCACATAGAAAGCAATCTTATGGTTACCAAAAGGGAAAGGGGCTGGGGGTGAGGATAAATTAAGAGTTTGGGATAAATAGAAACACATTGCTACATATGAAACAGATAAACAACAAGAACATACTGTATAGCACACGGAACTATATGCAATATCGTGTAATAACCTATAATGGAAAAGAATCTGAGAAAGAAGATATTTATTTATATATTCAATGTTTTATTTGACATTGTCATATAACCAATTAACAATGTTGTGATAATTTCAGGTGTACAGAAAAGTGACTCAGCCTTACATATACATGCAATATATATATATATATATTTTAATCACTTTGCTGCACACCTGAAACTAAAACAACAGGATAATCAACTAACTTCAAAAACAATTGAAAAAAAAAGTGTTCTATTTAGAATGCTTTACCAACTGAGCTATCAGGAAAGCCTTGAAAGTCGCTAAGTCGTGTCCAACTTTTTGTCCAACTGTATAGTCCATGGAATTCTCCAGGCCAGAAGGAGTGGAAAGCCGTTCCCTTCTCCAGGTGATCTTCCCAACCCAGGGATTGAACCCAGGTCTCCCGCACTGCAGGCAACTTCTTTACCAGCTGAGCCACCAGGGAAGCCCTTAGGATGCTAATCCACCTTATATAGCATGCTACTTGATTTTATTAATTGGTACACATCTTGTTGAATGGATTTTATACTTTATCCTCCTCATATATCTGGCTAATATTCCATTTCCTCCATTCAGCTTTTTCCAAATACAAAGATCTACAGTGATAACATCTGCTTCCAATATCTTTTGTTTTTTGTAAACACTATTATTTTCCTCTGATTCATATGTGTCTGTGTTATTCTTTCATGTAGAAAGGCTTTGGTTATCTAGTGCTACTTAACAAATGACAAACTACTAGCAAAAACAGTAAGAATTATTGTAGTCTTATCTTCTATCTTTCTGGTGTTAATGGCCTCAGCAAGGCAGTTTACTTACGGGGTCTTTCAAGCAGTTGCAATCTGATGGCACCTGGGACTGAAACCATCTCAAAGTCCACCTCAGTTAAATGTCTGGAGGCTGATGCTTTCTACAAGCTAAGATCTCATTGGGAGTTTTCAGTTACAGCACTACATGTTAGAAGTCCCAGACATATGAAAATATCTGGGACTTCTACACACCACAGCAGCTGGATTCCAAAGGTGGGTATTACACTTATCAATTAGTTTGAAAAGTCACACACCTATTTTAAAATCATTCTAACCTCATCTCCTTTCTCTAGACTCCTCACACCTGCTTAATGTCCCACAATCAAAACAGGGCTGGGGAAATAAAATTTTTGATTAATAAATGAAGTCAATGTTTTAAGTTCTATAATTATATTTGCCTAAGGCTTATGTTGCTCTTTCAATGTCTATAATTTGACATTACTGAACTGAACATTTTATTTATGAATATATTTAAATATTAAATTAAATAAAGTTTTATTAAATATAAATTGATATTAAATTAAATACATATTATGAAATGAAAGTTGGATATTTTACTTTACTTAGCTTCACTAATTAAAAATAAAAAGTTTAAAAAAATCAGGGTTAAATCCCATTATGAAGTAGAGTAAGAGACACACATTCAGTCCCAGGGTCAGGAAGATCCCATGGAGGAGGGCATGGTAACCCACTCCAGTATTCTTGCCTGGAAAATCCCATGGACAGAGGAGCCTGGCGGGCTACAGTCCATAGTGTTGCAAAGTCGGACATGACTGAAGTGACTGAGCACACAGCATGCATGAAGCAGACACTAGGCTAAAGATTAACAAAGCCATATAGAATTTGTCAGGATATAACAGGAAGCTGTACTCTGAATTATACCTGGGGATAAAATTTAATATTTGGAATAATCAAGTGCTCTGGAAAAACTAAGGACTTATTTTAGCTTTACTGCAGTTCAACTTAAGATAACTCAACAGGTAAAGAATCCACCTGCAATGCAGGAGACCCTGGTTCAATTCCTGGGTCAGGAAGATCCACTGGAGAAGGGATAGGCTACCCACTCCAGTATTCTTGGGCTTCCCTGGAGGATCAGTTGGTAAAAAATCCACTTGCAATGTGGGAGACCTGGGTTGGAAAGATCCCCTGGAAAAGGGAATGGCTACCCACTTGAGTATTCTGGCCTGGAGAATCCCATGGACTGTATTGCAAAGAGTGGGACACAACTAAGCAACTTTCCTTTATTAGTTGGCTTTCAAATATTAAGTAGACATTTTAATTTAGATGACTTGTTGATATAATGTAAGTTCCATCACATTCAAGGTCCTCAGATACAGTTGTGTCTACTGTTCATAGCTCTGGGGTCCTGGCTGAAAGTGCAAGTGGGCAATGAAGTTCAGCCTGTTCTCTACCAAGTCATATACTTTTATCACCAGGCTGCTTGTTCATGAGCTGCTCTTTTGAATTTGCATTAAAATGATGCCAGATGGGTTAGTAGAGTTCCTTTTATGAGACATGGGGTTAAACAAATTTCCATCAAAGAAAGTGGTGTAATAGAAAGACTACTACAGTCTTGGCATTAAAAACAAAAACAAAAACAAAAAAGCAGATGCAGTTTGAATCTTGACTCTGCCACTTATAGTACTGTGACTTTGAGAAAGTGATGAAACCTCTTTGAGACTCAGGTTCCTCACAAATAAAATAGAAATATCAATTCATACTTTTCATAGCTGATATAAGGAACAGTGCTAATATATGAGAAGCATGAAATACTGTCTCTTATAGAGTAGAATTTATTTAAATAACATCCATTATAAATTCTAAGGGAAGTGTTGTCATAGAGTTATAATCCTTGGTCCTACATTTGTTTTTCAATAGATACAGAACTCTACAGTGATATTTTAGGTATATAATTATATAAATCACTGGTTAAGTAATATGTTATAATTCAGTTCAGGAAAAACACTCCTGAACAAAATATTCCTAAGCATTTATGTAAGAACTGATTGGTTTGAATTGTCAAAAACTTTCTTATTTTTTATATGGTCATCCCTTAGCAGCTGTGAGGGATTTGTTTCAGGGCACTCTCCCAAAATACCCAACTCCTAGGCATTCAGATCCTCTATGTGCAATGGCACAGTACATGCACATAATCTATGAACATCCTCTTGTATATTTTCAATCAACTCTAAATTACACTAATACCTAATATAACATAAATACTATGTAAATAGTTGCCAGAGCATGGAAAATTCAAATTTTGCCTTTTAGAACTTTCTGGAAATCTTTTGAAAATTTTTGATCCAGTTAGTTGAATTTGCTGATGCAAACCTGCGGATAGGGCTTCTCAGGTGGCACAGTGGTAAAGAATCTACTTGCCATTGCAGGAGATAGGGGTTCAATCTCTGAGCCATGAAGATCCTCAGGAATGCTGTGCTTTGCTCAATCGTGATCAACTCTTTGTGACCCAACAGGCAAGAATATTTGAGCGGGTGGCCATTTCCTACTCCAAGCAATCTTTCCGACTAGGGATCGAACCCATGTCTCTTGCATCTCCTGCATTGGCATGCAGATATTTTAGCCCTGCACCCCTTAGGAAATGGCAATCTGCTCTAGTATTCTTACCCAGAAAATTCCATGGACAGAAGAACCTGGTAGCATACAGTCCATGGGGTCGCAAAGAGTTGGACTTGACTGAGTGACTGAGCACATAGCATACCAGCCTGTAGATACTGGAGGCTGGCCATAGTTCTCAAATTTTAGCTTCCTGGCACAAAAAAGAACCATCTTGTAAAATTACATCCTGGTTAACTTTCACTAGACAATAGCCTCTCCCAGTAACAGGATCCAGTTAGATTCTGGTTCAACCCCATTCTTTACTAGCCACACCTTGCTACAAATGCAACAAATTCATTATAACTTTAAGTTCAGTTCAGTTCAGTCACTCAGTCATGTCGGACTATTTGCGATCCCATGGACTGCAGCAAGCCAGGCTTCCCTGTCCATCATCAACTCCCGGATACTACTCAAACTCATGTCCATAGAGTAGGTGATGCCATCCAACCATCCCATTCCCTGTCATCCCCTTCTCCTCCCACCTTCATTCTTTCTTAGCATCAGGGACTTTTCTAATGAGTCAGCTCTTTACATCAGATGAGCAAAGGATTGGAGTTTCAGCTTCAACATCAGTCCTTTCAATGAACACCCAGGACTGATCTCCTTTAGGATGGACTGGTTGGATCTCCTTGCAGTCCAGGGGACTCTCAAGAGTCTTCTCCAACACCACAGTTCAAAAGCATCAACTCTTTGGTGCTTAGTTTTCTTTATAGTCCAACTCTCACATCCATATATGACTACTGGAAAAACTAAAGCTTTGACTATTCGGACCTTTGTTGGCAAAGCAAGGTCTCTGCTTTTTAATATGCTATCTAGGTTGGCAATAACTTTCCTTCCAAGGAGCAAGTGTTTTTTAATTTCATAGCTGTAGTAAACATCTGCAGTGATTTTGGAACCCCCCAAAATAAAGTCTGTCACTATTTCCATTGTTTCCCCATCTATTTGCCATGAAGTGATGGGACCAGATGTCATGATCTTAGTTTTGTGAATGTTGAGTTTTAAGTCAACATTTTCACTTTCCTCTTTCACTTTCATCAAGAAGCTGTTTAGTTCTTCTTTTCTTTCTGTCATAAGTGTGATATCATCTGCATATCTGAGGTTATTGATATTTCTCCCAGCAATCTTGATTTCAGCTTGGGCTTCCCTTGTGGCTCAGCTGGTAAAGAATCTGCCTGCAATGTATTCAATCCCTGGGTTGGGAAGATCCCTAGCAGAGGGAAAGGCTACCCTGTCCACTTTCATGGCCTGGAGAAGTCTATGGATTGCATTGTCCATGGGGTTGTGAAGAGTCAGACACGACTGAGTGACTTCACTTTCACTTCACTTTCATGCATTGGAAAAGGGAATGGCAACCCACTCCAGTGTTCTTGCCTGGAGAATCCCAGGGATGGCGGAGCCTGGAGGGCTGCCATCTATGGGGTCACACAGAGTCAGACATGACTGAAGCGACTTAGTAGCAGCAGCAGCAGCATAGAAACAAATAATAATAATAAAGTCATACATCAATATTAGAAACAATGTTAAGAACTGTGGTTAAAAATAAATATTAAGCTAAAATAACAGCACAGATAAGATATATGCTTGTATTGAATACAGGTTAAAAAAAATACTGACATGTATGTTTAGAATGGTTCAGGGAAACTGTCTATGCACCACAACTACTGAGCCTGCATGCTCTACAGTCCATTCTCCACAATAAGAGGAGCCTCTGTGTGCCTCAAAAAAGAACATAATCTGATTGCCTCATTCAATGACATACATCTAAATATCTAAATATTAAATATTGTGGTTTCAATCTTAAATAATTAGAACTATTTCACAATGGAAAATGACATGGCTGTTTCTTCATAATCAAGAGGTGATTTAAAATGAGCTTCAAACAAATCACAGTATGTTTCATAGGTTTAAATTTAAGTAGCTGCACAATGTAATACCCCAAACAGAAATCCTTAT
Organism: Antilocapra americana; assembly: GCA_007570785.1. Lineage (NCBI taxonomy): Eukaryota > Metazoa > Chordata > Mammalia > Artiodactyla > Antilocapridae > Antilocapra > Antilocapra americana. The sequence goes on from ML664199.1 coordinate 19,905,697, forward strand.
CAAAGCATTTGAAGTGCTAACTTATTTCTCCTAGTGTGTCTTGTGTGCTTGCTTCCCTTGCTTTTATGCTCTGACCATGTCAGTCTTTCATTTCTTCAAAAATAGGTAGCCATAGGACCCTTTTACAGCTGTTCCCCTTTTCACTAATGTGTTTCCTCTTGCACTTTGCATATATCAGGTCTCAGTCTAAAATCTCCATTTATAAAGATGCTGTCTCTGACACAAGATTAACAATTCAATCACCGTGAGCTTTTGTCATTACTCTCATTTCAAATAGAAATCATGTACTTACTCTCCAATTACTTGTGATTTCCCATGCTTCTTCTCACTAAGCCATACTTATTATCTTCATTTGTCTAGTGCCAAGCAAACAGCATGTCCCTCATAAACATTTGTTAAATGAATAAACAATTAAATAAGGAGATACAAAACTGTAAAACTCTGATTATTTCCAAATCAACACAAATGAGGGTCTGGAGAAAATCTTCAAGAATAAACACAGCATTTATGTGGAAGAAAAATATGAAAATAGATGAATTTTTCAAAAATATTGAAACATGATCTCATCAAAGAAAGTAATAGTGTGTAACCAACTATGTAAATGCAAGGCTGCTCATTATATCATTCTTTAAAGCAATCAGTTCAGTTCAGTCACTCAGTCGTGTCCAACTGTTTGCGATCCATGGACCACAGCACGCCAGGCCTCCCTGTCCATCACCAACTCCAAGACTTTACCCAAACTCATGTCCATCGAGTCAGTGATGCCATCCAACCATCTCATCCTCTGTCATCCCCTCTCCCCCTGCCCTCAATCTTTCCCAGCATCAGGGTCTTTTCAAATGAATCAGCTCTTTGCATCAGGTGGCCAGAATATTGGAATTTCAGCTTCACCATCAGTCCTTCCAATGAACACTCAGGACTAATTTCCTTTAGGATGGACTGATTGGATCTCCTTGCAGTCCAAGGGACTCTCAGTAGTCTTCTCCAACACCACAGTTCAAACAAAAGCATCAATTATTTGGTGCTCAGCTTTCTTTAGAGTCCAACTCTCATATCCATACATGATAACAATTTACTTAAAGGGCTAATTTAATCTAAAAAAATTTAATGCAAAGAATCACATTCCAACATTAAGAATGCATGTAGATTTGAGTTTATTATCAAGGGGAATTGTTCAAAATATATGTATAACTGAAAAATCTAGTATAACCATTGTGCCTCATGTAATTCCACTGCAAGGGGTAAAAGACAAAATACAAATGGGAGACATGTTTGAACAATACAGCTACAGGTGATTTTTCACTCTATTGATTTTTTTTTTTGCTTATTGTTTCCAGAATTTTCTAAGAATATTGAATAGAAAAAGAAAGATTTATTTTAGCTAGGTATGCCTTTGGCAGATGTCTAATTTTGCTACATATTTTTCAGTACAATATGATCTCTTTAGAAGTGTGTCTTCTCTCCCGAGGCACTTCACCAAGTATACAAAGGCACAATGTTTACCCTCAAGAATCTCATATTCATATTGATGATAAAGCTATCTGTATGAGGAATTTTTGTTGTGTGCAATGAATCCAAGATATCTGATACAGAGGCACTGAAAAAAGGCATTCTCTGGAGAAGAGTGTTTAGTTTCTCAGGTAACTTCCTCTATCCCCTGCTTCTTACTCTGTATTGATGCCTGCATATAGGGGCAGGGTGTAGCTTATGGGACTTTGGTGGGGACAAATAAAGGTCTCTTGATTACTGGATGATGTATTCTGTACACCTGTGAGGCTTTATATCCCTAGCAGAAGACTGCAGATGGTATAACTCAAAGACTTTTCCTTTGGCTCAGAAATATCTTCAGATTTGTGGCCAAAGGACCCCAACAATATGTCCTTCATTTGCTATCATAGACGTCTATGCTTTCCCATCATCCATCCACTCCCCTTGGCTTTGCTCAGGTAAAGACTTTTTTTTGCCTTCCACCCAGAGTCATTTTACTGTTAATGCATCCCCTTAGAAGGTTCTTCATTAAGACACCAGCTATTTCTGCAAGATTGTCACAGGGAAGCAAAGGATAGCTGAGAAATCTGAACCTCACAGCTCCACTGTAAGAGCATGTAGCACTAATACATATGATTTAAAGAAGCAAAACTCCTGATTGGACAAGGACAGCTTTTCTGGAGGATACATCCCAGACTCAAAAGTGAGAGATAAGAAGACTCTTATTTATCAGATATGTGTCTCCCTCTCTCTAGTCTTTACAATCAATATTGTAAGCATTAAAAACATGAAAATTCTATTTTGAAAAGTAAAACAAACTATAGGTCACAGAGCTATTTATGGAAAAGACATTCAGAGAAAGTAATCTTGTCATACAAACTTCCTTAATTTAAGTACTGAGCAGATTACTGTCCCTTTCCATGAGATAGGGAAGAGAAAGTTACTATAATACAATAAGTAGGGTCCAAAACATGAAGTCAGGAAAGCCTGGAGTGCTGCAGCATGTAAGGTCACAAAGAGTCAGACAGGACACAGTGGCTGAACAACAAAACATGAAGATGCACAAGTGCAGTACTGTGGAATTACTGAGATAACCACAGAAAGTGTGGCCAATCAGTTGACCTTGTATTCTAAAGGTTCTTCACTATGTAAATCCAACTTTTTTGTTCTGGTTGCAGTTCAGAATGATCTGGTGTCATTTTTTCCCCTTTTTTGGAGAAACATTGGCTGCCACTTTTGTTGCTCTGGGGGACAGTGAGAGACAACACTATGTCGCCCCTTCACCATCACAGGCATCTGCTGTGCAGGATGGCACTGACTATGCTCAGATCCCAGAGGTACTTGTTCTTGCAGATGATGTGCTGGATGCTTCTGAGGGTGGCAGGGGAGCTCTTGTTGGCGGCGGTCTGCATGCAGGAGGTGGCAGGCTTTGCAAGGCCAGACCTCCACTTCACCACCTCCAGGCCACTTTTGCCATCTGCTACTGGCTCCATGCCATATCCTTGTGGTCAATCAGCTGGTTACCCTTCAGATTATTGAGGTGGGTGTCCTATACCTGTTTGCCCTTTTTGATCAGGAAATTGGAGCATTTCCACAGGACCATTCATTGCAAATATGTGGTCAAACATTGATGAGGATGTTTATGGATCTTGTGGCTGGCTTGTGTAATTTGAAGGACAGGGACAATAGCCCTAAGGCTCTTTTAGTCGGTTAGTATCTGATTAAGACTCACAGAAAAATATCAGATGCCCAGTTAAGACTGAATTTCAGCTAGTGATGAATAAATCATGTTCCAAATATTGTACAGACATATGTATATTAAGTAATTATTTGTTGTTTTTGTTTAGTCACTCAGTTGTGTCTGACTCTTTCTGACCCCGTGGGCTGTAGCCCACAAGGTTTCTCTATCCATGGGATTCTCCAGACAAGAGTACTGGAATCGGTTGCCATTTCCTTCTCCAGGGGATCTTCCCTACCCAAGGATAGAAACTGCATCTCCTGTGTCTCCTTAAATTCAAATTTAACAAGTTAGCCTATATTTTTAGGTGATAAATCTTCAACCTATATTCAACTCACTAGCCTTGTCAAGGAAATTAAGCTGGGAGAATATTGAAGATTCCTCTTGAAGAAGACAGAGCTCCGTATTTTATTCTCCTCACACCCTACCTGCTCCACAAAATAAGAAGAGCCTGCTTCCAGGCCTCATTCTCAGCAGGTATCAGGAGCCAGTGACAACACATCTTAATCCATGTTACTACTGCTATGAAAGTTATAGCAGAGTTTTATAACATAAAGAGTCTGGTGATCTCAGAAGCACAGGGAACAAAGGGTACCTCTGAAAGAAATATTTCATTTAAAATTAAAGCTAAGCATGTTCCATATCTTTTAAAAAAAACACATAACACTATTATAATACACAAAATACAAGACACTATAGTAAATCGGTGACAATAAAATATTGTATTTCATTTCTTTTTATTGTTGATTATAGTTCCATCTATGTCTTTTCATTTAAAAATAAAATGGCTAAAGTTCCTTCAAGTCACTTAGCAGTTTAATATAAAGATATTATTTCATCTTATAAAAGTAATATTAACTATATAACATGTGATAAACACAAAGCCTGTAAATCATGTCTAGTTTAGAAAACTGAATTTGCTAATGTCAATTTGAAATGAGCTCACTAGCTTTGCAGTAATCAAATGACTACACCATAACTGAACACACCAGCACCCAGCTCCCCACACATGCAGGGTGCTCCTTTTTAGAGCATTTAAAGTTTTTGTCTAACTTGATCCTTGAAGAACTGCTTATAATAAATATCCAAGTCTAATCCACAGTACACAAAGCTCCACTCTTCTCATAGGACTTAATTCTAAACTTTTTTTTTCAAATTAGGATATTTTCTAAGGATAAGCAAAGGATACCTATGTTATCTCCTGCTTCTCTCTTCTTTCACATTCCCATAATCCTCAGAAATGGAAACTGACTTCCATTTTGATTCTCCTAAGTTATGATTTCCTTCTATGAAAGAGGTCATCTTGATGTGCTAGGCAAATGGGTATCTCGTCTACACTGTGGCTCAAACTATGAGATGAGTTTTCATTGTTTGATCTGAGATACTCTTCAAAAGAAAGAGGAAAAGGAAAAGAATTTGGAAAATCTACCCAAAGAGAGTAATGCCACTATTTATACTTTTAAATACGACTATATTTTTCTATACAATCTTTCCTTAAAAGGTCTATTGCTTTCTTTTATAAATCTTCATTTTCTCCAAAGTAAGAGATGTCTCAGGCAGTAAAGAGTCAAGGTTAAAAGCTCAAGCATATATATGGAATCTCTTAAGATAGTACTGATGAACCCCACATGGAGGGCAGTAAAGGAGACACAGACATAAAGAACAAACTTTTGGATACAGTGGGCAAAGGAGAAGGTGGGATGATTAGAGAGAATAGCATTGAAACATACACATTAGCATATGCAAAATAGTCAGTGGGAGTCTGATGTATGATGCAGAAAACCCAAAGCCAATGCTCTGTGACAACCTAAAGGGGTGAGAGGGGGAGGGAGCTGGGTATAAGAGGGAGGGGACATGTGTATATCCATGGCTGTTTCATGTTGATATATGACAGAAACCATCACAAAGCAATTATCCTACAATTAAAAATATAAATAAAGTTCACAAAGGCAAATAAAAAATCACATTGAAGATTTTAAAGCATCACTGCTGTTACAATATCAGGAAAGAAAAGAAAAATTGTAAATATTTTAAAAAAGCTATTAAAGCTTTAAAGAGACAGCAGACTTCCTAATTGGTGGCAATATATCCATGAACTGCAAGCTTAACCCCTTGCCTCCCCTGCCTTGGACACTCTGTAGACTTAGAAATAAATACTTTTTGCAAACTGACTTTTAGAACTTAACCACTTTGTAAGTAGATGAACTTCTGTATTTAATAATGTAAACAATATTTAAAGCAAAGTCAACATATATATTCCTTCTCAAAGGCTACTTTGAGAATCTGTGACCTTACTTTGATGAAAAAGAATCAAAGTTATAATCAACTCAAAAGGAAATAAAACAGAGAGGGAAAAAATGTAATAGTTCAATAGTGTTTCATGGAACAGCTGTACCAATTCTGAAACTTTTCTTAGCATATTCAAATCTCATTAACAAGGCAAAAAATTCTAGGAAGATAAGTGGATCTCAGAACAATTTCAAGAAACAATACTCAATTAAGCTGCCATATGTGTTTCCTCTGTGTGAATGATACACAATATAATGAGGTGTGGGCTACAAACATTTTATAGACTTTTTATTTTTACCATGAAAGTCTTCCAGACAGTCTAAGGGATGTTAAAATGAGTTTGGAAAAATATCTGCTTCTCTTGAAAGTTTTCATTGTCAGCTTTGAAAAAGATATTCCTTCACTGCTAGGCACTGAAACATATACCATCACTCATGATGAGGTACTATCACATCTGTTGTACCTTTTTAGGTTCAAGCAAAGGAAAAAGGGACACATTCAAACTGGTGAAACAAGTGATCAGATTTAAGCAATTATTTAAAATTTGCGCCTTGATGATTTTGACTAAAAATGAAAGTAAACTTTTGAAAATACAGAATCTTGCTGTACTTCTCTTCACTCCACAAGTGTTTCCAGCCATTTGCTGACTCAAAAGATATATATTGACTGCTTACTGTGAGCCAGGAACGTTTACACAGACAAGGAATGCAAGAATAACATTTTACTTTATGGAACAACCCACCCACCCAACAATATCAGAATACATTCTCTTTTAAACACATATGGAAGAAACAGCAAAAGTTCCTGTTATCATGGAGATCACAAATCACCAGAGGAGAGGGCGGCTAGACAGACTGACAAGTACACACATTCTCTGGGAAAATTAAAGACGTAAAGGACATAGTGTAGTTGGCAGGTGGTAGGGTGGGTGCTCTGAGTGCAACTGTAAGTATGACAACAAAGGAAAGCGGCTCTGAGAAAAAGACTTTAGGAAGTCTAAAGTCTGTGAGTGAACAATCCACAGGGAAGAATGTAGTTGACAGAGGGTGCAGGAAGTCCAAAACCCTTGAGAGGGTATGCATCAAACGTTGAAGAGGAAGTGAAAACCAGGAATTCTGGTACATTGTTGAGGGAATGTCATAATCACTTTGACAAAAGTCTTTCATTTCCTGATAAAAGTAGGTTTATATCTACTCTGTAACCCAACAATTCTCATCCTAAATGTGGACCAGGAGAAACAAAGACATACATCTACAAAAATATATGTACAAGAATGTTCAAAGCAGCTTTATTCATAATAAAGCAAAACTGGAGAAAACACATATATCCATCAACTGGTAAATACATAAAAATAAACTGGTATATTTATATGATGAAATATCATACATTTCATCATCATAAAAATGAACAAGAAACATGGAGAAACATGAATGTAACGCAAAATGATACTGAGTAAAAGAAGCCTAATCCAAATTATTTCATTTAAGTTCTAAAACAAAAGAAAACTATCTATGAGGAGGCTAGTGGGAATTATTATTGGGGAACAGGGTTAAAGATTGACTGGGAACTTTTCTGTGGTAATGATAAGATTTAATGTCTTGATAGGGATTTAGTTACATCGTTGTACATAATTTCAAAGCTCAAAGCTCACAGAAAGGTATATTTATAAATTTATATTTCCTTGTAGGTTAAATTTTTACTTTAAAAGAAAAGATTTTAAAATACTAATTAAATACTGACATCAAGCTAATGATATTCATGCTGAAGTGTTTAGGAGTGAAGGGTACTGGTATCTGCAACTTGCTTTGAAATATATGTAAAACAAGATGAATGATGCATCAATAACCAGATGAACTGACTATATGATGTATATAAATGTTAATGGAATCTATCTAGTAAATGCACGGGTTTTCAAGGTAAAAATTCTTTCAGCTTTCATATCAATCTGATATTTTCATAATTAAATACTGAGGACCTGTGCAGTGCCTGCTGAATGTCCTTGGTCCACATGGGCTAGACGCTAGTTCTGCTGGGTCTTCCAACTGCTCCATCATCAATGTACATACAGACAGGGACTAGAAACCTGGGAGTTTCTGGCTCAGAAGGAGATGAGGCACAAACTCAGAAGTCTGGGCTTAAAATAACCCTACCAAAGCTGCATTTACTCTGTTCATATACTCCATTAAGCAACATGGGGCATGGGACAAGTGGGCTGACACCAGAACCAGACTCTGGAGTTGTTAATAAGTAGTGTCTGTCATTCTTCCTTGATGCTTCAAGGAAAACCAAACAGGTTTAACAAATAGTTTTAGATCCTTTGCAGCCACCAGTCACTTTTCTAAGTCATCTACATGTACTAAGGCATCTTATCTCCACAGTGAGCCTAGATAGTAGGTACAGATATTTACAGACAGGCAAACAGGCACAGAGAGGTAAAGGAACTAGCCCAAACCTGTAAAGCGAGGAAGTACTAGAATTAAATTCAAACTCAAGTGGTCTGGCCCCAGACTCTCAGCCCTTCAGTGCAACTTAAGCGTCTTTGTAGTTGAGACTGTACTCTTAAGAACAATTGCTCTTCCAGGCCCATTTCACAAAGCTTTTCCGCTTGTCTTCACTACATGCCTGCTGGACCGATCTGGTACCTTCACTCATCTTTTTCGGTGAGAGAAAAAGTATCTGCTCTAAGCTGTTCAAGTGAAGGAACTGAGAATCCAATGCACACCATTTTATTTATTTATGATGTTTTATTTTATTTACATCATTCATTTATTCAGCAATTTTTTTGTATACATATTCTGAGCTGAGAATATCATGATGAACAACCAGATATGGTCTTTGCTCTTGGAGCTCAGAGTCCAACAGGGGAAAATGATAATATAGAAGTAATGGGATAAGAGAATTTAAGTACATATGTGCTATAAGCAAATCAGATGGGATTAGTTACCAGATGGTATCTGCAGTGTGAGCAGCCTTAGCTGGTCTGGACACGCAAATACTCTCAGAAGCAATTACTTTAAAGCTGATGCTTGAAAGATGAAAAAGAAAGCCTATGTGAATAAATGAAAGTAAAATATTCCAGGAAGAGGGACCAGCAAGGATAAGGTGCTGGGGGCAGGAAAGTACTTAGTGTGTTCAAATAATGACAAGAGGTCCAGGGTGGTTGGGACATGTCTGTGTGTCTATGTGTGTCTGTGTGTCTGTGTGTGTATGTGTCTGTGTGTGTGAAAGAGAGACAGGTAGCAGGGGAATGGGGAATGAGGTCACAGAGGTAGATAAAAGTCAGATCAGGTAGAACCTTTACAGTTAAGCTTTTTAAAAATATCATATGATATCAGTTATATGTGGAATCTCAAATATGACACAAATGGACTTATTCACAAAACAGAAATATATCTACAGACATAGAACACAAAGTATGGTTACCAAAGGAGAAAGGGGGAAGGGATAAATCAGGAGTTTGGGATTAGCATATACACACTATTATGTATTAGATAAACAAGGGCCTAATGTATAGCATAGAGAACTAAATTTAATATTAACATTTTATAATAACCTACAAGGGAAAAGAATGAAAAAATAGATATATATGTATATATAACTGAGTTGCTTTGTTGAAACTAATACAAGATTCTAAACCAACTATATTTCAATAAATAAATATAACCTAAAAAATAAAAATAATAATGAAACACAAAAATGACAACAAAAATAACTACTGCTTAAGTTTTCCCTAATGATTAGCTTAAGGGAAGCCAGGTACAAAACCAGTTAGAGGTTATAGAGATGCATTTGTTTACTGATTCACTTATTCATTCAAATATACACATGTAGTGAATCCCTTTATGTGCCAGGTATTGGAGGCAAAAGACAAGGCAACAGATTTCATGGAGGGGCCTTCTGCTGGTTGTACCATCCACCGATGAGACAGCTAACTTTGAACCTAAAAAAATTATTAATCTGTGAACATGTAAATTTGTATAGAAAAGGCACACAATTACAAATGTTCAGTTTGATGAATTTTGAGAGACTGAACACACGAGTGTTATGAGCACCTGGATTAAGAAACAGACCATTAACAGAATTCCCACTGTGTCTCTTTCTAGAGACTCCTTCATCTCTGCAATAACTGCTAAACTGACTTTGATGTCACAGGTCACTCTTCCTGTTTATGTGCTGAATCCTACAGAATACACCTTTCATTGCCTTTCTTCTCTTGCTCAACATGGTATTATGGGGGTTCTGGAAAATTGGATGAGAACTTTGTGACTTTGTATTATTTTGCATCCTTTGAATTATTAATAATAAGGTCTTTGACTTAGTAATTAAAATGTAAAGAATAACACACCACAGTTAAGTAGAAATTATCCTAGTATTGTAAAAACCACTGAATATTTACAAACGTATAGCAAAGAAATCACAACAGCTTACATTTTGCAAAAATTACAACTTATCACAATAATAGAAGAGTGCTTTGCTTATAGTAAGCACTCAAATACTTCTTAACTAAATGAATGAAAACATATTAATATGTTCAGTCATCACTATAGGTCAAAGGATAAAAAAATCATTTAATAAATGTTGAAAGAGCATTTAAAAAATTCATATTAAAAAAGTATATATGTATAACTAAATCACTTTGTTGTACAGCAGAAATTAACACAACATTGTAAACAACTGTACTTCAATAAAAATATAAAAATAAAAAATAAAAAGAATTATTCTAAGCTGGTGGAAAGTCATTGAAGTACACCTTGAGCACAAGAAAAAAATTTCTTCAATACAAGAAAAAAATCAGGAGAAAGAAAATAAAGATCAAGGAGACACAAGTAGTAAAAATCAAGAAAGGAGACAAAAGTAGTAAGAGTCAAGAAAGGAAGGAGTAGTAAAAATAGGCTGGAGAAACAATGAGCCAAGTTCTACTGGTCTCATTGGACCTTCATTATTTTAACAATGAGAGTAATGCGAAATCACTGAATATTTCTGAAAGTAGCTGTAATATGATGTGACTTACATGTTATAAGGTCCGTTCAAAATATTTGACTAAATTGTGGAGTGAGATAGGGTGTATAAGGGGAATTAAAAAAAATAAAACAGGAGCAGAGAAAAGGTTATTATAACAATGTAAGCAAAAATGATGATAACTTGGACTATCACCACAGTAGTGGGGTGGTGAGAAGTAGTAGAATTTTGCATTAATCGAAAAATTGAACCAACAGAGTTATAGATACATTTTTCTAAAGTTTTTAGTTATCCCAGCTTGGCCAGAATAAGAATCTCATGTTTCTATTTTTGTTCACTTCAAAATGTTTTTTAATTTCCATTTTGATTTCTTCTTTAGCTCATGAATTATTTATAAGTGTGTTGTTTAATATCCAAATATGTAGATATTTTCCTGATAGCTGTCTACTAATTTTAATTCCATGTTATTGTTGTCTATGAACATATTGTTTATGATTTTAATCTCCTGGCATTTATTCAGATTTGCCTTATATCCCACTACATGCTTTATCATTATATGAGCCATGCATGTTTAAAAAGAAGCTGTAAAAACAAATAGAGAAATAAATAAATGGGTTTCTATGTAACATTCAAGATAATAATAATAAATAAAAAGAAAGTACATTCCGATATTGCAAGGGGATTGTTCTATAATGTAAATTAGGCAAATTTCCTTGAAATGCTTCCTATGTCTTCTATATCCTTACTAACAATCTGTCTACTTATTTTATCAATTATTAAAAGATAATTATTGAAATATTCAACACAATTTTAATTTATACATTTACCTGTTTCACTCCTGTCAGGTTTTGCCTTCACCTATAGTCTGAAGATCATCTAACTTGGCCTTCTCAAGGAATCTATCCATTTACATATTTATTCTATGGAATTCCCTGGAAATCCAGTGGTTAGGCCTCAGTGCCTTTATAGCTGTGGGCCTGGGTTCGATCCTTGGTTGGGGAACTAAGATTATGCAAGTCACATGGCATAGCCAAAAAGTTTCTTTATTTTTTAATATATTCCTTCTAAACCTTGCATGATGAATTTTTCTTCTATACTTAATCAGTTCCAACATGCTCTGGGATCTACCATCTTGAAATGCATACACTCCTTCATTTCACATTTATCCTCAAAAGACTGCCTCATCTTCTACTGCCCTCTGATAACTAAACATCTCAAACGAAAGAGTTGTCTCTACACAATGACTCAAGTTTTTCTGCTTCTAGTCCCTCTACAACATATTCTAATCTAATTTTGTCAGCACCTTGTCCTTTTATCAGGTTTACCAAGTATCTGAGAATTGCCAAATCCAATGAACACTTCTCTGTGTCCTAGCCTCTTACCTACATTTGACACTATCAGGCACTCTTTCTTTTTTGTTAAATTGAGGTATAATTTACAGAGTCAGATGCACATGTCATAAGTATACAGTTCAATGAGTTTTGACAAATATAAACATAGACACAGAACTATTTCTATACACTCCACAAAGTTATCTTGTATTCCTTTCTAGTCAATCTTTCCATTCTCAGAAACAATCACTGTACTCATTTCTATCATTAGAAATATGCTTTTCCCATTCTTGCAATTTACATAAATGAAATAACCTAATAGGTAATCTATTATGCCTGATTTCATTTAGCAATGGTTTTGAGATTAATCTGTTCTGTGTGTAGGTCAAATCTTTTTATTGCTAAATAATCTATTTTCTATCACTGCATGACAAATTATCCTAAACTTAATAGCACAACACTGCATTCATTTATCATTTCACAGTGTCCATGACTCATGAGTTAGGTCACAATTTAGCTGAATGATCTGCTATTTCACAAGGCTGAAATCTAGATGTGGCAGAGGGGCTACATTTCTTTCTGAAGCAAGAGTCCTATTCTGAGCTCACCGATTGTTGGCTGAACTCAGTTCTCTGTGGTTGTAGGAAGCAGCTTCCCATTTTCCCACCTATTGTAAGCCAGCATCTACTATCAACTCCTAGAGAACCTTGAAATTGTTTGCCAAATGGCTCTCTCACAAATCTCACAATATGGAGATTTACTTCTTAAAAGCCAGCAGGAAAACATCTCTTTACCTTCAGAAAGAACACAGTCCTACTTTTAAGTGTTTTCATCTAATTAAAGCAGGTATCAAAGGCAACCCACTCCAGTACCCTTGCTTGGAAAATCCCATGGATGGAGGAGCCTGGTAGGCTGCAGTCCACGGGGTCTTGAAGAGTAGGACGCGACTGAGCAACTTCACTTTCACTTTTCACATTCATGCATTGGAGAAGGAAATGGCAACCCACTCCAGTGTTCTTGCCTGGAGAATCCCAGGGGAGCCTGGTCGGCTGCCATCTATGGGGTCGCACAGAGTCGGACATGACTGAAGTGACTTAGTAGCAGCAGCAGCATACTTGGAAAGTCTCTTTTTAAACTCGAAATCAACTGATCTGAAATATTAATTACATCTACAAAAACCCCTTTACCATTCCACCTATTTATTTTGTATTAGGGTACAATCTAATCACAGGCATGATATCCCAACATATTCACCAGAGCTGCCCACACTCAAGGAGAGGAGACAATTCAGGAAATATGTAGCAGTGGGTGGGAATCCTGGAGTTCATCTTAGAATTCTGCCTACCACATTAAATATTTATTTGTATACCACAATTTATGTAACCTTTTCCTATTAATGAGCATCTCAACTTCAATTTTTTGGCTACTATGAATAAACTTGCTCAGTTCATTTCAGTTCACTCAGTTGTGTCTGACTCTTTCTGACCCCATGAACCGCAGCACACCAGGCTTCCCTGTCCATCACCAACTCTCAGCATGGGAATCCAAACTCATGTCCATTGAGTCGGTGATGTCATCTAACCATCTCATCCTCTGTCATCTCCTTCTCCTCCTGCCTTTAATCTTTCCCAAATCAGGGTCATTTCAAATGAGTCGGGTCATTTCAAATGAGTCAGCTCTTCGCATCAGGTGGCCAAAGTATTGGACTTTCAGCTTCAGCATCAGTCCTTTCAATGAACACCCAGGATTGATCTCCTTTAGGATGGACTGGTTGGATCTCCTTGCAGTCCAAGTGACTCTCAAGAGTCTTATCCAACACCACAGTTCAAAAGCATCAATTTTTCAGCACTTAGCTTTCTTTATAGTCTAACTCTCACATCCATACATGACTACTGGAAAAACTGTACCTTTGACGGGACAGACATTTGTTGGCAAAGTAACGTTTCTACTTTTTAATATGCTGTCTAGATTGGTTATAACTTTCCTTCCAAGGTGTAAGAGTCTTAATTTCATGCCTGAAATTGCCATCTGCAGTGATTTAGGAGCCCAAAAAAATAAAGTCAGCCACTGTTTCCCCATCTATTTCCCATGAAGTGATGGGACTGAATGCCATGATCTTAGTTTTCTGAATGTTGAGCTTTAAGCCAACTTTTTCACTCTCCTCTTTCACTTTCATCAAGAGGCTCTTTAGTTCTTCTTTGCTTTCTGCCATAAGGGTGGTGTTATCTGCATATCTGAGGTTATTGATATTTCTCCCAGAAATCTTGATTCCAGCTTGTGCTTCCTCCAGCCCAGCATTTCTCATGATGCATTCTGCATAAAAGTTAAATAAGCAGGGAGACAATATACAGCCTTGACATATTCCTTTTCTTATTTGGAACCAGACTGTTGTTCCATGTCCAGTTCTAACTATTGCTTCCTGACCTGCATATAGGCTTCTCAAGAGGCAGGTCAGATGGTCTGGTATTCCATCTCTTTCAGAATTTTCCACAGTTTATTGTGATGCACACAGTTAAAGGCTTTAGCATAGTCAATAAAGCAGAAATAGATGTTTTTCTGGAACACTCTTGCTTTTTTCGATGATCCAGTGAATGTTGGCAATTTGATCTATGGTTCCTCTTCTTTTTCTAAAACCAGCTTGAACATCTGGAAGTTCATAGTTCATGTATTGCTGAAGCCTGGCTTGGAGAATTTTAAGCATTACTTTACTAGTGCAATTGTGCAGTAGTTCAAGCGTTCCCTGGCATTGCCTATCTTTGGGATTGGAATGAAAACTGACCTTTTCCAGTCCTCTGGCAACTGCTGAGTTTTCCAAATTTGCTGACATATTGAGTGCAGCACTTTTCCAGCATCATCTTTTAGGATGTGAAATAGCTCAACTGGAAGTCCATCACCTCCACTGGTTTGTTCATAGTGATACTTCCTAAGGCCCACTTGACTTCACATTCCAGGATGTCTGGCTCTAGGTGAGTGATCACACCATTGTGATTATCTGGGTCATGAAGATCTTTTTTGTATAGTTCTTCTGTGTATTCTTGCTTCCTCTTCTTAATATCTTCTGCTCCTTTAGGTCCCTATCATTTCTGTCCTTTATTGAGCCCATCTTTGCATGAAATGTTCCCTTGGTGTCTTTAATTTTCTTGAAGAGATCTCTAGTCTTTCCTATTCTGTTGTTTTCCTCTATTTCTTTGCATTGATCACTGAGGAAGGCTTTCTTAGCTCTCCTTGCTGTTCTTTGGAACTCTGCATTCAAATGGGTATATATTTCTTTTTTCTCCTTTGCTTTTTGCTTCTCTTCTTTTCACAGCTCTTTGTAAGGCCACCTCAGACAGCCATTTTGCTTTTTTGCATTCCTTTTTCTTGGGGATGGTCTTGATCACTGCCTCCTGTACAATGTCATGAACCTCTGTGCATAGTTCATCAGGCACTCTGTCTATCAGATCTAGTCCCTTAAATCTATTTCTCACTTCCACTGTATAGTCATAAGGGGTTTGATTTAGATCCTACCAGATGGGTCTAGTGGTTTACCCCACTTTCTTCAATTTAAGTCTGAATTTGGCAATAAGGAGTTCACTATCTGAGCCACAGTCAGCTCCCGGTCTTGTTTTTGCTGACTGTATGGAGGTTCTCTGTCTGTGGCCACAAAGAATACAATCAATCTGATTTCAGTGTTGACCATCTGGTGATGTCCATGTGTAGAGTCTTCTCTTGTATTGTTGGAAGGAGGTATTTGATATGACCAGTGGGTTCTCTTGGCAAAACTCTATTAGCCCTTTCCCTGCTTCATTCTGTATTCTAAGGCCAAATTTGCCTGTTACTCCAGGTATTTCTTGGTATCCTACTTTTGCATTCCAGTCCCCTATAATGAAAAGGACATCTCTTTTTGGTGTTAGTTCTAAAAAGTCTTGTAGGTCTTCATAGAACCATTCAACTTCAGCTTCTTCTGCTTTACTGTTTGGGGCCTCGACTTGAATTACCATGATACTGAATGGTTTACCTTGGAAAGGAACAGAGATAATTCTGTCACTTTTGACAGTGCATCCAAGTACCGCATTTTGGACTCTTTTGTTGACTATGATGGCTACTCCATTTCTTCTAAGGGATTCCTGCTCACAGTAGTAGATATAATAGTCATCTGAGTTAAACTCACCCATTATAGTCCATCTGAGTTCACTGATTCCTTGAATATAGACGTTTACTCTTGCCATCTCCTGTTTGACCACTTCCAATTTGCTTTGATTCATGGACCTAACATTCCAGGTCCCTATGAAATATTGCTCTTTACAGCATCAGACCTTACTTCTATCACCAGTCCCATCCACAACTGGGTGTTGTTTTGGTTTTGGCTCCATCCCTTCATTCTTTCTGGAGTTATTTCTCCACTGATCTCCAGTAACATATTGGGCATCTACTGACCTGGGGAGTCTTCTTTCAGTATCCTATCTTTTTGCCTTTTCATACTGTTCATGGGTTTCTTAAGGCAAGAATACTGAAGTGGTTTTCCATTCCCTTCTCCAGTAGACCACATTCTGTCAGACCTCTCCACCATGCCCCCTCTATCTTGGTTGGCTCCACACGGCATGGCTTAGTTTCATTGAGTTAGACAAGCTGGGTCCGTGTGATCAGATTGGCTAGTTGTCCGTGACTGTGGCTTCAGTCTGTCTGTTCTGTGATGCCCTCTCTCGGCACCTATGATCTTACTTGGGTTTTTCTTAACTTAGATGTGGTGCATCTCTTCACAGCTGCTCCAAAAAACTTGCTATGAACATCTAAATATGTTTTATGTGGATATATTTTAATTGGGTTTCCCTGGTGGTGCAGTGGTAAAGAATGACAAAAAAGACATGAGTTTGATCCCTGGGTCCAGAAGATCCCCTAGAGAATGAAATGGCAACCCACTTCAGTATTCTTTTTGGGAAAATTCTATGGACAAAGAACGCTGGAAGGTTATGGTCCATGGGGATGCAAAGAGTTGGACACATCTGAGCAACCCAGATTCATTATTATTTCATTATTCATTTCTCTTGGATAAATATCTAGGAATAGAATCACTTGGTCATAAAAAAAAACATATGTTTAAATTTACAAGAAACTTCCTAACAGTTCTAGAAAGTAACTGAATCTCTTTATACTCTGCCCAGGAACGTATGGAAGTTCTGGTTGCTTTTCACCAGGATTTAGTATTGTAAATCAAAAAATTTTGCCACTCATATGTCACATTTGGTCATATTCATTTGCCAGAATGAAGTGGTGGTGGTTTCAATCTGTTTTTCCCTAATGATTAATGATCATGAGTATCTTATTATATCCTCCTTGGTTATTAGAATATTGCTTGTGAAGTATCATGTGCCAGTGTTTTGAACTTTTTCCAATATTTTGAATTGGATTGTCTGCATTTTTATTACTGAGTTTCAGAGATTCTTTTTATATTCTGCAAGTTTTTGCCAACTATATAAATTGTTAAAGTTTTATCCTAGTCTGTGGTTTGCTTATTCAGTCCTTAATGGTGTCTTTTGAAGAACAAACGCTTTAATTTTAATTAAGTCCAATTTACCAGCTTCTTTTCCTTTGTGTAGGCTAAAAAATATTTTCTTAACCCAAAGTTGTAAAGATATACTCTAAAGTTTTCTTCTATATGTTTACATATTTACCTTTTTCTTTTGGTCTGTTATCCAGTTTGAATTTTTTTTTTAAATAACAAGAGGTAGAAATCATGGCTCCTTTTATTTATATTTTGCAATATGTCTATTATATTCACCATCCTTCGTTGGAAATATTTCCTACTCTGTCTTTCTTAAAACCCTTTAATTTCTAAATATAGATATTATTCAGGAATTAGCCATAACCTCTCTTTTACCTCACTTTCTTCTTGTATAATTTTGCCTTTTCCCATGCCTTTCAATGAGATTTAAACACTGATGATATCTAAATATATATTTGCATTGCAGTACTTTCTCCTGGGTCTTCAGGTAAATCAGTTCAGCTATCTATTTGACATTGTCCATCGAATGCTTCAAAGACATCTTAAATTTAACATAGCCAAAACCAGTCTCATTTCCCCAGTAATAGGACTGTTCCATTCTTGTGAGTTTTCCTCGTTTCCATATTATTACTACACTCTCAGAAATCTAGGAATTATCTTAAGCCATTTTTCACTTATCTTCCTCAGCCAATAGCAGTGAATTTTCATTTATTTTTCTAGATCATCTAAAATCCAGCTACCTGAATTTAAGATATGCTCTGTTATTACTTTAATACCCACCCACAACTGTCTCTTACCTGGACTGCAACTGCAACCTGTTTACCAGATCTCTTCTTCACATATACCCATCTATAATCCATTCCTCTCAATGCAGCAAAAGTGATCATTTAAAAATATACACCGTATTATATAATCTGCTGCCTAAAATTGTTCAATAACTTACACTCAATGAGCTAAATAAATATGTATTAATCATTTATTGTGTGTCAAACACTATTCAAAGCACTGAGGATATAATTGTAATTACAAAAAGACGTGGTTCCTAACTTCATTAAATTTACATTCATCCAATATCCACACACACACAGCTATAACATGTTAACTCTGTCAAATATACAGAAGAACAATGAAGAGTGTCATCAATATCTTCAAACAGGAATTTACATGGTTAGAAGATAAAGCAAGCCTACTTGGGATACTGATTCTTTAACACAAATTATCTAAATAATAGGTCCCCAGGTAGAAAACTATGCATATAAATGTGCAGATTTAAGCTATGATATAAGGCATGACAAGGACATGAAGATAGGACAGATAATTAGAGCAGCAAGCAAAAGAGAACAAGATGAGTCTGGCGATAAAGGAAGGAGCCTAATTTTCAGGCCTTGTTAAGTAGTTTTCTCATCCTTAAAATAACAAAGAACAATCTGAAACAGATTACTGTGGCTATTGTGTAAAGAGTATATTGAGCAGCAGACAGAGCTTTGCAAGGTTTTGGAAATGATCTAGACCAAGTGGGATGGTAGCACTTTCCTGCTTCAGGATCCATACCCATTCTGCCTGGAACGCTCTCCTCCACTTGTCAGGTCTCAAACTAAATATTTCCAGTTCAGTGGAGAAGGCAATGGCACCCCACTCCAGTGTTCTTGCCTGGAGAATCCCATGGATGGAGGAGCCTGGTGGGCTGCCGTCTATGGGGTCGCGCAGAGTCAGACACGACTGAAGCGACTTAGCAGCAGCAGCAACAGCAGCAGCAGTTCAGTGGAGGACACCCAGACTACCAAGAAAATAAAATGCTTCTAGTTCAGATCTATTGTTTTCTATCATTTTGTTTGCTTCCTTCTTAGCACTTTCATAGTTTGTAATTAGCACTTCTTGTTTATTTGTTTATTGCTGTTTCCAGCACTAGAATGTTTGCACCAGGAGAGCAGGGACCATGTCTGTCTGTTTCTTTGTCTGTTTTCCCTAGCTTGTAAATTGTTAGCACGTGCACCATCGACTGCTTCATGGTTGTACTCAAAACATGTTAATCAAATGAAGTAATGACACAGTCTTCAAAAGTTTAGCTCTCCACTCTTCCTAGTACATGCCATTTTAGTTCAAGAAAACTCAGTTAAACCTCTCAGCAACTGCTCAATTTCTACATGTCACATGCTGGGCAAAGTATTAGGGACAGATTGGCTTGTAAGACCATATGATATGTATCAATAGTTAGAGCAAGGGTTCTGGAACCAGTTCACTTGGACATGAACCGAAGTGTTTCTGCTCCCCAGCTATGTGACATTAGGAAATGTACTTAGCATCTCTGGATCTCAGTTTCTCTATCTGTCAAATGGTGATACTGGGTTCCTTATAACACTGTATATTAAAGGACATCTATGGTTTTCAACTATTATTCATCCTAATGGGCAGTAGAAACTGAAATCAAATTAATAGTTTACTACAAATATGCTATGTGTCAGGAAGGAGAATTACAGGATATTTGAGGGTATATAACAAGTTGACGTATTTATTATTATATAACAAGCAGTCTTAATATTTAGAGAAAAGAGAAAACTTTGGGCTCTCCTCGTGGCTCAGACAGTGAAGCATCTGCCCACAATGCAGGAGATTTGGGTTTGATCCCTGGGTTGGGAAGATCCCCTGGAGAAGGGAATGGCTACTCACTCCAGTATTCTTGACTGGAAAATTCCATGGGCAGAGAAGCCTACAGGGCTATAGCCCATGGAGTCGCAGAAAGTCAGACCCGACTGAGCAACTAACATACACACTCACACGAGAAAATGTGACTTCATTTCAAGTCCAGGTTCATTCTGTCAATGCATGTTAAGGAGATGAGTTGAAGAAAGCTCTGAGATCTCAAGCAAAACCCTAGTGTCATGAAAACAGCAGTTGCCAAGTGTATG
Source organism: Antilocapra americana (assembly GCA_007570785.1). Taxonomy (NCBI): domain Eukaryota; kingdom Metazoa; phylum Chordata; class Mammalia; order Artiodactyla; family Antilocapridae; genus Antilocapra; species Antilocapra americana. The sequence goes on from ML664199.1 coordinate 19,925,890, forward strand.
TTTATGTGTATGCAGTCATCTCATAGATCAGATGTCACATACATTTGCTAGCAACTACTGCTTATAACTATTCAAATACTATGTGGCTTAAAATAGCAGTCATTAACTCTCACTAATCTTAGTTCTCACTAATCTTGGTTCCACTGGGGATTGGCGGAAGTAGGTTGGATTTAGGGGGTGGGTAGCTCTTTATCTCATGCTTTTCTTTCTCCCCCTGAAATCAACAGTCTAGAGCAAGAGTTTTTCTCATGGCCAGGGCAAAAGTTATTCACACAAAGAGAAGTCCTACATAAACTCTGAAGTGGCATGCTGCTATTAATGCAACATGGAATTGAAAAGAGAATCTCCAGGCTGAACTCAAATTTGAAAGAAATAAACAGCACTTTGTATATGGAAAGCACATGGCAAATGAATTGGGTAGAGGAGGAATGAGGAATTGGGACCTGGATGCAGGAAAACATGAAGGATAACTCAATTCACCAAATCTGTTGAGTTTGTTCTTCATTTTTCCTATAGAGACAGGGATGCTGAATGTTGGCTTGATGAAGAAATAAATATGGAAAACATACACCTTTCTGCTATATGAGAGTTCAAAAGCAGAATTTTAACTAAACCAGACAAATAGGAAGAATGAAAAAGAAAGACAGGCAATATTTTTTTTTCTTTGAAGTTTTAAGATAAATGACAATAGTTACAGCAACTATTTTGTAGGTATATGACAGAACAAAGACATGAAGTATATTATGCAACTCATGATTATAGCTATTATTCCTTTAACTAAATTTTTCCTTATTGCACAGGGTATTTTTAGTAAGAAAATGCCATTTTTTCTCTCTCTTTTTCTTATCACAATTCAAGCTCTATTTCTTATGGGATTACTTTGGGCAGTGAAGAATTCTATAGTTTGATGTTGCCCTTTCAGGATCTCTCCTTACATAAAAGATACTTTTAAAAAACAGCTTTATTTTGTATTCTGTAATTGCCTGGATTTCAGGCTTATTTTTACCAGGCTATGGGAGGAAATCTAATCAAGTATAGAAAGTGAATTATGTGCTCTGACTTCAATCCTAAAATGTCTATTTTCCTATTTTTTTCCCATTAGAAAGGATTTTTAAACTAATTTCTCCAGTTTTTGTATTTCCTTTAATTATTACAAGACAACTGAATAGGACAGCTCATTAAAATATGAGTTACAGTATAAAATTATGAAAATAAGGTTATTCTAATATCTTCTTTCACTTAAGAAAAATGTTTTATATAGCAAATCATAAGGAAAAGGAAAACTTCTAAATTATACTTAATCTGTTGTAATACTCAATTGTCCAAATAAAAAAAAAGAGAGAAAGAGAAATATTCCTCTGAAAAAGTGTTTGCTTTAGGAGGAGGTAGTAGTAATGCTTAAATGTTTAAGACTTTCTCTTCCATTCCTCTGTTGTTTTACAAAGCTCCTTATTCTAAGGCCCTCAGAGAACATAAAACACCCAAATTCTCCCCGGTATGAATCATAGAATTTCAGTCAAAAAGAGTTAAGAGTTCACTTTCCTTACTTCTTTCAATTTAAGAGGAAATTGAATTCAGGGAAGAGGAGACCAAGACTTTCAACCAATTTCCTAGGGTTGTGGCCATAGACAATTATAGGTACAAATACTATTTTTACCATGCAGAGATGATGTGACTAGCTCATTTCAGTTTCCTTATCAGCAAAATGAGAATAACAACATATCCCTTGAAGTGTAATTGTAAGGATTCAATGCGAAAATATATATTCCATAACGTCATATCAGTTCAGTCACTCAGTCACGTATGACTCTTTGTGACCCCATGGACTGCAGCATGTCAGGCATCCCTGTCCATCAACAACTCCCGGAGCCTACTCAAACTCATGTCTATAGAGTCAGTGATGCCATCCAACCATCTCATCCTCTGTTTTCCCCTTCTCCTCCCATCTTCTATCTTTCCCAGCATCAGGGTCTTTCCAATGAGTCAGTTCTTTGCATCAGGTGGCCAGAGTATTGGAGTTTCATCTTCAGCATCAGTCCTACTAATGAATCTTCAGGACTGACTTCCTTTAGGATTGACTGGTTGGATTTCCTTGCAGTCCAAGGGACTCTCAAGAGTCTTCTCCAACACCACAGTTCAAAAGCATCAATTCTTCAGTGTTCAGCTTTCTTTAGAGTCCAACTCTCACATCCATACATGATTACTGGGAAAACCATAGATTTGAATAGATGGACCTTTGTTGGTAAAGTAATATCTCTGCTTTTTAATATATTGTATAGGTTAGTCATAGCTTTTCTTCCAAAGAGCAAGCATCTTTTAATTTCATGGCTGCAGTCACCATCTGCAGTGATTTTGGACCACCACCCCCCCACAAGAAAAAATGTCTGTCACTGTTTCCATTGATTCCCCATCTATTTGCCATGAAGTAATGGGACCAGATGCCATGATCTTAGTTTTCTGAATGTTGAGCGTTAAGCCAAAATTTTCACTCTCTTTCACTGTCATCAAGAGGCTCTTTAGTTCTTCTTTGCTTTCTGCCATAAGTCTGGTGCCATCTGCATATCTGAGGTTATTGATATTTCTCCCGGCAATCTTGATTCCAGGTTGTGCCTGGCATTTCACATGATGTACTCAGCATACAAGTTAAATTAGCAGGGTGACAATATACAGCCTTGACATATTCCTTTCCCAATTTTGAACCATTCTGTTCCATGTCTGGTTCTAACTTTTGCTTCTTGACCTTCATACAGATTTCTCAAGAGGCAGGTAAGGTGGTCTGGTGTTCCCATCTCTTTCAGAATTTTCCACAGTTTGTGATCCACACAGTAAAAGGCTTTGGCATAGTCAATAAAACATAAATTCTTCACTTCCAGTCCAGTTACCTTTGTCCATAATGGTTTATATTCACCTTGTTCCAGGTATGTAAAATTTATTGGTAATATAGGAATCACACATAGAGTGCTTAATCTATCATGTATGTAGACTGTACAGAGTAAGAAGTTAAAGAGAGATCTGCCAGAATGGTGTGATGGTGGGAATGGAAGGAGGTGGTACATGTATAATTATGGCTGACTCATGGTGTTGTATATCAGAAACCAACACAACATAGTAAAAATTAGAAAACAAAAAAAATAATAAGTAAATATAGAAAAAATAATAAACGATAGGATAATGACAAAAAAAAAATAAGCTTAGATACCAGTGCAAATAACACAGATATTCCTGGTGTCAGAAGAAGATTGTAGGTGAGCATCTAGCTCCCTCTCTCTTCTGTGTACACTTCAGATCATGATAACATATACTATCGCAGTTTGTCCTATGTGTAATATTTCAACACATCAGGATTGTATCAAAAGCAAATGAATGAAATTCAAAAAGGCAAAAATCCAAGAGTTCTTTTTCTCTCATTCCTTTACTCATCTAGGGCTGTCCAACTCAGATAGTTCTTACGCCCCATTAATGAAGGTAATATCTTGTTAGAGCAAACACCTCTCCGAGTTGATTCTGTTTCACACAAAAAAATGAGGTGCCCCTATTTTAAGTTCACTTAGTGAGAAGTGAATTTTTATTGAAAATATTTGAAAGTGAGGTTCACAGCAAAGTTTCTGTGCAGCAAAAGCCATATCCTAAAGCTCATTCAAGTAGAACACCTGTCAGTTTTTCTTTGGGCTTGATACATTTAATCAGGCGCTAGAAAGCACCTTTCACCACTGTAACACTGTACCACCATACTATATTGTGAGGTGTATAGGAGTATTTATTTAAACAGTGCCTCCATATGAAGCCCGGTGTTTCTAATTTAATCATTGAAATAGGTCGAAGTGTTAAGCCTCATGATGTTCATTCTACAAAGAGATGACAGGTTTAAAGAGCTCTAATGTCTCACTCTAGTTTATACAAGCTGTACGGAGCTAAACTAGGACATAAACTGACTTTTATCAAAGGTCAAAGCCCATGCACAGAGATTAACATTCTGAAAAATTGTTATCATTTACTAAATGCCTATAAACTGCAGAGCACTGGGAGAACAGTTTCACAGGCTATCTCATTCACACATGAGCTTCACCTAATAGAGAGGTCTATACTCCATGACAATTTGTGAACTGAAATATCCCTAGTGATTATACAAATTGCAGTCCTCATTGCCTTCCAATCCATGTTTCATTAAACCCTGTTCACAAAGAAAATTGATTTGCAAATCAACATAATTGGCTTGTTTTCTAATCTGCAATCATTTTAAGAATTTACTTTAGGATTTTCCTCCTGGTCCAGTGGCTAAGAATCCACCTGCCAATGCAGGGAACATGGGTTCAATCCCTGGTCTGAGAAGATCCCACGTACCACGGGGCAATTAAACCCCTGCTCCACAACTACTGAGTCCATGTGCTGCAATGGGAGCCGGAAGTCCTTGCACCTAGAGCCCACTTGCCACAGCAAGAGAAACCACTGCGATGAGAAGCCCACAGCCCACAACTAGCCCCCACTGGCCTACAGAGAAAGCCCACTCACAGCAACAAAGACCCAGCACAGCCACAGATCAATAAATAAGTAAATAAACAGAAGAGAGAAAGACGGAGAGAGAGAGAAGCCCCCTTTTAAAAAGAAGAATTTACTTAAAAAATGTATACATAAACACATACTTAGGACAGGGGAGTACTGGTGAGCTATAGTACATGGGGTGGCAAAAGAGTCAGACATGATTAAGTGACTAAACAAAACCCATACTTAAATGTTTAATAAATGCACAAAATAGCATCATTTGAATCTCTTATAATACATTCTTTTATTTCTACTTGGCCACCTGTGTGACCTCATTCTACACAGCTCACTATCCCATCCTAACTCCAAATACTGCTAAGTCCAAACATCCCAATGTTTTCTAGAAAATATATGTATGTATAATATGTATTTATCTACATATCTATACACATACACAAACACATGAATGCAAATATTTCTCTGACACATACAAACACAAAATAAGTAATCAGTATAATCAATCACACATACGCATATGCATATATAGGTTTTATTGTCATTGTTTCTCTATAAGAAATGATCTAGCCCTATGTACATTTTTCTGCATCTTAATTTTTCTCTGATAAATATTTTAGAAAATTCCTCCACTAAGTTACAATATCTGTAATTCATTCTTTTAATCATCACTTTAATAGTCTATTGTGTGGATATATCATAATGTATTCAAGAATTTCTGTAATTGGTGGACAACACTTTATTTCCACATTTTTGTTACTGAAAACAATGCTGAAATAATTATCATTGTACCTATGACCTTAAATATTAGTGGCTTTAATTTCATGGAATGGGCTCTAAGAAAGAAGATTCATATACTAAATATATATATATGCTTTTAAAATTTTTTTTCAAACCCAAACTTAAGTTTTATTTCATGTTGGAATATAGTTGATTTACAATGTTATTACTTTCAGGTGTTGTTACTTACAGCTAAGTGCTTCAGTTATATATATATATATATATATATATATATTATCATTCCTTTTCCATTTCATTTCCCATATAGGTTATTACAGAATAATAGAGTTCCCTGCGCTACACAGTAGGTCCTTGTTGATTATTTTACATATAGTAATGTGTACATATGAATCCCAAACTTCTAATTTATTCCCCTATGTGTGCACTTTAGTAACCATAAGTTTGTTTTCTATGTCCATGAGCCTATTTCTGTTTCATAAGTTCATTTATATCATTTTCTAGATTCCACATATAATTGATGTCATATGGTATTTGTCTTTGATTTGTTTTACTTGGTGATAATCTCTAGGTCCATCCATGTTGTTGCAAATGGTGTTACTTCATTCACTTTTATGACTGAATAATAATTCACTGTATATATGTACCACATATTCTTTACTTATTCCTCTGTCAATGGACATTAAACTTCCATGTCTTTTCTTTTACAAATAGTGCTGCAATGAACACTGGGGTGCATGTATCTTTTTGAATTATGGTTTGCCCAGATACATGCCCAAGATTGGGATTGATGAATCATACAGTAGTTTTATTTTTAGTTCTTAAAAGAATCCCCATATTGTTCTCCATGGTGGTTGTAACAATTATATTCCCACCAACAGTGCTGGAGGATTCTCTTTTTTCTGCACTCTCTCTAGCATTTATTGTTTCCAGAGGTTTTGATGGTGATTTGCTATTCTGACTGGTGTGAAGTGATACCTCATTGTAGTTTTGACTTGAATTTCTCTAATAATTAGTGATGTTGCCCATCTTTCTATGTGCGATCTGTATATCTTCTTTGGAGAAATGTCTATTTAGATTTTTTTCCTAGTTTTTGATTGGCTGTTTGGGTTTTCTTGCTGTTGTTGATGATACAGAGCTGCATGAGCTGTTTAGTAAGGAGGCAAAAGACCTGTATCCTGAAAACTATAACATGCTAATGAAAGAAACAAGATGACACACACAGATGGAAAAGACACATATGCTCTTGGATTTGAAGAATCAACATTGTCAAAATGACTATACTACCCAAGGCAATCTACACATTCCATGCAATCCCTATCAAATTACCAATGGCATTTTTCATAGAATCAGAAGAAAGCATTTTTTTTAATTTCTGTGGAAACACAAAGGACCCTGAATAGGCAAAGCAATTCCAAGAAAGAAAAATTAAGATGGAGGAAGCAGAACCTTGTCTTTAGACTACACTACAAAGCTACAGTCATCAAAATAATATGGTTCTGGCACAGAAACAGAAATGTAGATCAATGGAACAGGATAGAAAGCCCAGAAATAAGCCATGCACCTAAGGTCAATTTATCTATGACAAAGGAGGCAAGACTATACAAGGGAGAAAAAAGACCCTCTTCAATAAGTGGTACTGGGAAAACTAGACAATTATTGTACATGTGTTGGAGAAGTCTCTTGAGAGTCCTTTGGACTGCAAGGAGATCAAATCAGTCAATACTAAAGGAAATCAGTACTGAATATTTATTGGAAGCTGAAGCTCCAATATTTTGCCCACCTAATATGAAGAACTGACTCACTGGCAAAGACCCTGATGCTAGAAAAGATTGAAGGTGGGAAGGGAAGGCGACAATAGAGGATGAGATGGTTGGATGTCACCACCGACTCTATGGACACGAGTTTGAGCAAGCTCTGGGAGTTGGTGATAGACAAGGAAGCCTCGCATGCTGCAGTCCATGAGATCACAGAATCAAGAGTCAGACATGACTGAGTGACTGAACTGAACTGAACCGATACAATGTTAACACCTATTTGCATTTTTCAGATCACTGACTAGAGAGAGGATCTTTTCATTTGTATACTGGCCATTTGTTCTTTTCCAAGTTGCCTTACCACACCCCCTTCCCCATTTTTTCTATCAGGTTATTTGTGTCACTCTTTGTAATTTGTAAATACTTTCAGTATCACACTTTATTAATGCTATTAGAATTAGTGTTTGAATATGGTATTTCCTTACCAAGAAATGACTTTTCGATGTTAAAACTTTTAAAAATCCATGAATTCCTTACTGAAAGAAAAACATCCAAATAGTTATATATTAAATTACTTCATATATACTGGTATCTAATTTTGAACACTACTAGATTTCACCAAACAATTTACCTATTATAAATTTATATCAAAATCACATTGGCTTTTAATGTAGCTTTACATTAGACTCTAATATCTAGTTTTCTTTTTTTACATATTGTCACTCTATTCATTTCCATATTTTTCTCATCAAATATTAGGTATTTATCCTTTCTTATAAATTTTAGAATAAAGTTCCAGCTAGGAAAATTAATTTTTAAATATTGATTACCATCAGTGTCATATAGTCATGATTCTGACATCTTGGCCCAATTTCTGATTTTAACTGAAGTGGAATTAAGAGTTTTGTACTTGAGACAGTATTTACTGATAAGGTTGGTAAACAGTCTTTTTTACAGTTTGGTAAGGCCCACTTCTCTGTTGTACTTAAATTTTTTTCATTAGAAATGCTTTGCTGAATTTTATCAAATGCCTTTTCAACATCAATATTTTTAATCCTGTGCTTTTTCTTCACATTTCAGTTAATGTCTTTGGATATCTTATTTTTTAATGAATAAATCAATGGGTCCTTTATGTGGAAAAAAGAATCTTCCCTTGATACCTGCAGAGGATTAGTTCCAAGGCCTTCATGTATATCAAAATACATGGGTTTCAAGTCCCATGGTTAGCCCTCCAATCCATGATTCCTTATCCATGGATTCAGCCAGCCATGGATGATTCAGTACAAACTCTTTTTATAAGTAGACCTGCACAGTTCAAAACACCTTTTGTACAAGGGTCAACTGCAAATAATGGTGTTTTTAAATCATTAATAAGTTTTCATGAAAATTAACCCTATCCTCTTTTGCAATAAAAAGACAATTACAACTAAGCAATTTTGAAACATGACACTTTGTTTTTGGCAAATACTGAAAAAAAATAATCAATCGGGCTGCTTCTTTTAGCTTCACCCCTGTCTTAAATGGGAATTAGGCATTCTTCCAAACTCCTTGTTCTTATTTCTATCACAGTTTTTAGTACAATGTATCTTAAGTATATGTTATTATATTTATATCTCACAGTAAAATTTGTATCTTGAAGGTGAAGCTCTCTCTTTTTCTATATATTAGTGGCTGAGCCCAGTGTCAAGCCCATCACAGCTTTTCAATAAATAGCTGTTGAATAATAGAGCTTTTAATTTGTTATTTTCTGCCTCTAGAATGACACAATGAAACAAAAATGCTGAATAAACTTAAGTACATCTTTTAATGACTGCCTTCTTAAAAGCTAAGTCTTTTCTGAGAGACTTTCAAAGTTAACTCAATCTCTAAGGAATGAAGAATGTTGTCTGGTGACAGGGAAAAATTTGCTGTAATTCTGGCTGAGCCATAATGAATTCTGTGCCATCTGTTAAGGATTAAAACAAAATAGAAAACAAAGGAACACTAAGTGTACTTAGATTATAGATCTAATCAATATCATATTCAATTTACTTAAAATGTCTGTGAATGTAAAGTTTTAACTGCTGCTTTATATTTTGTACCATAGAAAACTAACCAAAACTTCAGTGATATTAGTAAGCAGTGCTCAATGTTTCCTCAAAACGAAGACAAAGCTGTAGGAAGTTAAACAATCAGTGCATTTACTGGATCTAAACAGTCTTGTGATTTGATGTCTGTCGCTGGACTCTTTCTATTGATTGGCAGGTTATATTTTATATAAAAATGGAATGAGAATCTGCACAAATCCACAGTCATTAAGACAGTATGGTACTGGCACAAAGACAGAAATATATAGATCAATGGAACAAAATAGAAAGCCCAGAGATAAATCCACGCATCTATGGACACCTTATCTTTGACAAAGGAGGCAAGAATATACAATGGAGAAAAGACAACCTCTTTAACAAGTGGTGCTGGGAAAACTGGACAGCCACTTGTAAAAGAATGAAACTAGAACACTTTCTAACACCATACACAAAGATAAACTCAAAATGGATCAAAGATCTAAGCATAAGACCAGAAACTATAAAACTCCTAGAGGATAACATAGACAAAACACTCTCTGACATAAACCAAAGCGGGATCCTCCATGACCCACCTCCCAGAATATTGGAAATAAAAGCATGAATAAACAAATGGGACCTAATTAAAATTAAAAGCGAAGCAACGGACAAACAATTAATCTCAAAAATATACAAGCAGTTCCTACAGCTCCATTCTAGAAAAATAAACAACCCAATCCAAAAGTGGGCCAAAGAACTTAACAGACATTTCTCCAAAGAAGACATAAAAATGGCTAACAAACACATGAAAAGATGCTCAACATCACTCATTATCAGAGAAATGCAAATCAAAACCACAATGAGGTACCACTTTACACCAGTCAGAATGGCTGCCATCCAAAAATCTACAAGCAATAAATGCTGGAGAGGATGTGGAGAAAAGGGGACTCTCTTACACTGTTGGTGGGAATGCAAGCTAGTACAGCCACTATGGAAAACAGTGTGGAGGTTCCTTAAAAACCTGCAAATAGACATGCCATATGACCCAGCAATCCCACTGCTGGGCATATACACCAAGGAAACCAGAATTGAAAGAGCCACGTGTACCTCAATGTTCATTGCTGCATCGTTTACAATAGCCAGGACATGGAGCAACCTAGATGCCCATCAACTGACAAATGGATAAGAAAGCTGTGGTACATATACACAATGGAATATTACTCAGCATTAAAAAAAATTCATTTGAATCAGTTCTACTCAGATGGACGAAACTGGAGCCCATTATCCAGAGTGAGGTAAGCCAGAAGCCAAAACAACAATACAGTATATTAACGCATATATATGGAATTTAGAAAGACGGTAACGAGAACCCAACATGCGAGACAGCAAAAGGAATGCAGATGTATAGAAGAGACTCGTGGACTCTGTGGATGAGGGTAAGGGTGGGATGATATGGGAGAATGGCATTGAAACATGTTAATTATCGTATGTCTAATCAATCGCCAGCCCAGGATTGATGCTCGGGACTGGTGCAGCGAGATTTCCTGGGGGGGAGGGAGGAGGGAGGGAGGAGGGAGAGGGGTTCTGGAGGGGGAGCATATGTAAACCCATGGTGATATCATGGAATTGTATGGCAAAACTAATAAATAAATAAATAAATATTTCCTAGAATTTTATCACTTGATACTGTATTTCCACCACTATAATTTAAAATGTATTTGAAATATACTTTCAATGTCATCTGAAAAACTCACAAATTTAAATACTAATAAAATAGTAAAATTTTCTTCTACCACTCTAGGCTGAATATTTTACATAGTTTACCAATTGTGCCTCCACATACACGCCAACGGCTGTGTCCTTTAGAAGTCTGAAATCCCTGGAGAAACATACATGTGTGAGTGCGCACGCACACACACACACACACACATACAAAATCAGATTTTCTGTTCTAAGGCTAATTTTTTTTTCTTTTCTGTTCTTGATATATCTTTAAGACAGAGTAAAGACATTAAGTAATACTTGATTTGCTGAAGACAACCCAAATCAAAAAATTTAATTGCCTAAATATACACTTGCATTCTTAAACCATATTCTTTCTCTAAACACACAAAGTATCACTCCAAAATAACAGAAATAATTCATTCATTCAACATTCACTCACTAATTTATTCAATAATAATTTTGAGCATTTATTACATACCAGGAATTAATTGCAAAGCTAGAAATATAAAAGGAACAAAACAAGGTCCAAACCAAATAGTTTACCTTCTAGAGGAAGAAAAATCATCTGAATATTTACAATTAAACATATATATATATATAAAATCATATTCAAAACTGAAATAAAAATATATGTTCATAAGATCAGTGACCCATTGTGATGACCAGGGACAAAACACAGATATTTATGGTACTGTAGCACTGGAGACAAGCAGTGAGCAAACTATTAAGATTATAAGAACAAAGAATACACATTTATTCTGAAGGCTCTGATATTTCTTGAGCTTTTATTGCTATTGCTGTTCTGATGTATTAATCTTCCCATATAAGCAATTAAGGCAGTGGGGATCTTTGAAGCACATTGGCATAATTTGCTTGGTCTTAGAGCAAAGTAAAACTCCCACTGATGATCATTCAACTCAAATCAAGGAGAGAAAAATAGAAAATCTAATCTAGGCATTACCCTGACTAACCTTTCTACACTTCAGGTATGTTGTAATTGACTTAGAGTAAACAGGTTTCTTCCCTTAAGAAAATTCTGATATTTGTTATATCATTTTCTTCTCTTAACAAGAGAGTTTGGATATTTGTGTTGTATGTAATTTTTATGTTATAATTGGGCAGTTCAGATAAAAATGTTTCTCATAATTTTGCAGCCAAATGCATTATTTAATTTCCCACTAGAAAAAAGTAAAAGATCATTTGCCTAAAGCATTGGGTAAGAAAACTAGATGTATAGTGACAGACCTGCCATAGACAAGTGAAAAGAGCACAGCAAAGAAATGTATCAAAGACCTACTAAGCAGTGGTGGAGGGGATAACCGAGACCTATTTCCACCATCTGACTTTAATGACTTCATATTTTATCTTAAAACTCACCTGCTTATGTGGGAATTGGAAAATGAAACATATTATGGATTTGGCCTAATTAAATCCTTTCATCAGTGATGTATTATAGCTATATTCTCAGTCTGCTGGACTGGGACCATAGCAGTTATTTAAAATATCCCTTAAAATAAATCTCTTGATTTCAGATACTAGCTTAAATCTCAAGTATAGCAAATCATGTGGTTCCTCTTTCCAAGCACAGGAGGGGATCAGTTTCATATCAGAATTGATATCAGATATACTGACAATCAGACTGCATGCCTTAGTCAAATTCAAATTTATAAACATAAAGAAATATCATAGATTATACTATATTTTTACCAAAAATGTAATGAACGTCTAAATTTTGAGCATACACAAGTTGAAGCTGAAAAAGTTGGAAGGCAAAGGGAGAAGGGGACAGCAGAGGATGAGATAGTTAGATAATAACCCTGACTCAACGGGCATGAATTTGAACAAACTCCCAGAAACAGTGAAGGACAGGGAAGCCTGGCATGCTGCAGCTGATGGGGCTGACAAGAGTCAGAGGTGACTGAGCAACTGAACAACAGCAACAGAAGTTGAAAGGTCAGATGGATATAGGTGACATACACACGTATATGGATAAGGAACATCCAACCTTGAAGTCACTTATGATCTAATGATGGAAATTCAACATAAATACATATTACAACTATTTTAGTAGACTTGATAATACAGAGCAATCCTGATTAGATTACTGAATAAACCAAACTATCAAGCCTTTTTTAGGGGTTCAGTGGCATTACACAGTTATACTGAATTCTCTCAATATGTCTCTGTATAAGTACATGCTGGTAAAGTTTCCGATGGAAAGCACTGCTAATTCTATGGGAATGTCATGTGAATGACTCTCTCAAAGCACTGAGAACAAATAGAGATGACAGGTTTCCACTGCCAACAGTTCTGAAGCCCTTGCTATAGTCCCTGGTTGGACATCTCTTCCCAATAGCAATTGTATTATGTCTTTGCTTATGGTAGCAGGTCCTGGAGCATGTGGGGCAAATTGGTGTCACCGACAAATGTGATCCCATTTGCTGGCAAGGTAGGTTGTTTTCCCAATTCTTTGTCAGCCAACTCATTAGGAGCCTCCAATGAGCAGCAAAGGATACCATGATCCTCTTGAAAATGACTGCTAAAATGAGTATTCATTGGACACCTGAAATTAAGAGTACTGCTGACAAACTGCCTTCCATGTGGAGGAAAGGAAAGTGGAAGGGAAGAGCCCTGCTGTCAACACTGCCTGCAGAACAGTATCACCCAAGAGGTGCTGGGCTGTCCTGCTTACTCCTATATGAACTCTGATTCAGAACAACATGCCCTGAATATGTCCTCTTTGAGCTAAAGAGGTTATAATACAAGTCCTCACACAAAATAGCAACAGGATTATCAGTAAATTATATTTCTCCGTAGGCTTTGGCACTCTCCATATTTTCACATTAGCAATATTGCAGGCAGCAAAAGATAATTACGTTTGGCTTTAACATGGGTGGTTTTAATGTCACTTTTAATAATTACTGAATTCTTGCCTTTGGATTTATATTTTGTCTATGTTTAACATTTTCTTTAAACCATTTAAATATGCCACCAGGAGAATGTCTCTGAGATACTAGCTAAAGTTAAAAAAAAAAAGAAAAACAGCAAGAGTTTGCCTATCCATTCTTTATTCATTAAATCATTTAGTCGGTAGTTTGTTTATACTTACTATGTTCCAAAAGCCTACGTTTAAGGTTGTAAGTGCAAACGGCTTGGTACATGCCCTCACTGAATTTAAATGTTTGAAGAAAAATTTTAGATAGTGATATAGACAAGAAATTATAGTAAAAGTACCATGCTCCAACAGTGGGGTGGTGGAGAAATATAGAAAGGAAGAGAGGCATAGAGTATGGAGATTTTCTGTAAAACACAAACTAAATGGAACTGCATTTTGCAGTTGCAGAGCTTGGTTCACATTTGCCAGATTTGAAGAATTCAGACTGATTCACAGGAAAATTCTGTGGGACTCACTGGGGGCCTTGACAAAGAACAAATGCTTCCACAGTGAAGAGTTTATTATGAAGGGCACGCCACAGCATTTAGTGAACAGGCCATCTTACAAAAATAGGTGGGAAAGTATTGCGAAGATTGTTAAAACTGCCATGAAAACGTTCTCCCAGATACAAACATTTCAAAAGATGGGTTTGAAATTTTCTGACAGGCGACACAAATCTGTCACAGTGGGCTCTATATTATTAGATACAATTTGTTTACCTGGTTTCAGTTAGACTTGAAATTTCAATTAGACTTTTCCAAGCATTTCAACAAGGAAACAAAACTTTATAAAATGTACCTGAGTATCTTTTTTTAAGGGAGAATATAAAAAAAAATAAGAAGAAGAAAGAAACGAAGGCTTGGAAAGTAAGAAGCAATTACTTTAAACAGGAAAATAATGAAAAGATGTCCCAGGTTAACATCTGTACAGAAACCAAGGAAGCAGTATATCTATCCCATTTATAACAGAATGTTCTACAGTAAAAAAAAGTTTAAGAAAAGTCTTGTACACGATAAATGACATTTTCAATATACTAGAATATCTTAGTGGCATGATGAAGGTAAACACTTCTTCCATGAAGGACAAAAAATAGTGTAACTCAAAATGCAGTGGGAAAAAACAAATCTATGAAAGCAGTTTCAGGTACATATATAAGCCAACTAATTTCTGACATGCTTTTCACTTAAGGAACATTTATTAAACTTTGATTATGCAGTTATAATTCTAGGAAGGTGACTGCATTGATGAAGAATATAGACAAGGTGCCAACCTTATTGGAGTTTATACTCCAGAAATGGAAAATATATTATTAAATACATGAAAGATAACTCTAATAAATTCAAATAATAATAAATGCTATGAATATACCAAATGGGATGGAAAGTTTCTAGAGGGACGAGTGGCCCCATAGATGTGGGGTGGTCAGAAAGGCTTCTTTGTGAAGACTAGATGATGATAAGAAATCAACCATAGTAAGATCTAGAGAAAGTGGAACACAGGAGAAGATAAAACCTGAAGCAAAGCCTTCAAGGCAGTGACGAGGTTGGTGTGTGTTAAGAAAAGAAAAACAGTCTATGAAACAGGAATGTAAGGAAAAACAAGAGAAGCGTACAGGCTTGTGCCGCAAAGGAGGACAGGTGCCAGATTAGGGAGCACATGTCAGGCTATGGGCAAAAGTCTGCAGGTTGTTCCACAATCAGTGGCAAGCAACTGATACTGTCTGGGCATGGTACAACCAAAGCATCACTCTCATTCTCATATGTATAATAGATATTGGAGACAAGTAGACCACTGATACGTCTACTGCAAAAGATCATGAAGTTTTTACCAGAACAGCGAAGTGTAAATGAAAAACAGAAGTGATATGAAAGATATATTTTTGAGACAGAACTATCATAGTTTATCTATTAAAATTGTGACCCATGTTTTATTTCAAAGCAACACATTTTTTCTATTCTAAATACAGAGTCTCTTTAAAATGTAAAATATCTCATTTCAATATTGCTTCCTTTTGGTATTTCCACATCTGCTGCCTCTTACTTTTCCTACATAACACTCTTTTCTAATTATAAAGACATGTTCATTCATAATTCTGCTAATTAGCGTCATTCAAGTTGCAAAAAACAGCTATACTCAGGTTACTTCAGATCATATAAAAATACACAAGAATATAAAAGTATCCCCCAAGCTGGTCAAGCAGCTGCATGCAGTCCTTATAAACGCCAAGAATAACAGCTTATTTTCTTTTTATAACAGCAAGCCTCTTGACCCAAGTACAGATCCAGAGACATGGTTATCATGTCTTCCCATAAGATGTAGGTATTTGATGTGTCTATGTTATGCTCTGGATCTCTCTCTTCACCACGCCTGCTCTCCTTTAGGTTCTTCCATCATAGTTTGTGTTTCGCTCATTGTTTTAGATTCAACTTCCTACCTCTGTGTGTTTATGTATGTGCACCTTTTCTTATAAGCGTAATTCAAATTTCCCAAAGAGAGATGCATTTTATTAGGACTTCTCAAATCAGGATTGGGCACCTGGTTTTGTGATACAGACATCAGATAATTCACTTTTGTTATTGGAACAACCTCTGTATTCAGAGAAGTGTGTTCATGTGACTCAGAAATGTCTTCTCAGGCATGGTCACTTGTCTCAGTGGAGGAGCTGAACCTGATAAGCTCTGTAACAGATGATTCCATCTGCAGCTGCATGTTGAGAGAAACTATAAACTTTAAAAAAATAACATGCCTCAGAAGCACACCTAAGAGTGTTGTCTATTTCTCAGTCTCACCCCGCCCCCGCCAAACACACACACACACACACACACACACACACACACACACACACACACACAAATCTGCACAGAATTCTGATGTAAAGCCAAGGTTGATATCACTCAGAACCTGATTGGCTTTCTTCAAGTTCATTTAAAAATTTGAACTTCACCATTTTACCCTGCAAGAAATATCAACCACTTGACTCATTTTACTTTATAAAGTATTTATGATCTTTTGGAATTGGATGCATCTTTGGGCTTCCTCGGTAGCTCAGTTGGTAAAGAGTCTGCCTGCAATGCAGGAGACTTGAATTTAATCCCTGGAAAGGAAGATCTGGAGAAAGAAATGGCAACCCACTTAAGTGTTCTTGCCTGGGAAATGCCATGGACAAAGGAGCCTGGTGGGGCTTCAGACCATGGGGTCGTAAAAGTCGGACATGACTAAGTGACTAAACCTATCTTATACATACAGCTCTTTATAGAATTTATCTTTATATGCATTTTGTTTTAAGAAATGGCTGAATTAAAAATTCAATCATTCTAAAAGGTAATATAGGATATAACATATGTCTCCCAAATAAAAGTTAATTCAGTAAAATCACATAGCAGAATTCACTTGGGAGACTATTTCTCAGTTCTTTAATTGCACACATATATAACAAAACTAAAAAGATCACTTACCCATTATCATTAAATACCAGGTAAGTATCTAATGTTATTTATATTCTGTTTTAACTTGCTATAAAACTTTATCTTTATTAGTTTTCCTAATGACTAAAAGTAACCAGCAAAGACACTGAGAGACAAAGGGATGCATATTACATAATAAACAAAAAAAAGTGATACAGTCAACTGTACATACATTTAAAACATGTATTTCAAAATTTACTACCTTTCTATGCATGTGTCCTTAGTCTTTCAGTCATGTCTGACTCTTTTGTGACCCCATGAACTGTATAACCCACAAGGGCCCTCTGTCCATGTGATTTTTCAGGCAAGAATACTGGGGTTGCCATTTCCTACTCCAGGGGATCTTCCTGCCCCAGGAATTGAACCCACATCTGCTGTGTCTCCTGAATTATGGATTCTTTACCCACTGAACAGTTCATAATTAAATATTACTATTCAGTTTCCAGCAACAAAGTGAAATCTATTTATTTCTATACATAGGGTGACCATATGCTTTATTGTCCATAATGGGATACTTTTTAGAAAGGAAAAGGTCAATATTATTAATTACTTTCTGACTCAACTGGGACTGTTATAGAGATTTTTCTATTAGCCATATTTTCACAATTCCTAAGGATATGGTTTCAATTAAAAAATATAAATTATTTATTTACAAATTTTCAAAATAATCTAGAACTTTAGGAATTCCGTGTATTCTGGGGATTTTGGTGGCTAGTTAAACGATCTTTCTAACTCATTTTTCTAAAGCTTTCAAAATCAAGCTGTCAGCTTTAGACACTGGCAGATTAGCTTTGCATCTGCCCTAGAGGTCAAAACTTCCCACCAGGAAAAATTTAAAAAGATAAACAATTGTTACAAATAAAATAAAATAAAACATGTCTTTGAGTATATCATTTATTCTTTGCAGAGTCATGATCCTGGAGGAAGAAAACCTGGAGAAAGGAGCCTTGCATTTTTTTTTTAATGAATTACCACAGTGGCTACTGACAGGTAAGAAATTAAGCATATTTAGGGATCTTAGGGCTAGAGAGAAAAAAATTGGACTTTGAGAATTGCTAAAAACAGACACAGAATTCTGGTAAATAATCTGGGCTTTGACTAAGACCCTGAAGTCATTCTTCTGATATGTAAGCAGGAATCAGTAATTGATTAGATCTCATGAAGCTTCAATTTGAAGTTTTCTTGATACAATGGATTTGCCCCCTAGTTAGCTCTCTCTCATACAAAAGAAAGCAAAGTAAATCCTCAATAAACAAAGATAACACTCTTTGATTTAAGTCATATTGACAAATTTTAATATTCAATCTAGAATTCCACTTCTAAAAACAACATAGTTTCAAGGAGGCAAAGCTTTGTAGAAATCTAGACAAAAATTAGACAATATAGAAAGACTATAGGAGCTATAATAATGACTTTTTAGACTAAGACATTAAAATAATTATAGAAAATATATATAGTTCCATATATTTTGATTAGAGAGCTGAAAAATATTAAAAAGGAACCAAAAGTTCTACAGAGCATCAGTAAAATGGTGAACATAAAATCTCTGAGCTTTTGTCCCAGCACAGAAACATGAAAAATAATAAAACTGGCTGAAGTATCCTCATAGAAGCCTGGAACAATCAAAGGCTTAGCAACCATGCAAATGGCAAATCAAGGGAAATCTACCTTCAAAAAGGTAGGAATTTTGTGATGTTTTTCCCCTGTCTTTGTCCCACTTTTCCCCTAGTGTGCTGAGGTATTGGTCTGGAGGAAGTGGCAGCTTAATGACCAGCTCCCTCTCTTAAACTAGAGAGAGCAAAATAAATATTTTTCTCAGTGTTTTAACCTGTCTATCCTGCCTGAAGGAGAGGACGATAGCAGAGAGAGGCTGAAATAATGCCAATTTGTTGAAAGTTTGTTTAATATAAACAAATTCTTGTGTCTTCTTCACCCCTCTGTATAGCTGGACAAGTGATGCTTCCCCAGTGTTACAAGGATGGTGGTTTATTTGCTAAAGCAGATGAAACAGGTTTTCTGGGCTAGAGGATGAACAGACCAAGTTGAGAGTGAATGTAATGTGCTGAAAACAGAAAAATTAAAACCCTCGTATATAGTAAATGATGAGGCTGGTGACCATATTCTTCCACTTTGGCTACAAGAATATTGGCAACTAACCACCCTGGCGATTCAAAGTCTTAAAGGAAATAACTGGCCCTGTAGAAAGACCTCAGAAGAGAGGTACTGAGAAGAATCTACTCAAAAAGAATAGTTAGAAGAATATAAATTAGTTAAAAAATATTAAAAATCAAACCTTGTCATTAATATCAACAGAAAGAAGAGAACTTTAATTGCAACCGCAAACTTAAACCAGCATAATACAAAGAGAAAACAGAACAAACAAAAAACACTTGAATCTATCACTTTGAATATGACAGCATAATAAAATAATGACAGGATTAGTAGGGAAACTTGAAGAAATCTCACAGGAAGCAGAGCAGAAGGCAAAGTGAAATAAAAGGAAAAGATAACATTTTAGAGGCAAAAAACCAAGTGGCTCACTAGCTGAAAATGATAGTCTAAGAAAGAGATAGTAAGGCACTGTGGAGGAAAGGAAATTATCCAGGAAATAATTCAGGAAAACCTCTGAGTTGGAGGCCATGAAATTGGAAATCTAAAATGCCAAACTAGGGACTTCCCTAGCTGTCTAGTGGTTAGTACTCCGTGCTCCCACATGCCACTTGCTGTAGCCAATAAATAAATAAAGTGCCAACCTAGTTTATTGCTGAAAATGGATTCATATCAAACATATAACCCTAAATGTTAGAAGTCTCCAAAAATACACAGAGCTTGAAAACAAAGAAACAAAAAGCAGGTTATAAAAATGATCAAGAACCATCAGGGTACCAAGGAGAAGAAGGAGCAGAAGTGAAAATGATTCTTCTAGGAGAGAGTAAATTCTTGCACCAGTATTGCTTAGACTTTTCTTTGTTGCTTGAATCTATGAGGTCAACTATTCCCCCATTCCCAATCTTCATCATTTTATATCATTGAGAACCAGAATGGCTTTTGACTTAGCAGAAACACTGGAAAATGGAAAGCAATGGAGCAATACATTCATTTAATGCACAAAAAAATATGTATTGACCTGCAACTGTGTACAAGACCTTGTTGTATGGGTTTGGAACACATTTGTGACAAACATGAACAATCCTAAACCCATAGATCTTTCATTTTAAAAGAGGGAAGATAGCACACCTAGTAAAATAGTGTTAATATTATGTTAGAAATGGATAACTGTTATAACAGGAACAATAAAAGCAAATGTAGAGCATTGTTAGGGCTATCTGGTATGACGGGGAGATAGACCGAGTAGCAATAGTAAGTTAGATGTAATGGTAGACCTCAATGTGAAGATGACATTCTAAAAAGGCTTGAAGAAGATGGAGTAAGAGCATGATAAGACAAAAGGAGCATCTTGTGCAAAAACTAAACTGAGGATAAACGGAAAAGGTGGTATGAAGGTCATCCTAAGCCTTATGAGGATTCGGGCTTTTATATGGATGAAGTAGTGGCCACTTTGAGTAAAAGAATAGCATGACTTGACTTTAGTTATTATGAATCATTCAATACTGTGTTCAGAATATAGTGAAATTAAAAGGACAGCAAGGGTAGAGTCAAGAAGGCCAAATAGAAGATTGCTGCGGTAATTCAGGCAAAAGATGACTGTGTCTCAAAGCAAGTCATTCCAATGGAGGTGTTGTGATGTTTCGCATTTTGTGCATACTTTTAAGGTGGATGAGATTTCTGATTGTGTTAGATGTAGAGTGTATGAGGAGAAGACTCAAGATTGAAGCTGAAGTTTTATACTACTTCACAGAAAAAGTGGAATGGCCATTAACTGTGTAGGAAAAATAAATCTAAAGAAGATGACCTTCGATATTAAGAGGGTGAACAAAAGCAGCGATCAGCAAAGGAGATCACTCAGTTGATCAAATGAAGAAAAACCAACAGCATATGGTGTCCTTGAAGCCTAGAGAAGAAATGCTATTAAGAGGAATGAGTGATAGAGTAGCTAGTTAAGACCTGAGAATTGACAAGTGGACTTAGCAGCATGGCTATTAAAATTTATATTGAAAAGAGAAACTTCCAGGTGTGGATCAAGGAAAAAGTCTAATTGGAATGAATATCAAAAAGTTGAGACTAAATGGAAGACAATGTGAATAGAAAAAAAAAATTCTTGGGAATTTTGCTGTAAAGGGCAGCAAAGGGATAGGAGCTTGAATTAGTAACAGGGTCAAGAGAATTTTTTTTTAATTTTTTTTTTCCCTAAAATGAGAGAAACAGAATGTTTCTTTGGAGATAGGGCTGATTCACTTGAAAAGGAAAATTTGACCACATGGGAAAGAAAGGGGGGAAATCTTTTAAAAGATACTCTTGACTTCACTTTCACTTTTCATTTTCATGCACTGGAGAAGGAAATGGCAACCTACTCCAGTGTTCTTGCCTGGAGAATCCCAGGGACCGGGGAGCCTGATGGGCTGCTGCCTATGGGGTCACACAGAGTCGGACACGACTGAAGTGACTTAGCAGCAGCAGCAGCAGCAGCAGCAGGATAGTGAATGTTGAATATAGTGTACAAGTAGAAGAAAAAGCTTTAGAACAGAGAGTGGATGGTTCATCAGTCCATCTCTGGTCAAGGCAGGAATGCTCTCTAACTGGATCCGTAGGTGGCTGGACACACTTGTGGGAACCTCTGGGGTATCCTGCTCATGGCTTTGGTTTTCTCAGTGAAGCTGTCAATAAGCTCACCAGCTGAGAGTGAGCAGGGAGGCAAAAATGGGGGATGTTAGGTGAAAGCTGGGAAGTGAAATAAGCATTTAGGAGAGTGGGGGAGTCAATGGGCTTTGGAAATACAGTGTGATTCTCTGCTCACTTGAGGTCCATGGTCATGAATTTTAAGTGAGATCGATCCCTTCAACTGTGCGTATTTCCACAGTCATGTTTAACTGCACAACTGCTTCCAAAATCCTGAAGAAAAACTTTTTCCAACCTAGCGCATGCATTCTCAGTCACTTCAGTCATGTCTGATACGCAAGTGTTCTACCTGTTTCATATGCTCTCTAGTATTTAGTATTTTACTATTCATATCTTCATTTGCATGTGCTCAGTCACTCAGTATCTGACTGTGCAACCCCATGGACCAAAGCCTGCAGGCTCCGCTGTCCATGGGGATTCTCCAGGCAAGAACATTGGAATGGGTTGCTGTGCCCTCCTCCAGGGGATGTTCTCAACCTGGGGATCGAACCCATGTCTCAAATCTCCTGCACTGACAGGCTGGTCCTTTACCCACTGAGCCACCTGAACCTAGCATGCTACACATCTCTAAACTTTCAACTATGAATCAGGATGAAAGAAAAATTTCCAGCAGACAGCATCTCAAAAAAAGTGACCTTCCGTGCACACACAGGGTATTACTTAAGGATGTACTCTACCAGATGAGCATATAGACTAAGAGAAAGGAAGACATGAGATAACAGGTAATAGGAAATCAAACACAGGCCAGAAATGAAGGGAATCCATGAATCTACATGAAGGGAGAGTCTAGCATGACAGCTGAGTTTCAAATAAAGAGGACAGCCAAGACTAGAAGAGGAACCTATACATGAAGATGGACAGGATACAGAGGAGATTCAGGAACTTGGTGAAGAGATAGTTACTGATGAATATGTAAAATCATGACAATTATTAGCTCCCAATAAAATAAAAAGTAATTCCAGGAAGGAAAGTCAACTATGACTTGTTAACTGGTTCATGTGTAAATTGTGTTTATATTATCATCATAATGCTAATACTGACTAGTAGCTTATAAAAATTTCCATACGACAATATTGGATAGAGGATAAGAAGAGAATTCATGTGTGGTGGAAAAAGCAGTAAAAAAAACTGGAAAGATCTAAATTCTTATATATAAAGGGAAAGATCAACTAATGAGGACTAAAACAAAATGAAAAGTCAAGATGCTACAATAGAAGCATTTTATTTAGAAATAAAGATACCAAACTAATTAATCAGTAGAGATGAAAGTGGCTATTTCTGTTCCAGAACAGGGAGAATGGTAATAAATTTTATTTGATCTCAGTTTGTTTTTTATGTTCATGTGTAACTCTGTTAAAGAAAAAATAAGAATAGCACACACAGAAGTAATAGCATGTTTGAAGGAAATGGCAAGTAGCTATTTACTATTCTCACTATAGCTAGAGGGTAGAATGTGCATAGTGAGAGTAAAGGAAAAAAAGAGGGGGAAACTATGTTTTCAAAATCTCCCAGCTAAGAGATTTTGACTTTATTCAAGAGAATATAGAAGACATTGAATGTAATGAAGCAAGGCAATTACACAATCAGATTTCTGCAAAGATGATTCTAACAGTGGTGTAGTCTGTGGCATGGAGGGTATAAAACTAGAGTATGGAAATGAGCTACAATATTGAAATATTTTAGTAGAAAGAAAACAAGGCCTAAGGCTGTCTTTTTCCTTTCAGGCCACATGTATCTGTTCCACTCCCATTTTCCTCACATTTGCCTATTTCTCTTTCTGTCTCCATTAAGCCTCATCTTTCTTCCCTAGAGGGTGTGTGTGTGTGTGTATGCTGTATTATCTGTATGTGCATGTATTTTTTCCGAAAATGAATACATAGCTATGGTTTCTATGTAAAAGATGTAAGTGCAGAAATAGTAATAATGATTTATGGAGAAAAATAATTAAATTGCATTTTACACTGTGGATATTTATATTTCTCTCAGGGTCAGTCTTTAACATTGTCTAAAAATGTTATCTAAGCACTAAACCGGGGCTGTAGGGAAAATAGGGAGATCTAGTATTATTGCTTTAAAGCATCCCTGAAGCTTTGTGGATGCATTCTAAGTCGCTTTAGTCATGTCCAACTCTTTGTGACCCCATAGACTGTAGCCTGTCAGGCTCCTCTGTCCATAGGATTCTCCAGGCAAGAATACTGGAGTGAGCTGCCATGTCCTCCTCCCCTGATGCTTCATATAATCCCAAATATACCTAGCTGTGCTGTGCTCAGCTGTGCTGTGCTGACTCTTTGAGACCCTTTGGTGGAGTCTAAAATGAGGGCTGATACCCAGCCCTTTGCCAGCCTCCAACATAAAATCCAAACTGAGACCTAGCTATTTGAGTCTGATGGGTCATGGGCAGGACCAACCAGATGCTATTTATCTTTCCTTGTGTGATGCCCCAGTCCTTCCCTTACAAATTCTTTCATTAACTGCTCATTTTGGCTCTCTCTATTTCTGACATGATCACTTTTCTTCCCTGTGTTGCTGCTATTCTATTTCCTAGGTTTTTTTCCCCTCTCTCCCTCATTTCCTTTTTCTTCCCCTTTCTAGAAGTATGTGAATTTCATGTCTCTACAGCTCACTAATTTTTCTGTTGTCAATCATATCTTCTGCCCTCAATGCATGCAGGTCTATGCAACTATTCATTCAGTCTTCATTTATCTTGTTGCTTTTTTCTTTCTGCATTTCTTTCCTTTTCAAAAAAAGTGAATTCTAGGTTTTTATAGTTCTGACATCAGTCCCAGTAGTCCCCAAACAAGCTAACTGGATTCATTCACCCATGCCAGGCCCCAACCCTGGGCACCCAATCTGTGGTTCAAGTTGCTACTCACTCCTCAAGGAAGATCTTGGAGCCCAAGTAATCCCCCTCCTCTTCTGTAACCCCTCCTAGGGGTACAGGGCCCACAACCTCATTACTTCGCTTTCTTTCCCATCTGATGCCATGTTACAGACTTGGCTGCACGAGTCATTCTGCCAGTCTCCAGCCTGTTTTCAGTGAGAATTGCTCCACATGTAGATGTATTTATGATGTGCTCGTAGGGGAAGATGAATTCTGTGTCCTCCTACTCTGACATCTTGATCTCCTCCCCTCGTAACTACTGTGGTTTGAGCAGGATTTTACTTAGGGAAGAAGAAAACTTTGCTGGATTGAAGTCAGTTGAGATTAAAATGGATAACAGGGGGGTGTGCCTGCTTTCTCCAAGTCTGTGTATCTGAGAAAGTCTTTCTCCTCTCACATTTGGATCACTTTAGAGCTTTACTGAGGGAAAACATAGTAAAGTAAACAATTAGGTCAATCTGTGAAAAAGTAGAAAGTGAAAGTTGCTCAGTCCTGTCTGACTCTTTGTGACCCCATGGATTATCCAGTCCATTGAATCCTCTAGGCCAGAATACTGGAGTGGGTAGCCTTTCCTTTCTCCAGGGGATCTTCTCAACCCAGGGATTGAACTCAAGTCTCCTACACTGCAGGCAGATTCTTTACCAGCTGTGCCACAAGGGAAGATCAATCAGTAAGAATATATAATATCTGAAAATGTAATAAAAGGTTGATTAGTGGAGAAAAATAAGGAGTTGAGAAGAAGAAAATGAAAGGCCTGCCCCTGGGTGACTGTCCATCTTGTGAATAAGTTCACAGGAGACCTCAGTAGCAGGTGTTTGGGAGAGGAGAGGAGCAGAGCAGCTTTGCACTCAGAGGTAGAGGCATAAGTGGGACCGGAGGTCTGACCCCACAGCCTGCACTAGTCACAATGCCCAGAATAAACCTTGCTAATCTCAAAGAGGCATTCAGGCATAGGTGGGTGAGAATCAAACAAGTCCTTGTCCAAAAGAAGTTTTTCCCCATGTTGCTAGAAATAAAAGGGGTTCTAGAGAGTCAGGAAATATTCTAGGCTTAGATTAGGGATCTATGAGGATGCTGAATTCCTGATAAAGAATGTCTACTAAGTTCTTCCCCAATACTGATGGGAGGAAGGACATGAGCTCTCTGGACGTCTCAACTAAGGAGACAGGAGGGCTTGTGAGGAAAAGAGAGGAGCAGAGCCTACTAGTGGGATGACAATAAATCCTAGTGCATCGGATGTGGTTTAGATCCTACAGATAGTGTTGGAAGCCTCTGCTGGAGACATCCATGGGCACTAGGAATTCCTACTGATTCAAAAAGACAGATGACCCAGCAGACAAATCAACAACAGGTGCCAACAGGCATTTCACAAAGTACGAAATCTCAATGGCAGAAATTCCTTTGAAATGGAATTCAGCCTGCCTACTCAGGCTCGCTTATAATCCAGGAAGTAAAAATTAAAACCATAGTGAATGAGCATTTAAATAAACTTGCAAACTGGTACAACCACTTTAGAAAGCAATTTGATATTTTCCTAGTAAATCTGAAAATAAAGATAGCATAATATCTAAGAATACAACCTAGATAAAATTTTAATTTTTTTTGCCTCATGAGTCAAGTATTAGAATGGTCATTGCAGCAGTGTCCATAATAGTGTCCAAAATGGAAAACTGCCTAAGTATTCATTAGTAAAACATATAAACTGCAATATAGTTGAACAATGGAAAACAAAGAATGGTGGAAATACATAAGTATAGGAATAGACATCAGTATAACCATAGAGAGCAAACTGGAAGTCCGATTGGCCCATTTATATTTTGGTAAAAATGAAACCTATATTAGGGAATTATTGGACCTCAAGTAGACCACTTCCTAACTTGAAATAAAGACATATGTAAGTATAATGAAAACATAAAAATGCATTTGAAGTGTGTTGCAATGATGTGTAGGTGTGGGATATACATGGTTTTTGTGTGTACATGTGTGTCTAAGCAATTAAATATCCCTTCAAATTTTGTTGCACATAAAATTTTTGGTTAAAAATTTTAAATATCTGACAATTATTATCATTTTGCTTATTTATTCTGGTACCATAATTAGATTTTGGAAAGTTAAATTATCAGAATATTGAAATAATAAATACATACATTTATCTAAATGTCTTTCTAAAAGCAGATATCAACATTATACAAACATTATAAGATATAGGAAATAGCTCTTACAAAATTGAATATAAAAGTGAAAATTAAATAGAACTACAAAAGATATTTGTGTACATTATACTCTTTATTTTTATCCTTCAACAATTATACATAATTTTATGTGGATACTATATCTCAGTGTATTCTGAATTATTTATTTAGTAGACATTGCTCCAGAAGGAAATTAGAAGTTCTTTTCTTTCCCCCCCCTGTTGCCAGAGATTTGGTGAGGTTAGTGTTAGTTGATTTTGACTTGCATCTGTTCAAGATGCTTGGACCAAGAATGAAAAGGGAAGATGAGAATTCTAAATTTGGGGTCAAAGCTTCACTTTAAACATATATGGAAGATCCCCTAGAGGAAGGCATTATAACTCACTCCATATTCTTGCCCAGAGAATCCCATGGACAGAGAAGCCTGGCAGGCTACAGTCCAGAGTCAAAAAGAATCAGACACAACTGAAGCAACTTATCACACATGCATGCATGATAATATGCAATAGTTATACCAAACTATGACTATCAAACTAGACTTATTATTAAAGTTGATATAAAAAGGGAGGGGGGAGTTTAGATGAGGAAGTTCTCATAGGAAAGAAAGGTAAAAATAACCTTAGTCAAAATCAAAATTGAAATAATGAACCTTTTGTAGAATATTTCTCTGATATAAATTGCCCTTTCTCCTTTGCCACTCTGATCTATTGGCAGTTTTCCTGTGAAACATTATAATCTGTAGCACTAGTATAGAGTCTGGTCTTGAACATTATTCTCCACTACAGATAGTCAGGACACTTTAGCAAGCCACTGAGTCTACGTTTAGTAGAGAAGAACTCAAAATCTCTTCGGAATATCAATTAGAAATCAAGGTTAACTTTTAAATATGTATGAAAATGACTAAAAGAATGGTCTTGATGGGGTTCCTATTGCTCAAACTATGACAATTCTCACATCAAAAGAGAAACAAAGATTGCTGTCAATTAGAAACAATAAGCTAGAAAAAAATCTGAAATTCATCATGTTGCCCCCAAGGGATAACTAATTATAAAAGGTATTACAGAGTGAAGCAATAGCTGCCAATGAGAAGCAGTGTCTCTGAATCTTGCTGACATTGATCAAGAGCAGTCCTAAAGTTGAATATCCTCCGTCAAATGTAAGTTATATTCTTGCTGAATGATGATATAGACTTCTAGGACTATGCCTCAGCAAGAGTTGAGTTTTCTTGATCACATGAAACCCTTTCTTGCACAAATACTATCACCAGGTCTGGGTTCCTATTAGAGACTCTGAGGCACAGGAAACCTCTTCCTCAATTCCATTTCATCATCCTCAATGGCCAGTTTATTCATAATAAGACACTGAATCATTGGCTAATTAAAATATGAACTTATTCATCCAAATGTGTATATGTGCTTGTATGTGTGTATGTATACAGAGGCCTATGCTTGTGGTTTCTTTCCACTAATTCATAACTCTTACAAAACTTTGCAGAAAACATCATCAATGGAGAGAAAGATTCTACTCCATTTGTTCATGCTACAGCATCTCCATCTTTAGAGTCAATTGCAGTGTAGCTATGGGGTTTAGAGATCCCCCAGTGATGACACCATCCTTATGGCAGAAAGCAAAGAAGACCTAAAAAGGCTCTTGATGAAAGTGAAAGAGGAAAGTGAAAAAGCTGGCTTAAAACTCAACATTCAGAAAACTAAGATCATGGCATTAGGTCACATCACTTCATGGCCAATAGATGGGGAAACAATGGAAACAGTGAGAGACTTTATTTTGGGGGGCTCCAAAATCACTGCAAATGGTGCCTGCAGCCATGAAATTAAAAGACATTTGCTTCTTGGAAGAAAAGCTATGGCCAACCTAGACAGCATATAGACATTACTTTACCAACAAAGGTGTATTTTGCCAAAACTATGTTTTGTCCAGTAGTCATGTATGGATGTGAAAGTTGGATCATAAAGAAGGCTGAGCACCAAAGAACTGATGATTTTGAACTGTAGTGTTGGAGAAGATTATTGAGAGCCTCTTGGACTGCAAGACCAAACCAGTCAATCCTAAAAGAAATCAGTCCTGAAGATTCATTGAAAGGACTGATGCTGAAGCTGAAACTCCAATAGTTTGGCCACCTGATGCGAAGAACTAACTCCTTGGAGTAGACTCTGATGCTGGGAAAGACTGAAGGCAGGAGGGGAAGGGGACGGCAGAGGATGAGATGTTTGGATGACATCATCACTGACTCGATGGACATGAGTTTGAGCAAGCTCCAGGAGTTGGTGATGGACAAGGAAGCCTGGTGTGCTGCAGTTCATGGGGTTGCAAAGAGTCAGACGTGACTGAGCAACTGAACTGAACAACTGATTCCCCATCTATTCATTCATAAACTTCAATGCAGGGAGAAGAGGAGAATGAATATATTTTTAAATGAATTTGTATTCAATATAGAAATTGAGCCACAGTAAGTCACAGACTGCCAAAGGCACACACTCAGCTTTCACACTGTGTGAACTGAGTAATGATCTCCTTTTGGGGAAAACTTAATATTCAAAATATTAAGTTAATTTTCTATATTAATATGCATATATGCAATAACAGAATTATAATCTTAATTGTCAGTTCTTAATTTAACACACAAAAATATTCATAGAAGATATGGAGATGAAATCATAGAAGATATTAAGATGGAGGCAGAGGAAGGTGAGAGACACATACAGAGAGAGAGAGAAAGAAACTTGAAGACGCTACCATGTTGTCTTTGAAAATAAGGGAAGAGGTCATGAACCAAAAGAATGTAAGGACATGATTCTCCTAGAATCTCCAGAAGGAAACACATTCTTTCCAACACTTGGATTTCAGTACTTCGGATTGGCAGGACTGTGAGAAAATAGATTTGTGTTGCTATAAGTCATGAAGTTTGTTGAAATTTGCTACAGCAGCAATAGAAACAAATACAATGCATCAAAAGAAAGGGTCCAAAAAAAAATACTATAAACTTCTCCCAACTGTGAACAATAAAACTGCAATACTCTAGGGCTTGAGACTCTCAGTGGAAGCTTGGTCAATCAGAATCTGTTAGAGATCACTGTACCTGACATAGAAGAGACACTCAATACATAACTCTTATGTGTAAACTAATTAATAAAGTGAATAAAGCTAACTAATAAAATATAAATAAATCAGAGCCTTTCACAGGGAGTTTAAATAAAAATATATAACTTTCCACTTTTCACAAATGCAGTTTCTGTGAAGGAAAATATGATCAGTGTATCATCAACTCAAAAAGTCTAGTGTTCTCTAGATCTGATGACTTTGTTCAATATGAGTAAATGTGTGATTGTTTCAAGGTACAGAAAGAAGACATAGCAACATGCTTTTGGATATGTATTTCATTTATCTTTTCCTTCAGCTTTGCATAAACCAAACATTTGCCACTTAGGAACTACACAAATAGTCGAAGGTGGCATGAAGTTTGTAGAAAGCATATTTTCCAGAAGTATATTTTTACATTTGAAATTGAGAGAGTCAATTCCTAGGCAGATTGATAAGAAGTCCAGGGCCCCTAAGGAGGAAAAAGGGGTCTGGGGCTCTCGAAGTGGAGATAGGGGTCTGGAATTCTCAAGGAGGAGGAAAGGACAAACTTTTTTGTCTACATTCCTTAATCTAGTGAAGGGCTCAGTCATGTCCGACATTTGCAACCTCATGGACTGTAGCTTACCACACTCTTCCGTCCATGAGATTTTTCCAGGCAAGAATACTGGAGAGGGTTGCCATTTCCTTCTCCAGAGGATCTTCCCAACCCAGGGATCAAACCCAGGTCTCCTTCATTGTAGGCAGATGCATTAACATCTGATCCACCAGGGAAGTCTTAGTCAATTACACAACTCTGCCCTACGAATTATACAACAACAACGTATCCTGCTTGAGGACAGTTTCTCCTTCCTGAAGACCTTCTGGCTAATCCTGTTATCTTAAAATGTAAATTATGGGAGTAGGTCTAGTAAGACCTTTACAACCTCCGGACATTTTTTGATTCATTGTAATAACTAATTAAAAGGTATATAACTCCACTGCTAACAAAGAACAGGGCCTTTAGAGCAAAACATGCCATGTGTGCTAAATCGCTTCAGTTGTGTCCAATTCTTTGCAATCTCATGGATTGTCAGGCTCCCCTGTCCACAGGATTCTCCAGGCAAGAATGCTAGAGTAGGTTGCCATGCCCTTCTCCAGGGGATCTTCCTGATCCAGAGATCGAATCCACGTCTCCTGGACTGGCAGGCCAGTTCTTTACCACTAATACCACATGGGAAGCCCACCCAGAACAAAACATGTGTGTTGTGCTTAGTTGCTCAGTCAAGTTCTACTCTTTGCAACCACATGGACTGTAGCCCGCCAGGCTCCTCTGTCCATGGGGATTCTCCAGGCAAGAATACTGGAGTGGGTTACAAGACGCTCCTCCAGGGGATCTTCCCAACCCAGGGATCGAGCCCAGATCTCCCACATTGCAGGCAGATTCTTTACCATCTGAGGCACCAGGGAAGCAGAACAAAACGTATCCGGGCTCAAATCTCGCTCCTGATGTTTTCTGGTTGTGACATCTTGGATCTAGTAGACAGTATTTCTGAGGCTCAGTTTGTTCATTTGTTAAATAAAATAGCACCACACAGTTTGTAACCTTGTTGCAGGGTCTCACTCCATAAATCGTAGCTATTACTGAAATCCACAAATATCTCTGCACTAATAGAGTCTGCACCATTCTTTCAGGATCCACCTTTACTGTTTAATATTTTCTGAAACTCATAAGTTGTCTATGACTAGGATCACAACAACCTCTTCAGATACAAAGGGAACTACTACCTAAATCTAGTCTGAGTGTACACTGTTCTGGAAAGAGTGGGAAGCTTCCCTTAGGAGAGAAAGGAAATTCAAAAGCCAATTTTCCATGTAGAAAAATTAACCGGTCAGTTCTGAAGAGCCAGGTAAATGGATTGGATTACCTGCTAGCCAGGGAACCTGCAAGCTCTAAATCCTGACTTGACCTCTTACTCATCCACGTGTTGGTGACCCATGACTACCTAGCGCACTCATGGGATCCCTCGGCAGTGCCTCAGGCACTGATGCTTTGTATTGGTTGGCTGGGGTTCTCAAGGTGTGGCTGCCCTCTGGTGGCAGCTGCCTTCCCCATGTCCAAATGTAATCGTCCTTGGACTCCAGCTGCAGAAAGTCCTGGAGGCTGGCTGACAGGCCTCTGCATCCTGCGCAGCCTTCCAATGAGAGGGAACCACTGATGTTAGCTGCATTTTTTTTCTCTACCTAAATATCTGTCTCCTGACACTCTGCTAACAGTTAAAGACATTTATCATTCCCTCTTTGCATTCTCTTCTCCCAGGCATCTGGACTTGGATTCACATCTAGTCATGGCTCAGAGGCTCTCCTCCGCTCCCCACATCTGTGGCTCCAATTCACATGCACTTAGTACTGCCAATCAAACATCTCTCTTTTGGGTGGCTTGCATGCACCTCAAATTCCATCACATAAAATCAAACTAATTTTCCCCCAAACCTGTTCCTCCTCCTTCTGTGCTCAGTGCCTTGGATAAATATCTATCACCCCAGCTCCACAGCTGTTCCCTTCTGGCTCCATCACTACTGGCCTAATTATGGTTGACATGCATATCTAAAAGACTACTCTCTGATCACAATAGTTTTTTTCTGCCCACAGAATGAAACCCAAACGCTTTGGGAAGTTACTCTGGGCCCTTTAGAATCTGAAGGACCCAATATAATCCAAGGCTCACTGCCCTAGATCTGCAACTTAATCTTATAAAGTTTTGTAAATCTAACACTAAGAATAGTGCTGGACATTTGGTGAGTGCTTAAAAACACTTTGTGAATTAAATTCAAATATTAGTACAGCTTAAAAGTGCTTTCAAAAATGTTACAGTTATAACTGCAGTCAGTTAAAAAGTCCATCTCTTATGCTTTAACCTAAACTAGTGTAAAGACAAGTTTCCATTTCCTGTGGATGTGTAGGTGATTTCTTTGGGGGAGGGGAAAGGTAATCATTCAGCAATGGCCAGTAATATTCAGTATTTAGGTTTATCTGTGGACTTGAGTTTCGGTCTAAGTTTGGTGATTAAGAAGGCAGTCTCCATATGATCCAGCAATCCCACTGCTGGGCATACACACCAAGGAAACCAGAATTGAAAGAGACATGTGTACTCTAATGTTCATCACAGCACTGATTACAATAGCTAGGACATGGAAGCAACTTAGATGTCCATCGGCAAAGGAATGAATAAGAAAGGAATGAATACATAATGGAATATCACTCAGCTACTAAAAAATGCATTTGAATCAGTTCTAATGAAGTGGATGAAACTTGAGCCTATTATACAGAGTGAAATAAGTCAGAAAGAAAAACATCAATACAATATATTAATGCACATATATGGAATTTAGAAAGATGGTAACGATAACCCTATATGCGAGACAGCAAAAGAGACACAGATGTAAAGAACAGACTTTTGGACTCTGGGAGAAGGTGAGAGTAGGATGAAACATGTATATTATCATATGTGAAACAGACTGTCAGTCGAGGTTTAATGAGACAGGGTGCTAAGGGCTGGCGCATTGGGATGACCCTGAGGGATGGGATGGGGAGGGAAGTGGGAGGGAGGAGTACAGGATGGAGGACACATGTACACCCGTGGCTGATTCATGTCAATGTATGGCAAAAATCACTACAATATTGTAAATTAATTAGCCTCCAATAAATTAATTTAAAAAAGTCACTCTCTGAGGTCGGGCATCCACATTCAAACACCAATTCTTTCTTTCATTAGACCTTAAAGAAAGTTAAGTCACTCAGTCTGACTCTTTGCGACACCATGGACTGTAGCCTACCAGCCTCCTCCATCCATGGGATTTTCCAGGCAAGAGTACTGGAGTGGGTTGCCATTTCCTTCTCCAGCGGATCTTCCTGACACAGGGATCAAACCTGAGTCTCTTGCATTGCAGGCAGACATTTTACCATCTGAGCCACCAGGGAAGCCAAACTTAAATCATTAGAACTTAGGCATGCTAATTATATCCCTAGAACATTTTTTTATCTATTAAGTTGGAATAAAGAAATTACTTATCAAGATATTTGCCAGGATTAATTGGAATAATGCATGAAAGACATTTACACAGTGCCTAATAGACAGTAACTGCTCTATAAATGTTAGCCACAGTAATAGCTGTCATCTGTATATCTCATGTCTACATGGATATTTATGATATATAACATTCCAGAAAGACAATAATATGATTCATCCTGTGTAAACATCGTGATGAGAAGAGAATTCTCCTGAGAATTCTGTGGTTTTATGAGAATTGCTAATTTGGCTTAATTCACAGTTCAGTTCAGTTCAATCACTCAATTGTGTCCGATTATTTGCAACCCCATGGACTGCAGCATGCCAGGCTTCCCTGTTCATCACCAACTCCTGGAGTGTGCTCAAACTCATGTCCTTTGAGTCAGTGATGACAGCCAACCATCTCACCTTTGGTTGTCCCCTTCTCCTTCGGTCTTCAATATTTCTCAGCATCAGGGTCTTTCCAATGAGTCCTTCCATAGTTCTTAGCATCAAGTGGCTGAAATATTGGAGTTTCAGCTTCAGCATCAGTCCTTCCACTGAATATCCAGGACTGACTTCATTCAGGATTTAGTGGCTTAATCTCCCTGCAGTCCAAGGGACTCTCAAGAGTCCTCTCCAATACCACAGTTCAAAAGCCTCAATTCTTCAGCACTCAGTTTTCTTTACAGTCCAAATCTCACATTCATACATGACTTCTGGAAAAATTATAGCTTTAACTAGATGGACCTCTGTTGGCAAAGTAATGTTTCTGCTTTTTAGTATGTTGCCTAGGTTGGTCATAGCTTTTCTTCCAAGCAGCAAGCATCTTTTGATTCATGGCTGCAGTCACCATTTGCAGCAATTTTGGAGCCCCCAAAAATAAAGTCTCTCACTGTTTCCATTGTTTCCTCATCTATTTGCCAAGAAGTGATGGGACTGGATGCCATGATCATAGTTTTCTGAATGTTGAGTTTTAAGCCAACTTTTTCAGTCTCCTCTTTCACTTTCATCAACAAGCTCTTTAGTTCTTCTTTGTTTTCTGCCATAATGGTGGTGTCATCTACATATCAGAGGCTATTAATATTTCTCCCAGCAATCTTGGTTCTAGCTTGTGCTTCATCCAGGCTGGCATTTCTCATGATGTACTCTGCATATAAGTTAAATAAGCAGGGTAACAATATACAGTCTTGATGTATGCTTTTCACAATTTGGAACCAGTTCCTTGTTCCATGTCCTGATCTAACTGTTGCAACTTGACCTACATACAGATTTCTCAGGAGGCAGGTAAGGTAGTCTGGTATTTCCATATTATCAGTCATTAATACAGACCGGAACCTGGTGGACCAGAGTCAATGAAAAGAAAGAGAGAAAGAGAGAGAGCAGTAGCTCTTAGGTTACATGGAAAACCAATGAAGCCCTTGCACAGGACTTGTACTGCTCACGAAGGCACAGAGCATCCTCTCAAGATCTTGAAAGCCTGGGAGAAAAAGTGAGCTCAGTAGGTTTCCACGCTCTGACGAGAATGAAGACAGAATGAAGGAACCAGGGGATCCAGTCTCTAGTGGAGCAAGGGTATTTTAGTAGCAGAAATGCAGGTTTATCTATCTTTAGTAAAATGATTACTCAGCCATTACAAAGAATGATATTCCATCAGTTGCAACTAAATGGATAGTCTAATACATACAAGGTCGCTGGTGCTGAAAAGAGTCACTGAAGGGAGTTACTGAAAGGAATCCAAGCAAGTACTGTTTTCCATGATCTCAGTCCTGAGAACTGCATGAGGCTCTACTTGTTTCCTGAATAGAACTGAGAAGGAACAGAGAATCCTTGAGAAATGGCACACAAAGGAAGAAAAATGCAACATATTGGATTCCTTAAAGTTGAACATCCCTTGACACCATATCTTGAAGAATTTTCTAAACAGTCAAAGGCTTTGGCATAGTCAATAAAGCAGAAGTAGATTTTTTTCTGGAACTCTCATGATTTTTTGATGATCCAATGGATGTTGGCAATTTTATCGCTGGTTCCTCTGCCTTTTCTAAATTCAGCTTGAAGATGTAGAAGTTCATGGTTTACCTACTGTTGAAGCCTGACTTGGAGAATTTTGAGCATTACTTTGCTAGCATGTGAGATGAGTGCAATGTGCAAAGTTTGGACCTTTTTTGGCCTTGCCTTTCTTTGGGATTAGAATGAATAGTGACCTCTTCAAGTCCTATGGCCACTGCTGAGTTTTCCAAGTTTGCTGGCATATTGACTGCAACACTTTCACAGCATCATCTTTTAGGATTTGAAATAGCTCAACTGGAATTCTGTCACCTACACTAGCTTTGGTCGTAATGAAGCTTCCTAAGGCCCACATGACTATACATTCCAGGATGTCTGGCTCTAGGTGCATGATTACACCCTCGTGGTTACCCGGGTCATGAAAGTTCTTTTTTCTATAGTTTTTCTGTGTATTTTTGCCACATCTTTTTAGTATATTTGGCTTCTGTTAGGTCCATACCTTTTCTGTCCTCTATTGCGCCCATTTTTGCATGAAATGTTTCCGTGGTGTCTTTAATTTTCTTGAAGAGATCTCTAGTCTTTCCCATTCTGTTGTTTTCCTCTATTTCTTTGCATTGATCACTGAGGAAGGCTTTCTTATCTCTCCTTGCTATTCTTTGGAACTCTGCATTCAAATAGGTATATCTTTTCTTTTCTCCTTTGCCTTTGGCTTCTCTTCTTTTCTCAGGTATTTGTAAGGCCTCATCAGACAACCATTTTGCCTTTTTGCATTTATTTTCCTTGAGGATGGTCTTGATCACTGCCTCCTGTACAATGTCATGACCATCTGTCCATACTTCTTCAGGCACTCTGTCTATCAGATTTAATCCCTTGAATTTACCTGTCATTTCTACTGTATAATTATAAGGGATTTTATTTAGGTGATACCTGAATTCTCTATTGGTTTTCCCTACTTTTTCTTCAATTTAAGTCTGAATTTGGCAATAGGGAGTTTGTGATCTGAGCCACAGTCATCTCCCAGTCTTGTTTTTGCTGACTGAATAGAGCTTCTCCATCTTTGTACTAATTCTCTGTAGGTAGTAAATATTGCCTCTTCCCTGTGAAAACAATGCCCATGTTAATAAGTATATGTTGTAGAATGTTGAGCCACTATTTTACAGGAAGTAAATTCCAGGTGGTTATATTGCAGCTCAATAAACAGTTTCATCACCTAGACTCTAGTGGTGAAAAAACTAGAAAATTATTGTTCCCAGGATATTTCATTATTCTTCTTTCACTTGTAGACTTTGCAGTTTTTCAAATGTACCAAAGATCACTGGTACATGCTTAGTCACTCTGTTCCTCAGTTCCTTTACATGTAAAATGGGGGTCAAAATAATAGGAGCTACTATGTAGGGGTGTTTTCAGAATTAAATGAATTAATATATTTAAAGTGCTTAAAACAAGTGACTGATCTAAGGAATTAAATAGTACTATTACATTAATGGAGAAGAAAATGGCAACCTACTCCAGTATTCTTGCCTGGAGAATCCCAGGGACGGGGGAGCCTGGTGGGCTGCCGTCTTTGGGGTCGCACAGAGTTGGACACAATTGAAGCGGCTTAGCAGCAGCAGCAGCAGCATTACATACATAGTAAGTATCCTTTTAGAGATAAGATTGCCTCAGAAAATTCAGAGCAGATGGATACATAGACATCAAGTAAAAAAAAAAAGCAGATGAATAAAGACATGTAAGAAAACTGTAAAACTAGAACTCTTTTCACTTGACCCTATGAGAATACTTGCTATTGAAATTAAATGACAGCAATGTGCTGCACTCCATGGGGTCACAGAGTCAGACACAACTTAGCAATTGAACAACAAAGATGATATCATATATAGTTGTTTAACATATGTTTTAGGAAGTAAAAATTTACACAGACAGCTTGGATATTTTGGAGCTTAAAATGTGTACAAAGAGAATTTGAATGCTTACTCGAAACTATTTTGCTTTTCTCTCATCTTAAAAAAGGGTCTTCCCTGGTGGCAAAGTAATAAATATCCCCCAAAATGCATTTGTTTTCCTAATTGATCAAGAATTTGTCTACTAAGTGTGGAATTAAAGAGGCAAATGTATTCAGAATGTATATTCCCATCATCAGTGTCTTATGTTCTTTGCAACAATCAAGTTACCTGGAGGGTAGAATCCTTTTATATTTCCCTTTACATCCTGGAAGTTATTCTGAATTGACTGATCAGACACTCCAGGGACACTTGCTGAAGATACTCTGTTCTGAGAGCCCACTCTAGACCTATTGATCAGAACTCTCAAAATGTCTTCAAATAATCTGTATGTCTAACAAGCACCCCAGGAATTCTGGTAACCATTTGATTTGGGAATTGTTACTTGCATTTCTGGTAAAAGATTCTGTACATAATGGGCATTAAGTAGAAAGCAATTTAAAATGTGAAGTTAGAACTCCTTATTTCAACTTCTGGTTCTATTACTTAACAAAAGGATAAGTTTAGACACTGTTATCTTAAAAAATCATCAATTTCCTCAACTGCAAAAGGGAACTAATCATACCTATCTTATAGGATTACTGTGAAATTAGATAAAATCAAAAGTAAAACGCCAAACACAGTGCCTGACATGAAGTATATGAGTTATAAATGTTAGTCCTTTATAAAGGTAATATTATTTTACTTTTTTATCTCTAATTTATTTATTTTCTTTACATTATTGTGTTGGTTTTGCCATACATTGACATGAATCTGCCATGGGTATACATGTGTTCCTCTTCCAGAACCCCGCTCCCACCTCCCTCCCGATTCCATCTCTCTGGGTCATCCCGGTGCACCAGCCCTGAGCACCCTGTATCAAGCATCAAACCTGGGCTGGCAACTGATTTCACATATGATAATTTACATGTTTCAATGCTGTTCTCCCATATCATCCCACCCTTGCCCTTTCCCACAGAGTCCAAAAGGTAATATTATTTTAAATAAATACAGATGGAATGGAGAACTTGATTTTTCCATGGAATGGCATTTGAAAGAGTCCTTAAATACTATTCTTTTTTTTTTATTTATTATTTTTTTTAATTGTTTTTGCCATACATTGTCATGATATCACCATGGGTTTACATATGCTTCCCCTCCGGAACCCCCTTCCCTCTTCCCTCCCCCCCTCCCCGGGAAATCTCGCTGCACCAGCCCCGAGCATCAGTCCTGGGCTGGCGATTGCCTAGACATATGAAAATTAACATGCTTCAATGCCCTTCTCCCATATCATCCCACCCTTACACTCATCCACAAAGTCCACGAGTCTATTCTATACATCTGCGTTCCTTTTGCTGTCTCGTATGTTGGGTTCTCGTTACCATCTTTCTAAATTCCATATATATGCGTTAATATACTATATTGTTGTTTTTGCTTCTGGCTTACTTCACTCTGGATAATGGGCTCCAGTTTCGTCCATCTGAGTAGAATTGCTTCAAATGAATTTTTTTTTAATGCTGAGTAATATTCCATTGTGTATATGTACCACAGCTTTCTTATCCATTCGTCAGTTGATGGGCATCTAGGTTGCTTCCATGTCCTGGAAGCATTGTAAACAATGCAGCGATGAACATTGGGGTACACGTGTCTCTTTCAATTTATCCCAGGGATGCAAGGTTTCTTCAATATTCGTAAATCAATCAATGTAATACACCACATTAACAAATTGAAAAATAAAAATCACATGATTATCTCAATAGATGCAGAGAAAGCCTT